>JALJVW010001625.1:0-11834 GCA_024865655.1 Emberiza elegans | reverse complement strand
ATGGTACCAACTGAAGTCGATTAGAGCCCTCCAAGTAAAGTCGTTAGGTCCTCTATCTATCCAACAATTCTGATTCACAAACTCCCAGGGGTGAGGTCAAACCACCCCAGGCAGAGGAACCCTTGAGTTCCATCTAACTCCATGGTGAAACATGCACAATCTACACAATCACCCCTTTCTCAATTAATGTACTCACCGGCAACACTTTCCACTACTTGCTCTATTTTCTCTGCTGGGCGCTCCCTGCCCCACAGCCTGCCCAGCCAGTGCTCACTCTGCTCCTCCCGTTATGGTGGAACCCCCCCCCACACTGCAGAGCACTGTAGATATGCTCTCTTTTATACCATACGCTTATACACTTGTATGATTACCAAGACACAATGCCTGTCTACGACACATCAACCACACAGTGTCCGCACATTACACACTAACACACACACTGGGGAAGGCCCAGGAAGACCAAGGGGTATTTAAGTCTGACCACAAGGCAAGCACACATCTTGACCCTCCCTCCTCTTGCAATTTCCATCTGAACAACACTGAATCCAGGTGGGGGTGCTTCTGTATCTTATATGTCTTTATTTCTTTTCTGTGTCTACTTCTCCTATTTCTTTTCTCTGCAAATTTTGATTACCTTAAAATGGAATGGGCATAGAGATTCTGAAGTTGAATGGGCCAAGTTAATGCTTTGAGAAGTGTGTTTTGGTTGATTGAATGTTACAATGTACCTTTTGCCAAAGTTTCTCTGATTTTCTAAATTTACCAATAAAATCTGGTCAGTTGTTTTGAGCCCTGAGGATCTCTGGTAGCTATTTCTCCAGTACATCCAACTCAGAGGACACCAATAATTGTAATTCCTTTAAAATGTCTCATGGAAAGAATTGTTTGGGGCATGGGAGTGCGGGGGCTTGTGTGTCCTGCTTGGCACAGCCCAGGCAGGGCTTTCCCAGCCCCATTCCACACTCCATTTCCCAGCTGCAGCCCCTGGTGCCTCTGAGTGCTGCTTGCCCAGCCCCGGGACGCCTCCTTGTCTGCCCATTCCCCACGGTCTCTGGGCAGAGCTGGCTCAGTGGGGGCTGCTGACATCCTCAGCAACTTGCAGAGGCTGCTGCTGAATTCTACTGCTCCAGAGGCTCGACGGTATTCCAACTGAATGTAACATATTTAAAAAGACAGTGAGAAAAAACATTTGTGAGGTCCTGCTTAGGTTTTTTTCTTCCTGTAATACATTGATATGTGCAATCTCCAACTGACACTGTGTCAAAGTACCAGTGTTCTGCCCTACCTGCAACCTGGGGACACTTTCATATGAGTTATGTCCCTCAGTGGGAGCCATTTAGAGTTAAAGGAATTTTGACTTTGAATCTGATTTTGAGTTTTTGAGGAGGTTTGGAGCACACTGAGGCACTGATGAGTGTGATGCAAAGAGCACCAAAGGCCCAGAGGGTCATTGAAGTCCCTGTGCTGTGTCTGTGCTGCTGAACTGGGCCGGGCTCCTGGCCCAGAGGCAGCTGCTGGCAAGGGCAGCGCTGCAGAGAGACAGCTCTGGGCAGGAGCAGCTCCTGTGCAGAGCCCAGCAGGGCTGGGGCACTGCCAGGGCCCCTCAGGGACACCAGCAGGGCACAGACTGAGCTCCCAGGGGCTCAGCACTGGCAGGGGCTGTGCCATGGCCCAGAAGGGGGCTGTGTCACAGCAGCACCTCTGTGGCTGTGTCCTAGAGGCACAGAGCAGCTGGCATGTCAGCAAGGGGCTGTGTGACAGCACAGAGTGGGCTGTGTGAGCTCACAGACTGGGCTCTGACATCACAGAGTTTGTTGTGTGAGGTCATGGAGCAGCTCCAGCATCATAGAGGGGTCTGTGTGAAATCATAGAGCAGGCTGTGATGGTCATGGTGTGTGCAGTGACGTTACAGAGCAGGGTGAGGTCATAGTGTGTGCAGTGACATTACAGAGTGGCAGTATGGCATCACAGAGAGGGTTGTGTGACATCGCTGATGGACTTGTGACATCGCAGAGGTGGCTGTGACATCATAGAGTAGGGTGTAAGGCCATAGAGCAGACTGTACCATCATGGAGGGTGGCTCTGTGACATCAGACTGGGTTGTGACATCGCTGGATGTCTGAGTAACATGACAGAACCGGCTGTGACATCACAGAAGAGAGCGTGACATCCAGGGGTGATTTGTGACCTCAGACTGCAGCTGTGTGACAGCCCAGAGTGATATCCCAGCATTGGCTCTGTGACATCACATGGGGATTTGTTTCATCCCATGCTGGGCTTTAACATCACAGGGCCTGTGTGACATCATAGGTGGTTCTGTGGAATCACAGATGGCTCTGTGACATGACAGGGGCTGTGTGAGGTCACTGGGAGGTCCCTCTGCCCCGGCCCCCTCACAGTTCCCCCAGAGCAGTCCAACCCTGCTCGTGCACAGCGGGGTCCCCTGTCCCCCGGGTCCCCTGGCCCCACAGCCTCCCCAGAGGATGTTCCACGAGATCGAGCCCAGAGCCTGACACGGGGCCGGGGGCCGGGGCCCTGGGGTGGCACAGGGGACAGGGACCCCCGGCAGCATCCCCTGTGTCCCCCAGGGCCAGAGCCTGGGCCAGGGCCCCTTCACCCTCTTACAAACGAGGGGCTGAGAGCGCTGAAAAAATCCCCAGCAAGGAATCAGCAAAAACCAGATTGAATATTAAGGGAGAGCAGCACAGAGTTCCTTGGCAAGAGTCACTCTGCTCCTGACTGGGCACTCTAGGCACACCAAAGAAACAAAGCAACAAAAACCCAAACAAAATCCAGTCAAAGAAGAAATGAACCAAAACCAGGACTTGACTGATACCTTAGACTTCAGCATTTAGCAAAAGAACAGCACTTAACAGTATTTAACCTTACTTGTAACCTAGGACTTAATGATGTAGCTCTGCAATAAAACTTAACAATATTCAACTTAGCTTATAACTTCTATTCAATGTAACAACTTAGCAAAAGAACAACTCTTAGCAGCATTGAACTCAGCTTACAGCTTGTGACTCACCATCACTTGCAGGCCTGACTGGCTCAGCCTCCAAGGCACCCAAGCCCTCAGAGAGCAGCATTTGTGCCACATTTCCCCAGCACAGGCACTCCTGTGTGCACACAGACACCAAGAGTCAGTGCAAGGCACCTGTGAGCAATTCCCTGAGGGCAGGGAATGCCCCTGAGGATGTTTTGGCATCTCCCCAGCGGGCAAAGGGCTGAGCCTGAGGAGTGGGGGGATCGGCCCAGGCCCCGCCGTTGTTCAGGATCCCCGAGTGCAGCAAACGGGAGAGTTCCCGGCTGGGAGAGGCCCCACTGCGAGGGAGTGGCTGGCCCAGGAGAGCTGCAAGGGCTCCTTTTGGAGCGCTGCTTGCAGGGCCCCAAGAGAGGGGCTTCAGTCCCAGCCATGGTTCATCCTGGCCGCACTTGGCCCCAGCAGCTTTGGCAGGGTGAGAACAGGGATGTTGTGCCACGCAGGGAACAGAAACAGCTGCCAGGGCTGCTGCTAAAGGAACCAGGAGCTGGTTGGGCAGCAGCAGTGCCTGGAGCAGACAGTGTTTGTGAGGAGCTGAGCCCAGGGGCTGTTGGCCAAGGCCGAGGCCCAGGGAGCATTTCTCAGCTGGCAGGGCGGCCTGAGAAGGGGAGGGGGAATGCAGCAGCACAGGGCCCATGGAACCAAGGGACCATTGTGACACCGTGGCGCCCTGATAGACCAAGGGGCCCCAGTGACACTGTGGGGCCCTGTGAGAACAAGGGACATTGGGACATTGTCACACCCCATGGAACCAAAGGTCCACTGTGACATTGCAAGGCCTCATGGAACCATGGAACCTTGAAAGACCATTGAGACACTTCACAACCTCATGGAACCAAGGGGCTGTTGTGGCACTGAGGAGACTCATGGAATCATGGAGACCATTGTGACACTACGAGGCCCCATGGAATAAGCAAAGCATTGTGACGCTGTGGGGCACCATGGAACCAAGGAGACCATTGTGACACTGTGGGGCACCATGAAACCAAGAGGCCTTTGTGACCCTGCAGGGCTGCATGGAACCAAGGGGCCATTGTGACATTGCCAGGCCTTCTGTCATCAGTGGTGCATTGTGACACTAAGAAACCAAGGGGGACCATTGTGACACTGCAGGGCTTCATGGAACCAAAGCTCCAGGGTGACACAGAGAGGCCGCCTCATCAATGCTCCATTGTGACACCGTGGAGCCAACGGAGACCATTGTGACACCACAAACCCTCATGGTCCAAAGGCCCATTGTGACATTGCAGGGCTCACGGAACAGAGGAGTGACATGACATTGTGAGGCCTGTGGAAGCACAGAGACCATTGTGGCACTTCAAGGCCTCATGGAATCCTTGGGGCCTTTGTGACACCGCTGGACCTTCAGGAAGCTGGGAGCCATTGTGAAACTGTGGGACCCCATGGAACCAAGGCAGCCTTGTGACACCTCAGGGCCCCATAAAACCAAGGGGACACAGAACAGGTCTGGCTGGTTTGGCCTCCCGTGGGCCACCTGACTGGTCCAGCTGACCTTGGCATGTTGAGGGTCTCTTCTCATCTGCTGCTGAAACACTGGGGCTCCGTGCTTTCCTTCCTGTGGTAAAGAACTGTCCTTCTCCTCCAGGCCATGACCAGAACTGGGATTTCAAAACCAAATTCTTCTATCCAGGCATTGTTCCCATAGCAATATTGCCAGGACAAGTCTGTCTGCCTGTGCTTTCACAAGGGTCACCTCTCATCTGTGCCCAAAACCCTGGGGAAGGCTCTGTGCTTTCCTTCCTATGGAAGAGAACTGTCCTTCCTGGCCAGGTTCCCGTGTTCCAAATTTGGGTCCACCTCCAACACTGCCTATTGGGACAGACTGGAGGAGATTGTTGGCTTGGATCATTTCATGTGGGGGGAGGAAGGGGCAGGTCCAGCTTTGCCCTGCCCGGTGAGCCCAGCCCTGCCCTGCCCTGGAACCCCAATCCCCCAGAGCCTCCATCCCAGCCCCGCAGTGTCTGCCAGCCCCTGGCACAGCACAGGCAATGCTCCACAGCCACCTCTGCAGCCCCCAGCCCAGCTCCTGAGGGACCAAATGACCCCAGTCCCCACCTGGGAAGGGCCCAGGAAGACCAAGGGGTATTTAAGTCTGACCACAAGGCAAGCACACACATCTTGACCCCTCCCTCCTCTTGCAATTTCCATCTGAACAACACTGAATCCAGGTGGGGTGCTTCTCTGTATCTTATATGTCTTTCTTTCTTTCTGTGTCTATTTCTCCTATTTCTTTCTCTCTGCAAATTTTGATTACCTTAAAATGGAATGGGCATAGAGATTCTGAAGTTGAATGGGCCAAGTTAATGCTTTGAGAAGTGTGTTTTGTTGATTGAATGTTACAATGTACCTTTTGCCAAAGTTTCTCTGATTTTCTAAATTTACCAATAAAATCTGGTCAGTTGTTTTGAGCTCCTGAGGATCTCTGGTAGCTATTTCTCCAGTACATCCAACTCAGAGGACACCAATAATTGTAATTCCTTTAAAATGTCTCATGGAAAGAATTGTTTGGGGCATGGGAGTGCGGGCTTGTGTGTCCTGCTTGGCACAGCCCAGGCAGGGCTTTCCCAGCCCCATTCCACACTCCATTTCCCAGCTGCAGCCCCCTGGTGCCTCTGAGTGCTGCTTGCCCAGCCCCGGGACGCCTCTCCTTGTCTGCCCATTCCCCCACGGTCTCTGGGCAGGGCTGGCTCAGTGGGGGGCTGCTGACATCCTCAGCAACTTGCAGAGGCTGCTGCTGAATTCTACTGCTCCAGAGGCTCGACGTGTATTCCAACTGAATGTAACATATTTAAAAAGACAGTGAGAAAACATTTGTGAGGTCCTGCTTAGGTTTTTCTTCCTGTAATACATTGATATGTGCAATCTCCAACTGACACTGTGTCAAAGTACCAGTGTTCTGCCCTACCTGCAACCTGGGGACACTTTCATATGAGTTATGTCCCTCAGTGGGAGCCATTTAGAGTTAAAGGAATTTTGGACTTTGAATCTGATTTTGAGTTTTTGAGGAGGTTTGGAGCACACTCGGAGGCACTGATGAGTGTGATGCAAAGAGCACCAAAGGCCCAGAGGGTCATTGAAGTCCCTGTGCTGTGTCTGTGCTGCTGAACTGGGCCGGGCCCTGGCCCAGAGGCAGCTGCTGGCAAGGGCAGCGCTGCAGAGAGACAGCTCTGGGCAGGAGCAGCTCCTGTGCAGAGCCCAGCAGGGCTGGGGCACTGCCAGGGCCCCTCAGGGACACCAGCAGGGCACAGACTGAGCCCCAGGGGCTCAGCACTGGCAGGGGCTGTGCCATGGCCCAGAGGGGGCTGTGTCACAGCAGCACCTCTGTGGCTGTGTCCTAGAGGCACAGAGCAGCTGGCATGTCAGCAAGGGGCTGTGTGACAGCACAGAGTGGGCTGTGTGAGCTCACAGACTGGGCTCTGACATCACAGAGTTTGTTGTGTGAGGTCATGGAGCAGCTCCAGCATCATAGAGGGGTCTGTGTGACATCATAGAGCAGGCTGTGATGGTCATGTGTGTGCAGTGACGTTACAGAGCAGGGGTGTGAGGTCATAGTGTGTGCAGTGACATTACAGAGTGGCAGTATGGCATCACAGAGAGGGTTGTGTGACATCGCTGATGGACTTGTGACATCGCAGAGGTGGCTGTGACATCACAGAGTAGGGTGTAAGGCCATAGAGCAGACTGTACCATCATGGAGGGTGGCTCTGTGACATCAGACTGGGTTGTGACATCGCTGGATGTCTGAGTAACATGACAGAACCGGCTGTGACATCACAGAAGAGAGCGTGACATCCAGGGGTGATTTGTGACCTCAGACTGCAGCTGTGTGACAGCCCAGAGTGATATCCCAGCATTGGCTCTGTGACATCACATGGGGGATTTGTTTCATCCCATGCTGGGCTTTAACATCACAGGGCCTGTGTGACATCATAGGTGGTTCTGTGGAATCACAGATGGCTCTGTGACATGACAGGGGCTGTGTGAGGTCACTGGGGAGGTCCCTCTGCCCCGGCCCCCCTCACAGTTCCCCCCAGAGCAGTCCAACCCTGCTCGTGCACAGCGGGGTCCCCTGTCCCCCCGGGTCCCCCTGGCCCCACAGCCTCCCCCAGAGGATGTTCCACGAGATCGAGCCCAGAGCCTGACACGGGGCGGGGGGGCCGGGGCCCTGGGGGTGGCACAGGGGGACAGGGACCCCCGGCAGCATCCCCTGTGTCCCCAGGGCCAGAGCCTGGGCCAGGGCCCTTCACCCTCTTACAAACGAGGGGCTGAGAGCGCTGAAAAAATCCCCAGCAAGGAATCAGCAAAAACCAGATTGAATATTAAGGGAGAGCAGCACAGAGTTCCTTGGCAAGAGTCACTCTGCTCCTGACTGGGCACTCTAGGCACACCAAAGAAACAAAGCAACAAAAAACCAAACAAAATCCAGTCAAAGAAGAAATGAACCAAAACCAGGACTTGACTGATACCTTAGACTTCAGCATTTAGCAAAAGAACAGCACTTAACAGTATTTAACCTTACTTGTAACCTAGGACTTAATGATGTAGCTCTGCAATAAAACTTAACAATATTCAACTTAGCTTATAACTTCTATTCAATGTAAACAACTTAGCAAAAGAACAACTCTTAGCAGCATTGAACTCAGCTTACAGCTTGTGACTCACCATCACTTGCAGGCCTGACTGGCTCAGCTCTCCAAGGCACTCCAAGCCCTCAGAGAGCAGCATTTGTGCCACATTTCCCCAGCACAGGCACTCCTGTGTGCACACAGACACCAAGAGTCAGTGCAAGGCACCTGTGAGCAATTCCCTGAGGGCAGGGAATGCTCCCTGAGGATGTTTTGGCATCTCCCCAGCGGGCAAAGGGCTGAGCCTGGAGGAGTGGGGGGATCGGCCCAGGCCCCGCCGTTGTTCAGGATCCCCGAGTGCAGCAAACGGGAGAGTTCCCGGCTGGGAGAGGCCCCACTGCGAGGGAGTGGCTGGCCCAGGAGAGCTGCAAGGGCCCTTTGAGCGCTGCTTGCAGGGCCCCAAGAGAGGGGCTTCAGTCCCAGCCATGGTTCATCCTGGCCGCACTTGGCCCCAGCAGCTTTTGGCAGGGTGAGAACAGGGATGTTGTGCCACGCAGGAACAGAAACAGCTGCCAGGGCTGGCTGCTAAAGGAACCAGGAGCTGGTTGGGCAGCAGCAGTGCCTGGAGCAGACAGTGTTTGTGAGGAGCTGAGCCCAGGGGCTGCTGGCCAAGGCCGAGGCCCAGGGAGCATTTCTCAGCTGGCAGGGCGGCCTGAGAAGGGAGGGGGGGAATGCAGCAGCACAGGGCCCATGGAACCAAGGGACCATTGTGACACCGTGGTGCCTGATAGACCAAGGGGCCCTGGTGACACTGTGGGGCCCTGTGAGAACAAGGGACATTGGGACATTGTCACACCCCATGGAACCAAAGGTCCACTGTGACATTGCAAGGCCTCATGGAACCATGGAACCTTGAAAGACCATTGAGACACTTCACAACCTCATGGAACCAAGGGGCTGTTGTGGCACTGAGGAGACTCATGGAATCATGGAGACCATTGTGACACTACGAGGCCCCATGGAATAAGCAAAGCATTGTGACGCTGTGGGGCACCATGGAACCAAGGAGACCATTGTGACACTGTGGGGCACCATGAAACCAAGAGGCCTTTTGTGACCCTGCAGGGCTGCATGGAACCAAGGGGCCATTGTGACATTGCCAGGCCTTCTGTCATCAGTGGTGCATTGTGACACTAAGAAACCAAGGGGGACCATTGTGACACTGCAGGGCTTCATGGAACCAAAGCTCCAGGGTGACACAGAGAGGCCGCCTCATCAATGCTCCATTGTGACACCGTGGAGCCAACGGAGACCATTGTGACACCACAAACCCTCATGGTCCAAAGGCCCATTGTGACATTGCAGGGCTCACGGAACAGAGGAGTGACATGACATTGTGAGGCCTGTGGAAGCACAGAGACCATTGTGGCACTTCAAGGCCTCATGGAATCCTTGGGGCCTTTGTGACACCGCTGGGACCTTCAGGAAGCTGGGAGCCATTGTGAAACTGTGGGACCCCATGGAACCAAGGCAGCCTTTGTGACACCTCAGGGCCCCATAAAACCAAGGGGACACAGAACAGGTCTGGCTGGTTTGGCTCCCCTGGGCCACCTGACTGGTCCAGCTGACCTTGGCATGTTGAGGGTCTCTTCTCATCTGCTGCTGAAACACTGGGGCTCCGTGCTTTCCTTCCTGTGGTAAAGAACTGTCCTTCTCCAGGCCATGACCAGAACTGGGATTTCAAAACCAAATTCCCTTCTATCCAGGCATTGTTCCCATAGCAATATTGCCAGGACAAGTCTGTCTGCCTGTGCTTTCACAAGGGTCACCTCTCATCTGTGCCCAAAACCCTGGGGAAGGCTCTGTGCTTTCCTTCCTATGGAAGAGAACTGTCCTTCCTGGCCAGGTTCCCGTGTTCCAAATTTGGGTCCACCTCCAACACTGCCTATTGGGACAGACTGGAGGAGATTGTTGGCTTGGATCATTTCATGTGGGGGGGAGGAAGGGCAGGTCCAGCTTGCCCTGCCCTGCCCGTGAGCCCAGCCCTGCCCTGCCCTGGAACCCCAATCCCCCAGAGCCTCCATCCCAGCCCCGCAGTGTCTGCCAGCCCCTGGCACAGCACAGGCAATGCTCCACAGCCACCTCTGCAGCCCCCAGCCCAGCTCCTGAGGGACCAAATGACCCCAGTCCCCACCTGGGGAAGGGCCCAGGAAGACCAAGGGGTATTTAAGTCTGACCACAAGGCAAGCACACATCTTGACCCTCCTCCTCTTGCAATTTCCATCTGAACAACACTGGAATCCAGGTGGGGGTGCTTCTCTGTATCTTATATGTCTTTCTTTCTGTGTCTACTTCTCCTATTTCTTTCTCTCTGCAAATTTTGATTACCTTAAAATGGAATGGGCATAGAGATTCTGAAGTTGAATGGGCCAAGTTAATGCTTTGAGAAGTGTGTTTTGCTGATTGAATGTTATAATGTACCTTTGGCCAAAGTTTCTCTGATTTTCTAAATTTACCAATAAAATCTGGTCAGTTGTTTTGAGCTCCTGAGGATCTCTGGTAGGTATTTCTCCAGTACATCCAACTCAGAGGACACCAATAATTGTAATTCCTTTAAAATGTCTCATGGAAAGAATTGTTTGGGGCATGGGAGTGCGGGCTTGTGTGTCCTGCTTGGCACAGCCCAGGCAGGGCTTTCCCAGCCCCATTCCACACTCCATTTCCCAGCTGCAGCCCCTGGTGCCTCTGAGTGCTGCTTGCCCAGCCCCGGGACGCCTCCTTGTCTGCCCATTCCCCACGGTCTCTGGGCAGGGCTGGCTCAGTGGGGGCTGCTGACATCCTCAGCAACTTGCAGAGGCTGCTGCTGAATTCTACTGCTCCAGAGGCTCGACGTGTATTCCAACTGAATGTAACATATTTAAAAAGACAGTGAGAAAACATTTGTGAGGTCCTGCTTAGGTTTTTCTTCCTGTAATACATTGATATGTGCAATCTCCAACTGACACTGTGTCAAAGTACCAGTGTTCTGCCCTACCTGCAACCTGGGGACACTTTCATGAGTTATGTCCCTCAGTGGGAGCCATTTAGAGTTAAAGGAAGTTTGGACTTTGAATCTGATTTTGAGTTTTGAGGAGGTTTGGAGCACACTGGAGGCACTGATGAGTGTGATGCAAAGAGCACCAAAGGCCCAGAGGGTCATTGAAGTCCCTGTGCTGTGTCTGTGCTGCTGAACTGGGCCGGGCTCCTGGCCCAGAGGCAGCTGCTGGCAAGGGCAGCAGCTGCAGAGAGACAGCTCTGGGCAGGAGCAGCTCCTGTGCAGAGCCCAGCAGGGCTGGGGCACTGCCAGGGCCCCCTCAGGGACACCAGCAGGGCACAGACTGAGCTCCCAGGGGCTCAGCACTGGCAGGGGCTGTGCCATGGCCCAGAGGGGGCTGTGTCACAGCAGCACCTCTGTGGCTGTGTCCTAGAGGCACAGAGCAGCTGGCATGTCAGCAAGGGGCTGTGTGACAGCACAGAGTGGGCTGTGAGCTCACAGACTGGGCTCTGACATCACAGAGTTTGTTGTGTGAGGTCATGGAGCAGCTCCAGCATCATATCAGAGGGGGTCTGTGTGACATCATAGAGCAGGCTGTGATGGTCATGGTGTGTGCAGTGACGTTACAGAGCAGGGTGTGAGGTCATAGTGTGTGCAGTGACATTACAGAGTGGCAGTATGGCATCACAGAGAGGGTTGTGTGACATCGCTGATGGACTTGTGACATCGCAGAGGTGGCTGTGACATCATAGAGTAGGGTGTAAGGCCATAGAGCAGACTGTACCATCATGGAGGGTGGCTCTGTGACATCAGACTGGGTTGTGACATCGCTGGATGTCTGAGTAACATGACAGAACCGGCTGTGACATCACAGAAGAGACCGTGACATCCAGGGGTGATTTGTGACCTCAGACTGCAGCTGTGACAGCCCAGAGCCCCTCACAGTTCCCCCAGAGCAGTCCAAAACCCTGCTCGTGCACAGCGGGGTCCCCTGTCCCCGGTCCCCCTGGCCCCACAGCCTCCCCAGAGGATGTTCCACGAGATCGAGCCCAGAGCCTTGACACGGGCGGGGGGCTGGTCCCCTGGGGTGGCATTAGGGGACAGGGACCCCCGCAGCATCCCCAGTCCCCCAGGGCCAGAGCTCCTGGCCAGGGCCTTCACCCTCTTA
>JALJVW010001623.1:0-21195 GCA_024865655.1 Emberiza elegans | reverse complement strand
GAACAGGGGCCCATTGGACACATGAGGCTATGAGTCAATAGATTGTCTTGTCACAGCCCTTGAACAATTTAGTGTAGCTAATTTTTGGCTCTTCAATGTTTCTGAACTGCTGCCAGCTTGTTCACTCTTTTTATTTAGTTCGAAATTTTGTTTGTTTGTTTGTTTTAGTCAGGCAAGAGCAGCAGCAAAGCAAAAGGGGCCAAAGAGAGGCCCTCCTGGGGGTCCCTGGCCCATGTGGCAGATCAGGAACTCCTCTCAGACCTGCTCCACAAAACAGTAATGGCCCAGGGCCCAGAAGGTGTGCCAGAACCCCAAATCCAGCAGGAGGTCAAGGTGGCCCTTGGCCCAAGGGAACCAGCAAACGGTTCGGCCTGCCAGGCGTGGCTCTGCATTCCCACAGCCTGGCACCACACTGCCACGGACAGGAATGGTGGCCAACGTTTCCAAATCACTGCGGCTTGCCAGCAGTGGGGGGAACAGAAGCTGTGCCAGGAATGCCCATCATGGCCAGTTTCCCAGCAGACAAGCCACGACGCTTACGCCCTCCTAATGCAAATGCAAAACGTGGTGCTCCCCATCTGCCCCGGTACCCCCACTGGCTGGGACCAAAGGCAGAACCCTGGACTCATCTCCTGCCACCAGGGCGCAAGTGAGGCAGAGAGACTATTACCCTCCCAAGAGGACACCCCCGACCCGAACAGCCCCAAGCCCGCAAGAATTCACCTTAAAAATAGGCAGCCGGGCCGCACCCACAGCCAGCTGGTGGGCCATGCCCCCCATAAAAGGAGAGGCTGACGCCCTTCCCATCTGCCCGCAGGGGCAGTACCGGGACAGCCCCAAGAAACCTGGGGGAAGTCTCACGGAAGCAGGAGGTGATGCCGCCTCTGCTGGAGCTGGCGGTGATGGTTGTTGCTCTAGAAACATCGGGTGGCATGGAAATGAGAAGCAGCGCCTGGGCCTCCAGCAAGCCAGGCAGGAAGCCAGTGGAGCCGCCGGGCGGAGACCTGCAGGCGCGGCAGTCCGGGGAGGCGGGCCCCACACCCCTGTGCAGGCGGGCCCTGACGTGCCTCTGAGCGGGCGGGGCCCAGGAGACCCGGCTGGGCAGTACAGCAGGGCTGTCAGGCAGCTCATCCTCCCCGGAGAGGAATGGGGAAGGGGGAGAGCAGCATCTGAGCATGCTCCAAGACGCAGAGTCGACACAGTTTAGGAAGCAGTGCTTCTGGCTTCATCCGGCACAGGGGCTGGGAAGCTCAGAGCCCCGGGCGGACGTCCCGGCAGGCGGCGGCGGGCGGGTCAGGGAGGTCCTGCCCTGAGCAATCCAGGGAAAACAGGGGATCTCCTGTTCAAGACCTGAAAAAAAGAGAGCAGGCTAGGCAGGGCCCAGGAGGCCGGGCCCATCAAAACAAAGTGGAGGAAAATAGAAAGTACACTCCATCTGCAGATCCCCATAGACATTGAAAAATCAAAACTGAAAAGTTGGAAAAACTCATAGGAATCATCCCATCACCTATCCTCTTGCTTTGCCAAATAACTCCTGAAAATGGAGTCCAGGAGAAGTCACCCACATATGAACAGGTTTGAGAGCACATTTCAGGAACAAATCCTGATACCTTTACACAAGAACCTCTGGCCATCTGCATGGTCTGAAATCTGTCTCCATCATCCTGGAGAATTTCATTCTCTTTTGTGGTCCCTTTTCTCTGCCAAATCAGGATCTTCAGTTTTCCAGCTCCTGGCTCGGGAAGTCTGTGGAGAAAACCATCAATGCCCCACATTTACCCAAGGGAGAAATCCTCCACCAATGAAAATGTCCCCTCAGTTGAAGAGAAGTTGTTCATTTTTCCAGTCAGGGTCACCATTATTGTCCCTTTGGGAACAGGGGTTTTGAGGATGAAGAGGAGACAGTATCTTGACTCCATAATTAGAAGACTTGATTTATTATATTATATATATATACATTAAGGCTATACAGACAAATCCTGAAGAAGTTCTCAGAAGGTTAGCTTTGAGAATAGAATATAGAATAGAAGGGAACTCCGACAGAAGAAACCAGCTCTGTCAGCTCTGGTCAGAAAATCAAACACCTGTAGTTGCCAATCACAGAATACACCTATTCCCACAGACCAGATAACAATTGTTTATCTCTTCTCTGATGCCCCTCGGTTTCTCAAGGAAAAATCCTAAAGGAAGGATTTTTCTGCAAAATGTCCTCTGCAACACTCACCGTCGCCCAGGCTCTGCTGGGGCAGTGGCACTCACTGGGGCCTATTGTCCCCAGGGAAAGCAGGGGTTTTGAGGATGAAGAGGAGACGAGAATCTTGACTCCATAATTAGAAGGTTTGATTTATTATATTACATATATATTACATTAAGACTATACTACAAAGAGATAGAAGGAAGAAGTTCTAGAAGGCTACTAAGAATAGAATAATAGAAAGAATGATAACAAAGGAACTGGCTCTGACAGAGAGCGAGAGCCAGCCTCAAATAATGATCGATCAAGAACCAAACACCTGGCATAGAAGGGCAAATCACAGGTGGACCTGTTGTATTCCACAGCAGCAGACAATCATTGTTTACATCTTTGTCTCTGAGGGCCTCTTTGTTTTCTCAGAAGGAAAATTTAAAGGAAGGATTTTTCACAAAGATGTCCAATATATCATTATATAAATCTCATATATTAATTACACAAATTTACATTGTTCCATTGTATGCTGATATCATCCAAGCATGATTCCATGACCTTCAAACCTCTAAATATAAGTTCTCATGATTCTTTAAACAATAATTTATCTAATCACGCCTACAATGATATCATTTCTCATATACTGACTACACAGGTGCAGTTTCACATCATCTAGCAATGCCAAGGTCTAACATTTCCCAGGGCCTACCTTAAAATGGGGACCCTTGGCCCAGGGACATGGGGGACTACACGCCCCGACATTTCCACCCCCGGGACCCTCACCTTGTCCCACAGGGAGGCCGAGCCCCAGCCCGGCAGATGAGCCCCAGTGCCCGGCAGCATCTTTGGGGCGTTCCGGGCCGAGGCAGGATCCGAAACGCGGCGCTGCCGGGGGCCGCGCGTTGCCTGGAACCGCGAACGCGCGGCGGTGTCTCAGACAGCGGCGCGGCCTCAGTGCCTGAGAACGCGGGCCTGGCTGCGCGCAGCCTGCCTTTCGCAGCTGCACTGGGTATTGGCCAAGGGAATTGTCTTCGATGAGTTATCTCCAAAGAGGTCCTGCCTACTGCAAACGTGGCCTCTGCGAAAAGAAAGGTTCCTAATTCCTTTGAAGAGTGAATTGACTCAAGTTAGTTTTTTTGTTTACTGTCTCATCTGCACTCTGAGGAGAGAATGCCAAGGGCAATGGGATGGGATAATGCCCGTCTTCTGTTGCAGCAGTTCCGTGTGGTATGCACTGTCACAGACATGTTTTATGAAAAGTCCTTTCATAGGTTTCTCTGAGCTAAGGGGGCCTCGAGGACAAACTGTAAACAATGGTTATCTGCTTCTGTGGAATGTAGCAGGTGGATCTGTGATGGTCTCGTGGTTGTTTCTAATTAATGGCCAATCACGAGTCCAGCTGTCTGGACGTTCTCAGGTCATTCCCAAGCCTTTATTATTCATTCCTTTCTATTCTTAGCTAATAGCCACAGTGAAATCCTTTCTTCTATTCTTTTAGTGTAGTTTTAATTTAATATATATAATAAAATAATAAAAACAAACCTGGGTTTTGGAGGCCTCATCCTCCCTCAACAAATGTAGTGGCTGCATCCTTAAGACCTCAGTGGTGTGCACCACCACAGGATTCCTGGCAGGGGCTGAAGGGTGGTTTCACAATATATTTTCTTCTAGAGGATATAAAGCATGAGAAGAAATAATGGCACCAAGGGCAGCTTTCCAGGCCCATGTAGGCACCAGCAGAAAGGAATTTCCCTTCCATATTGATTGTGGTGCAACGTCCCCAAGGAGCCTGGAGCATCCCAAGGCTTTGTGTGTCAGACAGAGGCAGGCAGGTTGCAGAGCTGTCAGCAAAAAAAACCAGCCAGGTAGGGGCAGCCGGAGGATGCTGACTGCCTGCAGGGACAGATGCTCTCAGGCAGGGGACACCGTGGGACAGTCTGGGCTTTATGTGACGGATGGGCAGCAGCAGGGACAAGGAGCCAACTCCTGCAGCACTTTGGCCAATGCTGCTGGCCCTGGGCCTGAGGCCACAAGGGGACAAGTGACCCTTAACAGCCCTGGGAAATTTGCCTCATTGCCTCATGTCCCTGCTCAGCAGCCTGGCAATGTCACCCCATTCTCCTGCCCATGGCATTGCACCTCCCATAAAATGCCATCCCGGGAAGAGCTCTGGGCAATCAGGGAGGGACAGGAGCTGCCTGGCCATGGGCTGGGGCTCAGGCCTTGGCCCTTTGCATTCCTGAAACACATCCAGGTTTACTCAGCACCAGAGACAGCCTTCCCTTGCTTGTCCCTGCCTGGCATCACTCCCTGCACTGTTCTGCTCTGGCTGGAACCTGGGGACATTTTCTCAGTCATATCTTTTATATAATAAAACGAGCCTCTGTAGGTAGGCCCGATTATTATATATAATATGCCCAGCTAGCTCAGAAGTCAAGTCTATAGCAGAGACCCAATAGCTGAGT
This sequence comes from Emberiza elegans, assembly GCA_024865655.1. Taxonomy (NCBI): domain Eukaryota; kingdom Metazoa; phylum Chordata; class Aves; order Passeriformes; family Fringillidae; genus Emberiza; species Emberiza elegans. The sequence goes on along the minus strand of JALJVW010001623.1, from coordinate 16,545 downwards.
TAAGCAGGGGCCAAGCCACCGGGCTCCTTCCTAGCGAGCTAGTGATATTCAGCTCAGTGATGTCAGCTCTTTCACGGATTTCAGCTCTGCTGCTAGGAAGGTTCGCCTCGGGGCAACGGCATAGCAGACGGAGAGAGAGGGGAAGCGAAGACACCGTGGTTCCGCAGTGATGGTTTATTCGGGAGGTCTGCGAAGGGTTACAGCGCTTCTTCTTCTCCAACTTGTGGGGGTACAGAGGGCTATTTTTATAGCCTTGGCATGGATCCAAAACCAGCCAATGGCCGCAGGTTTAAGCATATTCCTTAACTGACCAATAGCTAAAGGTTACAATAGTATTGCCTTAACTGATTAAAGGGCAGGGTTTCAACACAGTCGGGTCAGAGGGACAAGATAACACTTGCTCAGGAATGACTCAGCATTCAATTCTCCAAGGGGCTTTTCCTGTATCTTTGGGGTTCACTACAACTCCCCTTTCTGTTTTTACTAAAAAGGCATTCCCTATAATTCTTTTGAAACAGTGAAAAAGGCACGAGAACATAGCTAACACAATCACAACTACAAGGAGAATCAGCAAAATTCCCTTAACCAAAGAAGCAGCCCATCCTGTTAATCCCCAATGCCCAAAAAGTTCATTAACCCAGTCTGGAATCGTTTCTACTTTCAAGTCCTTCACGAGATCTTTCAGTTTCTGGATGTTCGCATAGATGGATTCCGATCGTGAAGAGAGGTTGAAGCAGCACATTCCTTCGAAGTCCTCACAGCCGTGTCCATGGGCAAGCAGCAGGAAGTCGATTGCTGCTCGATTCTGGAGTGAAGCTTGTCTTGTAGTTTCTTCATCCTTTAAGAGATCACTCAGAGCTGCAGATGTGGCATTAGCTTGTTTACTGAGCCAGCACCCAAGGTGACTGATTTCACCGAGGGCTTTAGCTGCAGCTACCCAGGGTAAAAACAAGGAGACCGCAATCTTTTTCGGTTTGTTCCAATCGTACAATTTAGGGTCACAATTTTCATCAAATTCAGTGTAGGACCTTTTTTGGCGTTTTGATTCGCTTTCCTTTTTCCAATTATGTAACAGGGTGATGTTTGGAGTAAGGGTGGAAAGTTTTCCAAGGGTACAGGGACCTCCTGGAGTCGGGAGGGATCCCTGCCCAAACCCTGTCACCACAGATGAGAAACATTCCCTTGGGTAGTACTTTGGGATGGAGCGGACACAGAGATCACACGAGCCGTGTAATTGCACCAATCGTGAGGGTTATAGGCTTTGTTAATTGGTGATACATCTTTTCGATATGTGTTTTTGTTCTGGTCAATTCCTGGCCAATTACTATTTTTTTTGGACGTCTAAAGTAAAATTTGACACAATATGTGGCCATGGAGGACCCCAATAGATCAATTCTTGGGGCTCCTGATTATCATCTGGCAGAATTTTTGTCCACTCGTCCCAAGTATCAACCACATTGGGTCTCTTACCTGTGGTGCGAAGAACCTCTGAGTTATAGAAAGGCCAATCATCTGCAACAAAGGGAATTCCTACTAGACATGTGGAAAGTGGGTTATCAATGCTTCCATGGACAAGCACATGTTGTCCTGTTTTAGCGTTTTTGCTAAGGTTACCCAGACATTATGACTGGGCTGAGGGCTGATCCAGCCGGAGACATGCGGTGCAGTGAAGAGCATCCAGGCTGCAGTGAGGACAGCACCAACGGAGATATTTTTCATCTTTGGGCAGGAATAGGGCTTCTGATAGGGAATATAAACAAAATTGTTATCTTTATGATGAGAGGGTTTTGCCTAGATCTTTTCCTGTTCCTGTCCTCCCCCCTTTTCTTTTAATTTCTAAGTTATGCTAAGGGAGAAGAGAGTGGGTAGAAAGCAGGAGGGGTTTTTTAAAAGTTAGAAAAGGAACAATAGGGTATTTAAAATGCAAAAACAGGTAACAACACATAATTCAAAAAAAACTTTCATGTTAAAAGGCTATCTATGGCTTGATGCAGCAGGACATTATGTTGTCCTCAGTTTTGTCTGCTGTCTTGTGATGGGGCGGTCTGTTCTGGTGTTAGAGGGAGTTCGGCGACGTCTTCTTCTCAGGCCGAGCTGGTTTGGTTCTGAGGTGGTCTTGTGTTTGCCTCAGGAGAGTTCTTGTCTTCATCTGCAGGAGGCGGTATTCGTAGATTCTAAGTATGGTTTTACATTTTTCCTGGGTACCACCTTGGACCGGATGGCAGTAGCACACACGCATGTCCTCTACCCCAAGTAATCAGCTGATAAGGCCCAGAAAGTTGATGTGATTCAGGATCCTTCACGAGCACTGGTGGTTTTCAGTAAGCTTTGCTTGGGTGGAATTTGCAAAGTGGCGAAATATTGGTGGATCAGGCTCTGAAACTGAACAGTTCAAAAATTGATGACATAGAGAGCCTTACAAAGTCTTTCCACTGGAATGTGATTTTCGTGTCTCTGTTCTGCTGATTGAGGACTCTTTTGAGGGTTTGATGTGTCCTTTCCACGATGGATTGTCCTGTGGGGTTTACAGGTATGCCAGTCTTGTGTGCTATGCCCCATGCATTGAAGAACTCCTTTAACTTACGGGAAGTGTAGGCTGGTCCGTTATCTGTTTTGATTTCCTTTGGTACTCCCAGGGTGGCAAAAGCGAGTAGAAAGTGTTTTATTGTATGCAGTGCATTTTCTCCTGCATGTGATGATGCAAACACAGCTCCTGAGAATGTGTCAACCGATACATGCATATTTTGATCTTCCAAACGGTGCAAAGTGAGTTACATCTGTCTGCCACAGCTGGCAGCTGCTCAACCTCTGGGATTGACTCCCATTCCCATAGATGGTATCTGATAGGTCTGACAGTTTGGACATGTAGCCACAATAGCCTTTGCCTGATCCTTTGAGAGTTTGAACATTCTCCTAAGGGCAGGCACATTTGATGAAAAAAAACATGAGACAGCTTTGCCTGGGCAAAGATGTCAGGAACATTAGCAGTTTCTGCAGCCATTGCTAAAGCATCTGCTTTCCTGTTGCCTTCTGCAATAATACCTTGAAGGTCCGTGTGGGACCTCACATGCATTATATGGTAAGGCTGCTTTCTGTGGGAGATTAGGCGTACCAATTTAGAGAGCAGTTGGTACAACTTTGGGTTAGAAACCTCTTTGAGAAGAGCGTGTTCTGCTCTCATAGCTATACCAGCAACATAAGCTGAATCTGTGACCAGATTAAAGGGTTCATTTTTAAATCTTTCAAAAGCTCTGACTACAGCTGCTAATTCTGCAATCTGTGGTGAACCCTGTACAATTTGTATGTCAGATTCCCAATTTTGTGTTTGGGGGTCTCTCCATGTAATCACTGACTTGTGGGAGGACCCTGAGCCATCAGTAAAGAGGGTTAGAGCTTTAAGAGGTTTTACGCTTTGGATTCGTTTTGGAATCAAATGAAAGGTTTCCTTAGAATTAAAAAGTTTGTGCTTTGGGATTTGAGCTGTGGTTCGACCTGTGTAGCTGTCTAAGGCAAATTGAAGACTCTCATTAGTTTGGATCAGATCCTCAAAATCAGTAAGAGTTACTGGCAAGTATATGCATTCAAAGTCACAACCTGAAAGAGAGCGAAGGCGAGTCCTAGCCTTTTTTATTAGGTGTGCTATGATCTCCTGGTAGGTGGTAAGTGTCTTTGTGGGCTGGTTACTTGTAAAAATCCATTCTAATATCAGCAGAGGATCTCGAAGCTGAGAGTCCCATTGAAAAATCAGTCCATGGAATCAGGGTGCTTTTCCCAGAATGATGAACTGGAAAGGCAGGCTGGGCTCGAGCGATGAGCTTTGCGTGAAGACAGAGCTTCCTGGACTTTGACAATGGCACCTCTGGCTTCTTCTGTGAGAGTGCAGGGAGAGTCAATTCCTTAGGTCCCCTAAGAAGGTTGAACAAGGGGAGCAAGGTCCTCTGTTGTAATTCCTAGCAGTGGACGTACCCAGTTGATGGATCCACACAGGCTGTGTAAGTCTCTCAAGGTTTTTGGGTCATCAAGTATGGTGATCTGCTGAGGTACGATGGTCCTTTCCCGGATCTGGACTCCAAGGTAAGTCCATGGCTTGATGTACTGGATTTTGTCCTCACGAATCTCCATCCCTGCCTTTTCTATGGCTTCAATAGTCTTTTAACTGTGTTGTCCAAATGAGTTTTGTCTGAAGCACACACCAGGATATCATCCATATAATGGTAGATTATGGAATCTGGAAATAATTTCGAATGGGAGACAAGATGTGAGCCACATACCACTGGCAGATACTCGGCGACGTTTTAAGTCCCTGAGGAAGAACGGTCCAATGGTATCTTTTGAGCGGGGCCTCGTTGTTGAGCGAAGGAACGGAGAAGGCAAACCGAGGAGCATCATCTGGATGTAGAGGAATGCTGAAGAAACAGTCCTTAATGTCTATGACAACAAGTTCCCAGTCTCTGGGCAACATCGATGGGGAGGGCAAACCAGGCTGGAGGGAGCCCATGTCCTCGATGACCTCGTTGATTCTCGCGAAGGTCGTGGAGAAGCCTCCATCTGTTTGTCCCAGGTTTTGGTAGAACGAAGACAGGAGAATTCCAAGGGCTGTCGGACTCAACGATGTGACCTTTAGCAACTGTTCTTCCACCAGGCGTTTAGGGCGCAAACTTAACTTTAGAAAGGGGCCACTGTTGGACATGTATAGGCTTGTCACTTTTCCAGATGAGTCGAGGTGTTTCAGGAAGCGCCCCTAACTCAGTGGCCCCACTGAAAAATCCCAGTGGGAATACTTAAAGTGGCTCCCCACTGGGATAAAAACGTCTCTGCCCCAAAGGGTGATGGGGGCCCTTACCACAAATGGGCGGATGGTTGCCATCTGACCTTCAGGACCTTCAACAAGGATGTTGTGCTTGCTCCTCATGGATACTGTATTTCCACCAATCCCGGAAATCATCCCTGCAACAGGTTGTAGCTCCCAGCGCTTTGGCCAATCTGAGCGAGCGATGATGGTCACGTCAGCACCGGTGTCCAGCATCCCTGGCAGGTGGGTCAACTCTCCTTTGCAGGTGAGGCCGCACTCGATGAAAGGCTTGGATGTTCCCACGACTTGTGCCCACATGGCTGTAGGGTTGAGAGGTATCTGTTCCCTGTGATTCTTTGGAAGCAAAAAGGCTTGTGCTATTGGAGTTCCCTTTGAAAGAAAAAATGGTAAGTCCATGCAATATACCTGGATGAGGATTTCTTGTCCTGGCATCACCGTAAGCACTTCTGGAACAACAAATATTTCCTTTGGGCAATTAAGAGTCCCCTGTAATTAAAATGTCTGAGGGATCACCTTTAGGTCCATATTTACCAGTGGGAATTCTGTGAACATTGTCATTAGTAAACTCAATGGACAAAGCAGTTACCAGTTGCCGGCGGGTTCCCATCTGGGTTGTCCCGTGGGTTGGATCCTCTTCTTGTGGTCTGGAACGCCTTGGGCTGAAGGCGTGGTTGGGTCTGGATGGCCTTTGATTTGTTGTCATCGCCCGGGGCCCCTGGACCGGGCTCCATAAGCGTTCCCGGACGCTGCTGGAGGCGTTGCTGGATCTGGGGTCTCTGATGAGGGTAGGGTGGTGGTATCGGGGGTGACCTCTCAGGACAGTCCTTTATGTAATGTCCAAGTTCGCCACAGTGATGGCACTTAGCTTGGTCTTTAGAAGTCATTACTGCATAAGCCCCAGAAACTCCTTCAGCAATACCCTTAGCGACTGCTTGAGCCACTGTGTTTTCAGTGGACATGTGACACGTACAGCATTCTAGCATTTGCTCTATAGTAGGGTTTGTATCCACGGGTAGGGACCTCAAAATGGCTTTGCACCTTTCATTTGAATTACTTAAAGCAAGCTTACATAAGAGTTCCTTCCTTGCCTCTGCACTTTCAATCTGTTTCTCCAAAGCATCTTTAATTCTGTCTACAAATTTAATAAAACTTTCATCTAACCCTTGTTTAATAGTAGAAAAATGCATTGTTGGCATTGACTCATCATGCATGAGAAGCAGAGAGGTTTTTGCTGCAGTTGCAACATCTTGTAATCGTCTTTTGTTAAAGTTTCTAATTGGTCTGCAGGTTGTTGTAATGCACCTTCACCTGCAAGTTGGTCTACTGAAAAATTTCTCTTATTAGCATCTGCAGCATAGGAATCTGATAATATTTTCAAATGTTTTTTCAATTCCTTTCCCATAGCATATATTCTGCTGGGGATAGGAGGCAATTTACAATATTTTTTACATCATGTGGAAGTAAAACATGTGCAGAGAACATAAACTTCTAGAAAATTTCTAAAGATATGTGCACTTCTGCCATGGTCTTTGGCTATATTTCTTAATTGCACTAATTCCTTATTCGAAATTGCTTTCCACATTTTAGTGGTGGCTGCTCCACCGTTCCGTCCTTGCATGTACTCGACTGGAAATGCATTAATTTTCTGTGCAAGATCCCAATCACCAGTTTTGGCAACCTCCATCTTAATGAGAGCCCATGGGTCTGAATGAATCGTTTCAGAATCTGATTCACTGGAGGAGGCCTCTGAGGAGGACTGTATTATTAATTTGGACTTGCGTTTTATCGCTTAGAAACGTTTTTCAAGGGTTTCAAAGGCTGGTCAGAGGGTGGCGCTATTGGCACCAGGGTAGAAGCACAACAAGCACAGGAACGGTGGGGTTTTCATAACTTGGGGGTTTCTGAAAATTCCGTTCGGGGAAGGAGGGGTGTTGAGGGAGGAGGGAGGGAGGGGGACAGGGGGGCTGAACAGGGTGGGGTGCGGGGATAGGGGTTGGGGAGCACGCACTCCAGCGTTGCGGATTGAAATACCCAGCAGTTACAGGATTGATAGGTGTTTGGACGGGCGCTAGTGGTGTTCTCCTGTCCCAGGAAAGGCTGAGGACAAAGGCGGGGGACAGGGAGCCGGGCAGGAAAGGCGGGGCGGGGGGGCTGCAGAGGGCAGGGCGGGGTGCCACCACGGCAGGATGGGGGGGGGGTGCAGGGCGGAGGGAACCGCGGGGAGAGGGAGGGGGACGGGGACGGGGCAGGTCCCGGGTTGAAGCGGCGCAGGGAGGAGCAACACGGAGGCGGCAGCGGGGGGGATGTCGGGGAGGACGGGGAACGCGGCCGGAGGGGGAGGGGGAGGGGGCGGAGGGGCGGGTGGGGGATTGGCTGGGGACGGGAACTGGCCCTCGGAACCTGGCATGGACAGGAAGCCAGGCCAGGGGTAGGCAGGATGTGTGGCGAGATAGATAAGGAACTGGGGTGGGGGGTCGGGCCCCCAGGACCCGCAGTAGAAGAGGAGAGTGTTATCTCAGAGCCCCTGGGGACAGTGGTATCCGGGCTGATTAGCAGAGTCTTATCACTCAAGCCATTTGCATTCGAAAGGCCACTAACTGAACACGTTTGCAAAGTTTTTCGAGTTAAAATTCTGAACACTTTTTAGTTATAAAATGAAATAAAGGCAAGAAATTAGTTACAGAGAAATCTTGTCTAGTTTGAGTTATATAGAGAGTGTTGCCAATTTTGTCCCAAAAAGGAATCGTCAGTAACAGTGTTCTTATTAGTTTCAGGAAAATGCGAGGTAATCCATAAAATAAATTTTTAAGACTGCTTTTTGAAAGTTTACCAGAAGAAAAGGAAAAGTTGTTAGTAGATAGAATTTCTACAATGGTTAAATAAATCTCTCTCGATATCAGAAAGCTTTGGGGTGCGTAAAGAGGCACCCATATTCCTTCCAACAGAAAAAAACAGAAAAAAAAAAAAAAAAAACCCAAAAAAATCAGAACCCCAAAAGGTCGCGCAAAAATGTTAATTATACATACCAATCCTTTGGGGTGAATTCTGTGGAAGGCGTCTGCTAGTCAGTTCTCCTCGAACAATCTATGTTCAGGTGTTAGATGTGAGGTTCGAATCTGACCGCTGGGAAAGTTTCCCTCTAGAACGAAAAGTCCTTTTCCCAGCGAAGCGGCGTTTGACAGGCAATTAACTGAAGCCCCGGGGGTTTTTCGATGCTCAAGGTAGGAATCTTCTCAAAGGGATCCGTGTGCGACGTCGTGGCCTTATAATATATATAATAAAACGAACCTCTCTAGGTAAACCCGACTATTATATATAATATGCCCAGCTAGCTCAGTAGATCAAGTCTTTAGCGGAGACCCAATAGCTGAGTTAAGCAGGGCCAAAACCACCGAGCTCCTTCCTAGCGAGCCAGTGATATTCAGCTCAGTGATTTCAGCTCTTTCATGAGTTCAGCTCTGCTGCTAGGAGGAATCGCCCGGGGCAATGGCATAGCAGACGGAGAGAGGGGAGGAGAGAGAATCGCCGAAGTTCCGCGAGTGAGGTTTTATTCGGGAGGTCTGCGAAGGGTTACAGCGCTTCTTCTTCTCCCCCTTGTGGGGGTACAGAGGGCTATTTTTATAGCCTTGGCATGGATCCAAAACCAGCCAATAGCCGCAGGTTTAAGCATATTCCTTAACTGACCAATAGCTAAGGGTTACAATAGTATTGCCTTAACTGATTAAAGGGCAGGGTTTCAACACGGTCGGGTCAGAGGAACAAGATAACACTTGCTCAGGAATGACTCAGCATTCAATTCTCCAAGGAGCTTTTCCTGTATCCTTGGGGTTCACTACATGGCTGCATCTGATGATTAGTTATGCCTAAATATGATCGAATCCAACCTATTAAACCAACCAATTTCTGTACATCAGTAACAGTTTTAACATCAATGTCTAACTTTATAGGTTGAGGCATAACTTGAGTGTTGGTCACCAACATAGCTAGGTATTTCCAAGGCTTGTGTTCCTGCACTTTCTCTGGAGCAATGATCAGACCAAAAGCTTCCAAATTTGTCACAGCACATTGTTTAAGAGCGGACAACTGTTGTTCGTTGTCAGATGCCAACAAGATATCATCCATGTAATGATAGCAGTAGCAGTTTTTAAATTGCTCCCACTTTTGACAAGGCCTGTGCCACAAACCATTGACAAATAGTTGGCGAATTTTTTCATGCCTTGTGGGAGTACCTTCCATTGATATCTTTTATCAGGTTCAGCATGATTTATAGAAGGCACCGTAAAACTAATTTTTCTTTGTCCTGCTCAGCCAATGGAATAGTGAAAAAACAATCTTTTAGATCAATGACAACTATTTGCCATTCCTGTGGAATCATCGTAGGTGTTGGCCTGGTTGTAAAGCTCCCATTGTTGCCATTACAGCATTTATCTGCCGGCAATCATGTAAGAGTCTCCATTTTCCCGATTTCTTTTTTATTACAAAAACAGGGGTGTTCCAGGGACTGAATGATTCCTCAATATGTCCTGCTTGCAACTGTTCTGTAACTAATTCTTGCAGGGCAGTAAGCTTTTCAGTAGTCAGGGGCCACTGGCGAACCCGGACAGGCTTATCTGTCAACCATGTCAGGGCCACAACTGGACGTTCATTGCCCTGCAACACAGTGGCCCCCATTAAAAATCCGTAGTAATTTTGACACCCCATTGAGATAAACAATCTCGTCCCCACAAACTTTGAGGAACATCGGCAACATAGGGTCTGATGTTAGCTTGTTGGCCATCAGGATGTTTCACATTAATTACAATGGCTGACAGGCCACCTGTTGTAGCACCACCCAACCCCAGGAGTCCAAAACTTGCATGGAGTGAGAGGCCACGATTGAGGCCAACAAAATCGTTCTTGAGTATTGTAACATCTGCTCCAGTGTCAATCAAACCTGTTACTGATATAGTTCCTGGATGACATCCACTGGCGGTGAGAGTGCATGTCTTTTCTGGACGGCTCTGTTACTTTTTCAGTCCAGAACACTTGAGGTACTCCAGTGGATCCAAAGCTTCCTGTGCCATGACTTGAATCCACTGTATTTGGAACAGAACTCACAAAGGTTGTAATTTGAGCAATGCAAGTTCCTTTCTGAATAGTGACAGGAGGGTCATCAATGGATACCATAGCATGAATCTGCCCTAAATAATCAGCATCAATAAGCCCTAGATGCACATGAATACCTCTTAGTGTAGTACTTGATCTCCCCATCAAAAATGCACTCAATCCCGTCCTATCGGACCATAGGCATCAAGAGGCACTTTTACATATTTCTTTTTTTTAGAATGGTTACTGTGTCAGCTGTGGGTATATCAATCCCTTTATTTTGCAGCGGACCCAAAGGATCCCACCTTGCCTGTAAAACTGGATTGGCAAAAGGCCCAGTGCCCAGTAGGGCATCAACACCCACAGCATGACGAGGGTCGTGTTGAGGCAACTGCATATTTGTTAAAGTGGTGCTTTTCTCAGCCACTCATCGCCTCCAAGTTTCTTGAAATACACCATATTGTACTGGCTGGAATAAAATTGTAGCGAGATGCGTGATGTCATAAGGTGCAAGCAAATCTGCATTAATTACACGTATTAACTGCATTACCTCTGAAGAATTGATACCATACTGAGCTACTTTCAATTGGAGGTCTTGCACAACCCTCCAGGCAAAGACGTGATGACTGTCATTCTGTCCTGTTCCAGGAGCTGCTTTGAAAACTGGAAAAGCCATAGGGTTATCACAAGCAACATTTGCATTGGCACTGTTCTCCTGTGGTACTCTTGGAGCACCTAACCTTTCTATGATGTCCCAATTCTTTTCTTCAACTGCTTTTCTCCTAACAAATTCCCAAAACTCCTGAGGGTGTCGAGGAAGCACAGTTACTTGACATGGAGGCAAAGTCCATGGGGCAGTAAGGCTAGAGCTCTTAGGAGGTAAAGGGACCAGAGCTCCTTGCCCCAACTCAGGTGATACTGCAGGCGACTCATCACTTGACTCACTGTTGCTGTCACTGTCAGGTAACGGAGGATACGGCCTTGCAAATTGTTCAAGCCGCTCGGAGGGAAGCGGGGGGGCAGATGGCTGGGTTTCTCTCTCTGCTAAAGACATTTCAGCTAACTGGCGTAGCGGTGTAGTATATACAGGCACCATCGCGAGCTGCTGCGCAGGTGTGAGATAAGGAGGTTTAGGGGTCTGATAAGAAGAGGCTAGGGCAGGTTGCCCAGAAGTTTTGGCAGCTTTCCCAGAAGCCTTGGCAGCTTGCCAGGTAACTTCCATGGCACCCGGACCTTCTTCACCAAGTTCCCCATCAGAGGCCCCCTCTGCCTCAGCCCCCCCATCGGGTTCCGTTATCAGCCCCAACTCTTCGTCCGCATCTTGCTCTGTTTGTTCTCGCTCCATTTTCCACTACTTTAATGCCTCAAAGAGTCCCAGGTAACTGCTAGATTGACAACTGTCTTATCTCCCGTTCGGATGACTTCCCACAGTCTGTCCCCGACCTTTTTCCATGCCTTAACACTAAATGCTGTGTCGGGATCAGTGCCAAAATTCTGTGATTTAGCCCACAGCAATATATTGCGCAGCGCATAGTCTGACGTATCATTCCCCTTATTTCTTAACAAAGCTTTCCACGTAGCCAAAACATTTTCTTCCTCTTTAGACAAATTATGTCCCATTATTACTAGTTGGTGGCTCACCTACTTCCAGGTGTCTTGATTGGAGAGAATCAGGTCCGGACCTCCCTGTGGCTTCCACCTGCCACTCTCAGCTGCACCAATGCCGCCTCCCCCACTACGTCCCAGTGGGTCACGGTTGCCAACTGCTAGGACCCCGTGTGGGCCCCCACCGACTATGATCTTATCACGTCGGGGATCACCAAATGTCGCAGTCGAGGCGGTCACGACATAAAGCAGAGACCACAAGCAGTCTCGGTTGGCAACAGTTTATTAGTGAACATGGCTGGTATTTTATACACTTTCCAGTTGTTTACCCTTCTTCTATCCTAACTATTGGCCACAATAAATCAATATCATGCTATTGGTGAAAAGTTATAATGACTTCACCTAACTTTCTAAAAATGCTTTCTCCAGCTGCACAATGGTCTTATCTTTCTTCTCTTGGTCTCCTTGGTTACAGCCTTGGAGAAAGGTCCTTATCAGCTTCTTCTTTCTTCTCCGCTTCTTCTCACTCCTTTAGCTAACAGGCCCGCTGTTAGCCCTTCCCTGGGAATAGTCAACACTGAAAATCATAGAATCAAATTTTGCATTGAAGATGTGTTTAAGACTGTTAAATTATTTGAGCAGGAAGAGGTGGCTGTTTCCTGCCTTTGGATGTTTGTACAGGTTAATGGTGACGTTCTTCAGCAGCAATTGTTTGGGTCATCTCTGGATATAACATTGGAAAATTGAATCCTGATTTTTTCTGAATGGTTCCTAAATTGAATGGTGGTTTCTGAATCTGTGTGCATGTTTTGGTTTATTTTTCTAGCTTGTGTCCTGAGCCAAAATCCACAAGATACAAATTCCAACCAGGAGGTTCAAGATTGTTCATGCTCATCTGGAGACAAGCCTCATGTCAGTCACACAGTACAGTCTGAAGCTCAACAAAGATTTTGCTCCGGCTTCACAGTTTTTATAATTCAATATCTTACCTTGATGTATTTTGGTGGCTATTTCTATGATGCCTGCCTTTGACTTGCTCTTGCATGGTTTAAATGCAAGACACCTCAAAATACACTCTCGGCCAAAAGAACTCAGGTCAGGTGACTCCAGCCTGAAACAGGTTCAAACCAGTGCTCTGGCCAGAATCTGCTTTTTGGTTTTTTATGTGACATTCGCATTTCTGTTTACGAGTTGAAAGTGAAGTCTTGTCTTGAATAAGTCTAATAAAACCTTGTCCATATAGAACAGAAAAGACCGTCATTCCAATCTTTTATGAAAGCCTTACAAATTAACTAGGGAAGACTAAATAGAAAATTTTTTCATGTATGTAATTGGAAGAGAATTTTGTGTTCTAGCAGCTTCTCATGATTTATCCTTATGGTGGCAAATTTATTGAGATGAGAAAGAGAGGAGCAAGGAATCTGCCTGCCTCTATGTTTCCTCTTGTTGTCTAACAGCAGCTGCATCACTGGAAAAGGGTTCTAATGAGAATATTCATTCTTTCAATAGGAGACTAAACTGCTTTCCAGAGTTCTGGATTGAGCCAAATGACTTTTAAAGCCCAGAAATTGAATTTGGAAATGTGTCAGCTTAGATTCTAGCTTTGTTTTCAGCTGCTGCTGATGCAGGTTTTTTTCGTTTGGACTCTAACTGGCATACCGTATGAACACTTAATAAAGAAGTTCTACATAAGGCACTGGAAGAAGTTCTAACTGACATACTGGTATGAACACTTAATAAGTTGTGCATAAAACGGTGGAAAAAGATGATTGCCACACTTTTCTTTGACAATCACAGCCTATGCAGTACCTCTAAGGATCTGTAAGGAAAAAGTTATCCCGAGAGGTGTATTTTTAAGAAGCTTTTACCCTAGAGAGTTGCCAGAATGTGATTTGTATCTGTTATTGATTAATAGCTGAATTAGGAAGACCAAACAAACCTGTTTTTTGAGAATCAGTTCCTGGGATTCTATCAAGCTGTAATGGAAGACTAGCATGGGAAATAATATATTAGCAGCTTAGTATTTCTATGAAAAGATGAAGCGGCTGTGGGGGCCAATGTTTGGCCCTTGTCTCTCGGCCACAATCTGCGGATCCGCAACTCTTAACACAAGATACCTTTCCCAAATTTGAACTTGCTGGCGCGACAATAGGTCTAACCCAGCACCTGCAGAAGGAAGAAAAGGGATTAAGCCCTGCCAGAGCGAGGCAGAAAATGTATACGAGCTTTAAGCTCTTCTCTCTTTTTTTTTCACAGGATCGTGTTTAGCCCTTCTCTCTCACCACCTCTCAGGATCGTCTCTAGCCCTCCCTCTCTCACTTTCAGGATCCAGGATTGCATCTCACCCAGCTCTCACTTTTTTTCAGGTTTGTGGCTCACCTTTAGCTCTTTTCTCACATGTCACAGAATCTTATCTTGCCCTTCTCTCTCACCTTGCAGGATAGTTTTTTCGAGCCCTGCTCTGTCCCGTCTCACCATCAGGGATCACATTCTGCCTTTCTCTCTCACCTCTCAGGATGGTCTTTAGCTAGCCCTTCTCGCTCACTCTCTCAGGATCATGGATTGCCTTTCACCCTTCTCTGTCGCCTCTCTCACTGTACCCATTTCCCTGGGCAGGACGGGAGCCAGGACAAAGGCACACAACTCATCCTGATTCCAGCTGCTCAAGCATCTGCTTTGCTCTGGCGACCACACGCCGGGCCGCTCCGCTCCACCTCAGACACAGGCACAAAATGTCAGCCTGCAGGCATGCGGCCCGTCACCTTTTTTTGCCGTCAGGCGGACAGGCGCTCAGAAAAAAGCCAAATGTCCAAAGGAGCTTGCCTGGAGCTCGGCGGGAAGAGCCGCCGCAAAGGCCTGCCTCAACTTATGAGCCAAATTGTAGGTGGCTTTCAGCGAGCCCTGGGTGAACTTGATTGCCTACGACAACAGGTCTGCCCGGCACCCTTCCAAATCAGTTCAAGTCTCGCCGGGCAAAACCCTCAGGACCCATGTCCCCGGCCAGTGCCGGCCACCAGGGGGCAAGGCCGACCCCCGGCGGCCCCGGAGCCGGGGTAGACCTGGTGTCCCTCCGGATACTGGGTAGACTTGTTATCCCTCGGCAGCTGGGGTAGACCTGATGTCCCTACAGAGCCGGGATAGAATTGTTGTCCCTCGGAGCTAGGGTAGACCTGGTGTCCCGCTAAAGATGGGTAGACCTGTTGTCCTTCTAGAGCCGGGGTAGACCTGGTGTCCCTACAGAGATGGGCTAGACCTGTTTTCCCTCTGGATCCTGGGTAGACCTGTTGTCCCCCTGGAGATGGGGTAGACCTGCTGACCTGCCCTTCAGAGGGAGGCAGGGGGAGGCTCAGGACACTGCAAACCAGCTCTGATCACAGCTCAGCCCTTCATTGCTCTCTTCCTAGGAAAAAGCCATTCTTTCAAAACTCTTCACAAACACTCTTTCTGCCTCTCTCCCCAGACAGAGCTGTCCTGCAAAACATCATGGCACAGGAAACAATCACCACAACCAATTCAATCTCAGTCAAGTCTTTTTGAACCTAAAAGTGCAAAAGTCAAGATGTGTTCAGCCTAAACCTCTTTGCTCTTGACAATTGTCCTGGGCTCATGGCAAGCACAGCAGGGGCTGCATTCAGCTGACCCAAAATCTCTTGTGAGAGCAGAGCTAAGCTGGGATGTCCATGCATGGAGCCCCAGAAGGCCCAGCTGTGCTCACAGGAGAGCTGCCTCAGCCATGGGTTTGTGCTGAAAGCAGGTGGAGCTTTTCAGGTCCATGAGGCAAGTGAGTTCCCCAGGGCTCTCAGTGTCAGCTGAAGGAATTTTGGAGTGGAATCTTTGGGCGGCCTGGGTCTTCCTTTGGTTTAGTTTCCTTCATTTGCCATGGTGGCAAGGAGGCTGAAGAGCCCCGCCAAAGCTGTGGCCTGAGTGAGGTGGACATTTTCTGGCTGTTGTGCCAAGGGAGTGTTTTCTGGTGAGGATGAATTTGCCAGAACACTGCTTGCCCCAGGTTCTGATCCATGGTGCCTCCTGAGACACTGTGTCAGCTTTCCACCTTGAAGAAACAACAGACAATTCAGAAGGAATTCTCCAGCTTATTTGTAGAGTGAGAAGGAAGGAATCTTCAAGGTGAGTTGTGGTTTCTATTGAAACTTTATTAATTTCAATCCTACTCTGCAGTCCTAATTAACAATCCTACTCTAACCCCAACCATAACCTTAACCTAATCCTCATCCTCATCCTAATCCTAGTCCCTGATCCTAATCTTAATCCTAATCCATCCTAATCCTCATCCTAATCCTAGTCCTAATCTAATCCTAATCCTAATCTTAATCCTAATCCTAATCCCAATCTAATCCTAGGCCCTAACCTGATCCTACTCTAAACTGGTTGGGAATAAATGGTCCATATGTGATTGTCACGTTCTTGTCTCCTTCTCTTCTTCACTGGAAACAATCAGCATCACCAGGCTGGACTTGGGCTCAGCAAATGTTACAAATGGATGCTGCCCAAAGAGGTCAAAACAAATCAACAAAAACAATGAACCATGACTTTTTCCAAGCTCAGTGCTTCACAGGATTCCTCTGGCCACTAGAAGGATGGTGGTAGGAAAGAGGACCAATGGGACCATCTATACCTCCATCTTTATGTGCAGGAAGACTTTGCCATCACAGGCAAACCCCTGGTGGCCCAGAATCCCACTGATCCATTTCACTGAAGACACCTGTCCCTTTTCCTTCCTGCCCCTGCCAATGAGACATGATGGGGGATGGAAGAACATGAGGGTCTTGGCCCTGGCTGTGTCATTACATTCACTCCCACCTCAGGTCATTTGCCAGGGGCAGGAATGGGACTCTCTCTTTCCCTCCCTGAGGAGAAGGGTGTCCCTTTCCAGGCAGGGGAAATTGTGGCCAGAAAGACTCCAGTGAGTTGTGTTTTAGTTTTCCCTGTAAAGGGTTTTTATTTATTGATAACCCTTCTCTTATCAATATTGTTTCTGCGCTTCCTTGTTCCTTATCTTGTTGTTGTTCTACTAAATGTTCTTA
>JALJVW010001622.1:0-40616 GCA_024865655.1 Emberiza elegans | reverse complement strand
GTACCTAGAACACGATGGAGATGATTTCTGCTGGCACAGTTTCTCGCGCGAGACATGGTGGGCTTTGTGATGTAAGCGACAAAGAGCGCTAAAGACGGAAAGTACAGCGCTCGCCCGAGCTAAGCGCCGGTCCTTAGCTTCTTCGGCCAGAGCCGCGCTTCCGGAGCACACCGCGACCGGCACAGTGCTCTGCGACCGGCACAATGCTCTGCGCGAAGCCGCTTCTTCGCCTCCGGGAAGCCGGAGAGGCGGCACCTTCGAAGGCGAACAACCAAGCCGAGCCACACTGGGATTGTGTGCACAGCTTGCAAACTGATAGAAAACAGTACCTTACCACACTCCTGCGATTTTATTCACTCTAATATTCGAATGCAAGCACTTTTGGACAACTGCCTTTTCCTTCGCTAGTGGTCGGTTACAAGATCTGCAGCACCTTTGCAGCTTCCTGGGTTTTGATGTGGCAGCCACATGCTGCTCTCCGTCCTCCTCAGATCCACCACTTCAAGCTGAGACAGGAAAGATCAAATTCTTGTGAAGTCTCAGCAAGGTAACAGTTGATGTTATGATATTCCATTCTGCCACTTTTGAGAATTCAATATTCTTTGGGAAAATTTCAAACTTTGGCCCCAAATTTCAAAAATTTGGGGAAAACCCTGGCCCCAAATCTCAACTCAAAAATTTTCCCCCGGCGAGGAAAATCCAAACCCTTTGAGGTCCCCCCCACTCCAGCAGGGTTTGGGGCGGAGGGGGGAAAAGGGAGGGTGGGGGGCCCAAAAATTCGGGCAGGGGTTGGGAAAATGGGAAAATGGGGGAGGGGGGGGCTCTTCAAACTTCTCAGAACCCCAAACACCAAATTCAAAGAAACCTTGGGCCATGGAAATCCGAACCTCGGGCCCTGAAAATTCATCCTCGCCTGGCCCTTTGGGGGAAACCCCCAAATTTCAAAAAATTGGGGATTCCAGGGGTCCTTAATCGGTTTTCCTTTGAAAAATCTGGATATCGACAGAAAGGGGGGAAAAATTTGGAACCTCAAGGGAAATGAAATTCCGGATCCTATTTCTGGGCCAAATGGGGGGTCCGGGTTGTGGGGAAAGGGTGCTGGAGTTTTGGGGACCTCCCAATTTATGGTCCAAGCCTCCTCTGCCGGGGTCCCCCATTTTGGAAACCAACCTGTTCCTGGATCCATGAGGCCCGGGCAGGGGCTGGAAAATTCATCCCCAAGGATCCAACAGATGGGGACACCCTGTCCCCATCTCGGTCAGGGGCCGGGTCACGATCTCCAGGGACAACGGGCAGAGCTCGGTGACGCTGACCATGAACAACCTCAAGGACGAGGATTCCGGATCCTATTTCTGTGCCAAATGTTGGATGGTGGTTGGCTAATGGGTGGTGCTGGGGTTAACCCCCACATCCCATCCCCCAACCTCCCCTCCATCCCCCCCCCCCAAATCCCAGCCCTGACCCCCAAACCCCAAAATGTCCTGCCCCAAAAACCCCCCTTAACCCAAATCTCAGCATCCCCCCCCAAACCTGCCCCCATTCCCTTCCCCTGTGAAAACCCAAAATTTTGACCCCAAATTTCCCTGAGGTTCCCCAAATGCCCTGTGGCCACCAAAACACCAAAAATTGGGGGAATGGGGACCCTGGGGTTGGATGGATGGGATTTGGGGCCAAGGGCTGGGTTGGGGAAGAATTTTTTGGGGTTGGAGTTGAATTTGGGGCCAGAGGCAATGGCAGATTTTGGGACAAAAAGGGTGAAACCTGGGGGTAGAGGGGGGCAAGAGGGTGGGACAAAGGGTCACCCAGGGGGGAAGGGGGGAAGGATTGGGAAGGTCTGGGATGGGGAGATGGGGGGGGGAACCACAGCATGGGGTCAACCATGGGGCAGCCAGCAGCAACCCGGAGCAGCACCACCATTAAACATTTTTTGGCACAGAAATAGGATCCGGAATCCTCGTCCCTGAGGTTGTTCATGGTCAGCGTCACCGAGCTCTGCCCGTTGTCCCTGGAGATCCTGAACCGGACCCTGACCGATGGCGCGTGGTGGTGCTGCCACCACCAGTGCTGATGCTTCCAACCCATTCCAGCCCCTGCCCGGGTCTCTGTCGGATCCAGCCCATCCCAAAACTGCCAAAACTGAACCCGGACCCTCGGCAGAGGAGGCGCAGGGACCCCCCGGGGGGCTGGAGGTCCCCCCCGCACTCCAGCAGGGTCACGGCCGCTCCCCCAGCCCCAAACCAAAGGGGAAAATGGGGATGAAAAATGAGATTAAATAACCCAAAAAGTTGGGCCCAGGACCAAGACTGGGGCAAGCTCATCCCCTGGAACCCCTCCCACCCCTGGAGGTTCAAGGGGTGACCCATGGATTGGCAGGACAACCCCTTCCTGGGCCAATTGACCCCATGATCTCTCCCACCACCATCCCCAGGAAACCAAAAGGGGGATTCCCCAAAACAAATGGTGGGAGGGTTTGGGGGTTTGGGGTGGTGGATGAACCAGCCAAGGGGGGTAATCCTCAGGAATTACAGCCCCAATCCCCTCATTACATGGGGGATCATGGTCTCATTGCAGGGTTTTCCATCACCAATCATAATTTTCAATTTTTTAAGGTCAGGTGGGGGGTTAAAAATCCCCTTTGTCCAGGAACCAATGAAGGTTTGAAAGGGGGGGGGGAGAACAACCCTGCTGGAGTGCTCAGGGGGACCTCCAGCCCCCAAGGGGTCCCTGCGCCTCCTCTGCCGAGGGTCCGGGTTCGATTTTGGGAGTTTTGGGATGTTCTGGATCCGCCAGAGACCCTCTCCCCAGGGCAGGGGCTGGAATGGCCATGGGATCAGCAGCAGGTGGCACCACCTACTCCATGGCACATCATCGGTCAAGGGCCGGTTCAGGATCTCCAGGGACAACGGGCAGAGCTCGGTGACGCTGACCATGAACAACCTCAAGGACGAGGATTCCGGATCCTATTTCTGTGCCAAAATGATGTGGTTGTAATGGAAATGCTGCTGCCTTACCATGGTGGCCTTTGGACCCATCCCCTTTGGTGGTCCCCCCATCCATGTGTTCCCAGATCCCCCCCCTCCCCAATGATGGTCAGCATGGGGTCTCCAATGACCAGACCAGTTTTCCCAAAAATCCCCTCAGCCCCCTGCCCCCAGGACCTGGGGTTCCCCAGGCCCCCCAACCCCCAAATTGGACTGACAGGGGATGAAATGCCCCAGGTGGCCCAAATGGCTCCAAGAGCCAACAGGGATGGTTTGGCCAAAGGGCCTGGGCTTCAGGGGATCCCCAAAATTTTTTGAATGCTTTCTGTTTTGGGATCCCTGCAAAAACAAAACCCAAAGTCTGGGGCCAATTAATCCATGACCAGAGGGCTGAGCCTGCAATGGTCTCCCCCCGGGATTGGTGATTGGGGGCCCCCAAATCCTGGTTTTTGGGCTGGGGCTCAGCCCTGGGCAGAAAGGGGGAGCCTGAATCAGGTTGGGAGCCCCAAAACTGACCATTCCCCAAATCAAAATGGGGGAAAAAGGGGGGAATTGGGAAAAGGGAACAAGGGCATTGGGGCCCCAAAACAAGGGGGGGGGTTTGGGGGCCAGGGCTGGGGAAAAAGGCTGGGACAACGGGTCAGGGACAGGGGGGGACAACCAGGGGTCCGGGGGGGGGATAGGGGGGGGAAAGGACATGGGACCCATCAATCAAATGCACCAGCATAAACAGCAGCAACTCACCACCACTAGCAGCAGACATTGGCACAGAAATAGGATCCGGAATCCTCGTCCTTGAGGTTGTTCATGGTCAGCGTCACCGAGCTCTGCCCGTTGTCCCTGGAGATCCTGAACCGGCCCTGCACCGATGGCGTGTAGTAGGTGCTGGAACCACTGGTGTAGATCCCCGCGAGCCATTCCAGCCCCTGCCCGGGTCTCTGGCGGATCCAGAACATGGAGAAACTCCCAAAATCGAACCCGGACCCTCGGCAGAGGAGGCGCAGGGACCCCCCGGGGGGCTGGAGGTCCCCCCCGCACTCCAGCAGGGTCACGGCCGCTCCCCCATCCCCAAACCATCCCAAAGGGACAAACTCCCTTTGATTAAAAATCAGGAGATGGGGAAAAATTTGTGATTCCCATCTGGGAAGGTCTGGAGGGTTTGAAGGCCAGAGCCAGGACAGGGGGAAACCCATGGCAAATGGTGCCCAGGGTTGGTGGGGACAGGGGTTTATGCCCCCTTGATCCCCATCCCTCCCCCTTGGAAATCTCCAAGGGGGATTAAATGGGGGGATCAATGAGAGGGGGTCCCCCCCATCCCCCAGGGTGGGTTCCTTTGAATCCCCAAGGAGGCCCTTAATTAATGGGTGGATTGGGGTTAATTGCAGGGTTTAAGGATTTTTGGAACCCCCGGGAAATCCCCTTTGGACCATTTAAACCCAATCAATCCCATTTGTCCCAAAACCATCCCCCAATTTGTCCCATTGTTTGGGGATCAGGGCCCGGGAGGCCGTGACCCTGCTGGAGTGCGGGGGGACCTCCAGCCCCCGGGGGTCCCTGCGCCTCCTCTGCCGGGGTCCGGTTCAGTTTTTGGAGTTTTGGGATGGGCTGGATCCGCCAGAGACCCGGGCAGGGGCTGGAATGGGTCGCAGGGGATCAGGAACAGCACGGCACAGCACCCTACGCCCCATCAGTCAGGGCCGGTTCACGATCTCCAGGGACAACGGGCAAAGCTCGGTGACGCTGACCACGAACAACCTCAAGGACGAGGATTCCGCCGTCTATTTCTGTGCCAAATCTGCTGGTGCTGGTGGTGGGATGCTGCTGCCATTGGTTTGGCCTGGTGTCCCCATGGGGTCCCCCCCCCATGGGTCCCCAAATCTCCCCCCCCCATCCCTGAGTCCCCAGAACCCCCCCCAAATCCCAGACCCCAACCCCATTGACCCCCCTTCCCCAAAATGAGGTCCAGCCTGCATTGCCCCAATGGTTCCCAGCATTTCCCCAAATCCCAGCTTTCAGGGTCCCAAAAACCCAAATTCCTCTTTGGGGCCCAGGACTTTGGGCTGGTGAGAGACCTCCAGTCCACCCAACTCCCCAGGTCAGAGGTCAGGGAAGAGGGCCATTGGGACAATGGTTGATGGCAGGCCCTTGGGGAAAATCCTGATTTGGGGCCAGGGACATGACCCAGGGTTTTGGGCAAAACCCAGGGATTTGGCTGGGGGGGTCCAGAGCCAAGGGGGTGAGGGGCTTTTGGGGGGGGGGGTGATTGAGGGGCCAGGTCCTGGAAATGGGGTTTGGGGGGTGCCAGGGCAGGGACAAAGGGGGACAAAGGGGAGAAGGGATCAGGGGATGGGGGGGGGGTTGGGGGAAAACCAAGGGGGGGGGGGACAGGGGGGGGGGGGAGCAGCAGCATGGGACCATCAGCATTCAACCAGCATTGGCAGCATTGGCAAACAGAAATAGGATCCGGAATCCTCGTCCTTGAGGTTGTTCATGGTCAGCGTCACCGAGCTCTGCCCGTTGTCCCTGGAGATCCTGAACCCCAGGCCCTGCACCGATGGGGCGTAGTAGGTGCTGGGACCACCATTGATGATCCCTGCGGCCCAGCCCATTCCAGCCCCTGCCCGGGTCTCTGGCGGATCCAGTGCATGCCAAAACTCCCAAAATCGAACCCGGACCCTCGGCAGAGGAGGCGCAGGGACCCCCCGGGGGGCTGGAGGTCCCCCAGACTCCAGCAGGGTCACGGCCAGCCAGGGTCCAAACCATCCCCAAACCCAAATCATTTTTTGGCCCCCCCATAATTTTTGAGGTTGGTCCCAAATTGTAAAGTTCCTTAAACCCTGCAATTAACCCCAATCCACCCATTAATGAATTGGACAACTCTGCCTGATTAATTACCCCCTTGATCACTCTCCACCACCCCCAAACCGCCCACAAACCCCTCCCACACCAAGCCCCACCCCTTCCCCCCAATGCCAGGGGCCAACCCCCTATAAACCCCTGGGGACCAACCCCGGCACCATCCCCATGGCCCCTCCCCCCCCCAGGTGGAGGCCTTCCTCACCCTCCCAATATCCTCCCAGGCATGGTTGGGCAATTTTTAATGGGTCCCTTTTAATTGCAGGGTTTAAGGAACTTTACAATTTATTTAAAAATTTTGGTCCAAATCTCAGACAGAAGGGATCCCCATCTCCCCTTTGTCCCGCAGGGCTCCGGGCGGCCGTGACCCTGCTGGAGTGCGGGGGGGACCTCCAGCCCCCCGGGGGGTCCCTGCGCCTCCTCTGCCGAGGGTCCGGGTTCATTTTGGGAATTTTGGGATGGGCTGGATCCGCCAGAGACCCGGGCAGGGGCTGGAATGGGTCGCAAGTATCAACAGCAGTGGTGGCAGCACCTGGTACCTACGCGCCATCGGTCAAGGGCCGGTTCAGGATCTCCAGGGACAACGGGCAGAGCTCGGTGACGCTGACCATGAACAACCTCAAGGACGAGGATTCCGGATCCTATTTCTGTGCCAAATGTGTTATGGTGGTTGTGCTGGGCTGGTGCTGCTGAATGACCCCCATCCTGGGTTCCCCATGTCCCCCCCATGTCCCCATCCCCCCCCCCACCCCTGGGCCCCCCTCCCAGTCCCCCCCCCAAACCCCCTGGCCCAAACCCCTTCCCCAAAAATCCCAAACCCAACCATTTCCCTTGGTCCCAGGGCTTGGCCCCAAATGTTCATGGGGAAGGGCTGACCCAAATTTGATCCAAACCATGAAAAAAATGCCCAAATTTTTGCCCTTTTGGTTTGAGTTCAGGGCTGGGGGGGATTGGGAAAATCAGGGCCAAATGGGGGGAGAAGGTTTTGGGGAATTTGAGAAGATTTGGGGAACCAGGGCAGGGGGGGAAAACCAGAAATGGGAAGAATTTGGGGAAAAATGGGGGGCCCCTTGGGGGGAACAGGGGGGGCTTTGGGAAGGGGGGGGGGCATGGGGAATTGGGGGGGAGGGGGAGACAAACCCAGGGGGACTGGGGGAGGGGGGGGCTCCAAATGGGCCAGGGACAAGAAATCAGCAGCAGCAACCAGCCAAAACCACCAGGCAGATTTTGGCACAGAAATAGGATCCGGAATCCTCGTCCTTGAGGTTGTTCATGGTCAGCGTCACCGAGCTCTGCCCGTCCCTGGAGATCCTGAACCGGCCCTGACCGATGGGATGTAGAGGTGGTGGAACCATTGCTGGTGATCCCTGCCACCCATTCCAGCCCTTCCCCAGGTCTCTGTCGATACCAGCCCATTCCAAATTGTCCAAAATCAAACCCGGACCCTCGGCAGAGGAGGCGCAGGGACCCCCCGGGGGGCTGGAGGTCCCCCCCGCACTCCAGCAGGGTCACGGCCGCCCGGAGCCCCCACAAACCCCCAAAGGATGGAAAAAACCCCTTTGAAATGAAATCCCAATAGATGGGAAATGGTTCTGGTTCCGAAATGGGGTTCCCCTTGAGGGAGAAAAATCCCTGGGCCTTAATGAATTCCAGGGGGGCCCAGCTTTAGGCCATTACTCCCTTGATCCCACCACCCCATGGTGGGAACCTGTGGTGGGGACAGGGGGGACCCTAAAGGGGTGGGCCACCCCCTGGAGGAAACCCCAGAGGACTTGGGGGCAGCCAAATCCTCCCCCATTATCCCCTAATCAGGCATGGAGGCCTCTTTTGGGACCTGTCCATTAATGGGTGGATTGGGATTAATTTCCAGGATCCTGGTTTTGGAACTTTTACCAATGGAAATGGAAATTTTTTCAGAGATTTGGAGAATCCAAGATCCCCCCATCTCCCCTTGTCCCCACCCAGGGCTCCGGGCGGCCGTGACCCTGCTGGAGTGCGGGGGGGACCTCCAGCCCCAGGGGGTCCCTGCGCCTCCTCTGCCGAGGGTCTGGCTTCGATTTTGGACAATTTGGGACGGGCTGGATCCGCCAGAGACCCGGGCGGGGGCTGGAATGGGTCGCAGGGATCAGCAGCAATGGTGGCACCACCCTACGCCACTGTCATCATCGTCAAGGGCCGGGTTCAGGATCTCCAGGGACAACGGGCAGAGCTCGGTGACGCTGACCATGAACAACCTCAAGGACGAGGATTCCTATTTCTGGAAATGAACCTATTTCTGTGGTGCTTAGTGGTGTGGCTGATGGTGGTGGGGTGCTGCTGCTGCCATCCTGGGCCCCATGCCCCCCCATCCCCAGGCCCCATCCCCCCCCCTGGTCCTCCAGTCCCCATTCCCTCCCTGCTGTCCCCAGAGCCCCCCCCCCACCTCCCCAAATCCCCAAATCCTTTAAACCAGCCTCCCAGAAATCCCTTTTGCACCCAAACTCAGCCCCACCAGCCCCCCCCTGGTCCCAAACCCCAAACTGGTCCAAAAATTTGGTCCAAATCCCCCCCATGGGGGTCCAGCAAATTTGGGTTTTCCCAAACAAGTGGGGCCAAAATTTTGGCCAGTTGGGGGGGCCAAAGGAACCCAGTTCAGGGTGAAGGTTTGGGGGGGAAGATCTTTGGGGAGAAATTTGGGGCAGGGGCCTGGGGGCCAGGCAAAACCGGAAAGGGGAGGCAGGGAATTTGGGGAAGGGGGGGGAAGAAAGGAAAGGGGACAGATTTGGGGAAAGGGGGGGGACTGGGGGGAGGGGGGGGTCTGGGGACCAGGGGGGGACAGGGAGGGGGTGGATCAATATCCCAGCAGCAGCAGCAGGACTGGCACCCAGCCAGCAGCATTTCACAGATTTGGCACAGAAATAGGATCCGGAATCCTCGTCCTTGAGGTTGTTCATGGTCAGGGACATCGAGCTCTGCCCGTTGTCCCTGGAGATCCTGAACCGCCCTGACCCGATGGCGGGGGTGCAGGTGTTGGAACCATCCCTCTGAGATCCCCCCGACCCATTCCAGCCCCTGCCCGGGTCTCTGTCGAACCCAGAACATGTCGTAGCTCCCAAAACTGAACCCGGACCCTCGGCAGAGGAGGCGCAGGGACCCCCCAGGGGGCTGGAGGTCCCCCCCGCACTCCAGCAGGGTCACGGCCGCCCCCCATCCCCAAACCTTCAAGGGGGAGATTGGGGATGAGAGAATGGCCCCTTAAAATTTTGGATGGGGTTTCCAAAGGAATTCCACCTGGCTTGAGGCAATTAACCCCAATCCACCCATTCCAGGAAATGGAGACAGCCCTCTGCCTGGCCAATTAATCCTTGGGATGGGGGGCCATGGCTGGGATGGTGCCGGGGTTGGTGGGGACCAACATTTATAGAGGAAAGGGATTGGCCGGGGATTTCCCCTGTAAATATGGAGTCCCCCAGGGTCCTCCAGGTTGGGGGTCCATGGATTTGAGGCTCCCAATTCCCTCACCCCCAAATCCCTCGCCCTTAAAATGGGGGGATTCATCTTTGCATCCCACGCTTTACCCCCCAGGAAAGGACCATTTGGAGATTGATTTAATCCAGAACAAAGGGAGGCTTTTCCCAAATGAAGGTTTGGGGATGGGGGCTCCGGGCGGCCGTGACCCTGCTGGAGTGCGGGGGGGACCTCCAGCCCCCCGGGGGGTCCCTGCGCCTCCTCTGCCGAGGGTCCGGGTTCAGTTTCGGCAGTTCTGACCTGTTCTGGATCCGCCAGAGCCCCGGGCAGGGGCTGGAGTTCCTGGCAGGGATCAGCAGCGGTGGCAGCACCAAATACCCACCGTCGGTCAGGGCCGGTTCAGGATCTCCAGGGACAACGGGCAGAGCTCGGTGACGCTGACCGTGAACAACCTCAAGGACGAGGATTCCGGATCCTATTTCTGCGCCAAAAATGAATGGTAGGTGCTGGAATGGTGATGAATGCTGCTGGTGATGGTGACCATGCCCCCCTCCCCCACCAGGGATCCATCCCCCCCCCCCCCAACCCCCCAAAAGACCCTTGGTCCCCCCCCCCCCCCCCAAATCCCCCCTGACCCTTGATGCCCCAAATCAGCCCCCCTTTAGCCCTCAACCCCCCCAAAACCCCCCAAATTCTCCCCCAGATCCCAACCTTGGATCCAAAACTCCCAAACCAAATCAAGGTTTTGAATGGCAAAACCTGGCACCCCCTGCCCAGAACCTGAAACAGAGGTCTTTTGGGGCAGGGGCCTGATTTGGGGCCCAGAACCAGATTTGGGGGCCAGGGGGTTGGGGGAAAAATGAGTCTGGGGGGGGTTTGGATTTGGGGGCAACCTTGGGGAAAAATTTGGGACAAATTTGGGGCAAGGGGGTGGGGTTTGGGGACAGGAAAAGGGGGGAAAATGGGGGGGGAAGGGGGTGGGGGAGAGGGGGACAAGGGGGGGGGGACAGATGATGGGGGAAACCATGGGGGGAACCAACAGGTAATCAATTGCACCAGCAGCAGCATTACCAGCACCATCATTTAGCAGATTTGGCACAGAAATAGGATCCGGAATCCTCGTCCTTGAGGTTGTTCATGGTCAGCGTCACCGAGCTCTGCCCGTTGTCCCTGGAGATCCTGAACCCGCCCTGACCGATGGCGCGTGGTAGTGGGTGCTGCCACCACTGCCTGATGATCCCTGCAACCATTTCCAGCCCCTGCCCGGGTCTCTGTCGATGCCAGCCCATCCCAAAACTCCCAAAATCGAACCCGGACCCTCGGCAGAGGAGGCGCAGGGACCCCCCGGGGGGCTGGAGGTCCCCCGACTCCAGCAGGGTCACGGCCCCGCCCCATCCCCAAACCTTCCCTGGTTTTGCAAAGGGGAAATCAAAAATGAGGGAATCGGTAAATGAAAAAATTCCTTAAAAGGGGGGGGAAAGGGGCGGGCAAAGGGATGAAGGAATTGGACAAAATGGGCAGATTAATTACCCCCTTAGGCCAGAGGCCAGGGGATTTGGGCCATGGCTGGGCCCCACAAACCCCATTGGGGGGGGGTTTACCCCTTTTGGGATGGTTTGGGGATCCCTATAAACCCCTGTCCCCACCAAGGGGCACCATCCCAGCCATGGGGTGGTCCCCCCCCCCAGGGGTGGCCTAATCACCCTCCCCAAAATTCCTAATGCCACACAATTGGTGGGACCATTGGAGCCATTTAAGGATTGGAGGATCCCCTTTTTCCATTTAAAAATTTTTAATCCCCCAAGGGAATTTGGGGGCAACCAGGTCCCCCCTTTGGGATGGGGGAGCGGCCGTGACCCTGCTGGAGTGCGGGGGGGACCTCCAGCCCCCCGGGGGGTCCCTGCGCCTCCTCTGCCGAGGGTCCGGGTTCAGTTTTGGCAGTTTTGGGATGGGCTGGTATCGACAGAGACCCGGGCAGGGGCTGGAATGGCTTGTGGGGATCACCAGCAGTGGTGGCAGCACCTACTACGCACCATCGGTGCAGGGCCGGTTCACGATCTCCAGGGACAACGGGCAGAGCTCGGTGACGCTGACCATGAACAACCTCAAGGACGAGGATTCCGGATCCTATTTCTGTGCCAAATCTGCTGCTGATGATGGTGGGGTTGGTGCTGCTGCTGCTGGTGACCCATTCGGTGCATCATGGTGGTGGAAATTCCCAGTCCCCTCCCCCCAACCCCCCCCCCTTGGCCCCCTCCCCCCAAATGGGCCCCATTGCCCAAACCCCCCAAACTTGCCCCTTTTCCCCAAACTCAGGTCCAATGGTCCCCAAATCCCAAACCCCCCCAACCCAAATCCTGGCCAATTTTGCCCCCCAAATCTCCCCCATTGAGACAAAACCCAGGCCCCCCTGGATTGGAGAAAACCCAACCAGAGGCTGGGGCCAAGTTTGGGGAGATTTTTGGGTTTTTGGGGCCATTTGGGGTTGGAATTTTTGGGTTGGGGGTCTGGGTTGGGATTGAAAGTTGGGAATGGGGACAGGGGGGTTTGGGTCAAATGGGGAAGGAGCTGGGGGGAGGGGGGGGAAGGGGGGTGGGGAAGAGGGCTGGGGAGGGGGGGGGAATGTTTGGGGGAAGAGGAGGGACAGGGACAGGGGGGACAGGGGACACCCAGGGACAGGAACAAAACAGGGGGGACCAAAACCATCAACAGCAGCAGCAGCAGCACCATACAACAAACCAGGGACAGGGATTTGGCACAGAAATAGGATCCGGAATCCTCGTCCTGAGGTTGTTCATGGTCAGCGCCACCGAGCTCTGCCCGTTGTCCCTGGAGATCCTGAACCGCCCTGACCGATGGCCGTAGTAGGTGGTGCCACCATTGCTGCTGAGATCCCTGCCCATTCCATTCCAGCCCCTGCCCGGGTCTCTGGCGGATCCAGAACATGGTGAAACTCCCGAAATCGAACCCGGACCCTCGGCAGGCGGAGGCGCAGGGACCCCCCCCTGGCCAGAGGTCCCCAGGGTCACGGCGCTCCAGCAGGGTCACGGCATGGGGCCCCCAGGGGTCCCAAATGGAACAAAAAAGGGAATGGGAAAAAAATTCAAATTTTTCAAAAAGGGAAAAAACCCCAAACCTGGCCCAGGGGGGGGGCAATTAATGAGGGGTGGGGGGCTGGGGGTGCAATGAGTCCTGGACCCTGAAAGGAGGAAAGGCCTGGAAATCCCCCCAGCTGGGGGTGGGAGGCAAACCCTTAAACCAAGGGGACAGAGTTAATTTAGGGGGATTGGGTTCCCCAGGTTTATCCCCATCCCCCCCCCATTTCCCATTTGTCCCCAAATTTTGGCCCCACCCACCCAGGGCCCCTGCCGTGACCCCTGGGGGGGGACCTCCAGCCCCCCCCAAGTCCCTGCCTCCCTCTGCCGAGGGTCCGGGTTCAGGGATTTTGGGAATTTTGGGATGTTCTGGATCCGCCAGAGACCCGGGCAGGGGCTGGAAAAATTATTTATCAGGAGCAATGGTGGCAGCACCTACACCTTGGGTCCCCGTCATCCAGGGTCCGGTTCAGGATCTCCAGGGACAACGGGCAGAGCTCGGTGACGCTGACCATGAACAACCTCAAGGACGAGGATTCCGGATCCTATTTCTGTGCCAAAAATGGGTTGAATGTTATGGGGGGGATTTGCCTGGTGGTGACCCCATTTTGATGTTCATGGGATTGGGCCCAAACCCCCAAGCCCCCCCTTCCCAGAATCCCCAGCCCCCCACCCCCCAACCCCAGGTGCCACCCCAAACCTGACCTCCCCTTCCCAGGGGGGGGCCTGCCCCTGTCCCAAATTGGGAAATCCCAGAAAGGCCCCAAATTCCCTGGGCCCCCTGGGCCAACCCAAACCCAGGGCCAGGATTCCGATCCTGGTTCCAGCCAGGGGGAAACCTGGGGTCACTGGGACCAAACCATGGGCCCCAGGGACCCCAGGACTCCACCAGGATCCCCATCCCCCCCTCCCCCCCAGACCAGGAGGGTCTGGGACCCAGGGAGGGGGAGGATCCCCCCATTGAATGGCAGGTTGGGGTCCCAGGGCCCCAGATTTCCCCATTTGGGTCAGCCCCAACCACCAAGGTTGACCAGTTTTGCCCCCAACCCCCTGGGAGATCCTGAGGGCTCTGCCCAGGGCCCCCAGTGATGGTTTGGCCACCTGCCCCTGCCCCAAATTCCAAAAAAATGGCCCCAGAACCCCCCAAACCCAGTTCCCAAAATTTGATCCCTTGAACATGGATTGGGGGGGTCCCCCCCCCCCGTCAATGGGGCCCAAATTGGAAAAAGGGGGGTCTGAGAACCAGGGGAAAGGCCTTGGGGCCAAGGAATTGGGGAAGGAGTTTGGGTGGAACCAGGGTTTGGGGCCCAGGGGAAGGGGCCAGGGGGGGGGGAATGGGGAGGTTTGGGGAAAGGGACAAATTTGGTCAATGGGGACAAAGGGGGGGGGTTGGGGGGGACAGGGGGGGGGGGGATGGGGGGAACCAGGAGGGGGACACCAAACCAAAAAGCAATTAACAGGCACCAGCAACCCCCATCATCATTTTTTTTCCACAGAAATAGGATCCGGAATCCTCGTCCTTGAGGTTGTTCATGGTCAGCGTCACCGAGCTCTGCCCGTTGTCCCTGGAGATCCTGAACCGGCCCTTGACCGATGGTGCGTAGTAGGTGCTGCCACCACTGCTGCTGATCCCTGCGACCCATTCCAGCCCCTGCCCGGGTCTCTGGCGGATCCAGAACATTCCAAAACTCCCAAAATCGAACCCGGACCCTCGGCAGAGGAGGCGCAGGGACCCCCCCTGGAGGTCCCCCCAGCACCCAGCAGGGTCACGGCCGCCCCCCCCCTGCCCAAACAAAGGGAGATGGGGATGATTTTTGGAAATTTCCTGAAAGTGGGCATGGTTGACCCTGCAATGAGCCCCACCTGGGGGGGAGGGTGAGGGGAATCAGCCCCTGCCAAAACAAACCCCCCCAACATGGGTTTATGGGGGAAACCTGGGCATGGAGGAAATCCCCACCTTCCCCCCCCCCCTGGGGACCCCTTTCTGAGGATTAATCCCCCATTGAGGAATTAGGCCCCAGGGTTTAAGGAAACACGGGATGCCCATCTCCCATTTGTCCCCAAGGGTGGGGGCTCGGGCCGCCGTGACCCTGCTGGAGTGGGGGGACCTCCAGCCCCCCGGGGTCCTGCGCCTCCTCTGCCGAGGGTCCGGGTTCAGTTTCGGAGTTTTGACATGTTCTGGATCCGCCAGAGACCCGGGCAGGGGCTGGAATGGGTTGAGGGGATCAGCAGCAGGTGGTGGCAGCACCTGGACTACGCCACCATCGGTCAAGGGGCCGGTTCAGGATCTCCAGGGACAACGGGCAGAGCTCGGTGACGCTGACCATGAACAACCTCAAGGACGAGGATTCCGGATCCTATTTCTGTGCCAAAAATGCTGCTGGCTGGTGCTGCTGGTGATGCTGCTGATGGTTGTCCCCACCCCCAGCCCCATCCCTGTGGTGTCCCCAATGCCCCCCCAGACCCTTCCCCCAAACCCCAGCCCCCCAGCCCTGACCCTTTGTCCCAGAGTTGCCCCTGATTCCCCCCCCAAAACCCAGCTCCTGGCCCCAAATCCCAGCCCCAAAGGTTCCCCCCAAATCCCAAAAGGTCCCAACCTTGGGTCCAACGGGGGAGAGGGTCCCAAAAACCCCTGGCCCCCATGTCCCAAAGGGGAAATCCCAAATCTGGGTTTTGACATTGCCCAGGGGCCCAAATGGGTTTGGGCCTGAGTTTTGGGCACCCCAAATCTGGGGGAAAAGAAGGGGTTTGGGGCAGGGGGAATGGAACCCAGGGCCTGGGGGGGGGGGGGGTCAGGGGGGACAGAGGGGAGGGGAAGGGGATCTGGGAAGGATGGGGCAGGGGGGGGGAAGGGGGTGGGGGTTTGGATTTGGGGACATGAGGGGGAATGGGGACAGGGGGGGGACAACATCATGGGGGGTGGCATCCAAACAACAGCAGCAGCAGCATCAGCAAATAAGCACAGCACCTTTGGCACAGAAATAGGATCCGGAATCCTCGTCCTTGAGGTTGTTCATGGTCAGCGTCACCGAGCTCTGCCCGTTGTCCCTGGAGATCCTGAACCGACCCTGACCGATGGCGCGTAGGTGGGTGCTGCCACCATCGCTGCTGATCCCCTGGCCAACCCATTCCAGCCCCCTGCCCGGGTCTCTGGTGGATCCAGAACATGGCAAATTTCCCAAAATCGAACCCGGACCCTCGGCAGAGGAGGCGCAGGGACCCCCCGGGGGGCTGGAGGTCCCCCCCGCACTCCAGCAGGGTCACGGCCGCCCCAGCCCCCCGGGACAAAAGGGACAAATAATTTGGGAGATGAAATAAAATTTTTAAATGGTTGAAAGGGGGGAAAAGGGGTGGGTTTGAAATCCTGGGGGGCCCCACCTGGGAGGGCAGGAGGGGGAGGGGCCAGAATTAACAGGAGGGGGCCATGGCTGGGATGGTGCTGGGATGCCACAAACCCCTCCAGGGGTTTATAGGGAAAGGGCGGGCATCCCCGGGGAAAGGTTGGTCCAAGGGGTTTGGGGGCCAGCCATGGGTGGTGGAGGGTGATTAAGGGGGTAATTAATCAGGCAGGAGCTGTCCAATTCATTAATGGGTTTGGGCCATAATTCAGGGGTTTTCAACCATTATAATACCGGAAAAACTCCAATTTGGGGCCAGACGAAGGGAATTGGGGGCAAAACCAGGGATGGTTTGGGGATGGGGGAGCGGCCGTGACCCTGCTGGAGTGCGGGGGGGACCTCCAGCCCCCCGGGGGGTCCCTGCGCCTCCTCTGCCGAGGGTCCGGGTTCGATTTTGGGAATTTTGGATGTTCTGGATCCGCCAGAGACCCGGGCAGGGGCTGGAATGGGTCGCAGGATCATCAGCAATGGTGGCACCACCTACTACGCGCCATCGGTCAAGGGCCGGTTCAGGATCTCCAGGGACAACGGGCAGAGCTCGGTGACGCTGACCATGAACAACCTCAAGGACGAGGATTCCGGATCCTATTTCTGTGCCAAATCTGGTGGTGGTGCTGGTGGTGGGGTGCTGCTGCCTTGGTTGATTCCCCCACCCCCCCCTGTCCCCAGAGTGTGTCCCCCCCCCCCACCCAGACCCTCCTCCCCCAATCCCCCCTGCCCTGACCCCCCAAATCCCCACCCCTTTGCCCCAAACCCCAGCCCCACCCCAAACTCCCCCAAACCCCAACTCCTTTCCCCCCAAACCCCAATTTGGGCCCCAAAATTGCCCATTTCAAACTCCAACCCCAAGTCCCCTGGGGACCCAAAACAAGGCCCAGGGTTCAAATCCCCCCCACTGGAAAAGGGTGAAGAGTTTTGGACCCAAAAACCAAAGATTTGGGGGGAGCCATCAGGGCTCAGCCCAAAATGGGAACCCTGACCCCAAAAAAAAGGGAGAGGGTCCCCAGGGCCCAGAACTTTGGGGGCAGGGGCAGGGATTTGGGGAGGGTCAGAGGGAAAATGGGGGCAGAAAGGTGAGGGGGGGGGGAGGGTTGGGGGGAGGGGGGGATGGAATGGACAAAGGGCAGGGAGGAGGGACAGGGGATTTGGGGAAGGGTCTGGGGAATGGGGACAGGGGGGGACATGGATCACCATGGCAGCATAAGGTGCAACAGCATTCCAGCACCACCACCACCAGCAGCTTTGGCACAGAAATAGGATCCGGAATCCTCGTCCTTGAGGTTGTTCATGGTCAGCGTCACCGAGCTCTGCCCGTTGTCCCTGGAGATCCTGAACCGGCCCTGCACCGACGGCGCGCAGTAGGTGCTGCCACCAGTGTTGGTGATACTCCCAACCCATTCCAGCCCCTGCCCGGGTCTCTGGCGCATCCAGCCCATTCCAAAATTCCCAAAATCGAACCCGGACCCTCGGCAGAGGAGGCGCAGGGACCCCCCGGGGGGCTGGAGGTCCCCCCCGCACTCCAGCAGGGTCACGGCCGCCCGGAGCCCTGCGGGACAAAGGGGACAAATAATTATTACAAATGAGATTAAATAATTTTTTAAATGGTTGAAAGGGGGGAATGGGGGCGTGGCTTGAGGGTAAAAAACCCCCACCTGGGATTAATGAAGG
Organism: Emberiza elegans; assembly: GCA_024865655.1. NCBI lineage: Eukaryota > Metazoa > Chordata > Aves > Passeriformes > Fringillidae > Emberiza > Emberiza elegans. Next base: position 23,171 of record JALJVW010001622.1, on the reverse strand, counting down.
GGAGGAAGGCCAGAGATTAGGAGGGAGGGGCATGGCCCCCCAAACCGCCCCAGAACCCTCCCCAGTGGGAAGGGGGGCTCCCTTGAAAGGGCCCTTCTTGGGGTTTGGTGGGGGATGGGTCCCCACCAGGGTTTGTGGGATCAGGTTGGGGGGGTGGATTGAAACAGCTCCCAATTAATTAATCAGGCCTCAGCCCAGAATCATTAATGGGTGGATTGGGCCCCATTGCCAGGGTTGATGTTCCCCTTTTAACCATTCAAAGGGATTTAAACCCAGGCCCCCCAGCCAGACATCCCAATTTGGGGGCAAAACCAGGTGGTCCCCATCTCCCCCCTCCGGGGGCCGTGACCCTGCTGGAGTGCGGGGGGGACCTCCAGCCCCCCGGGGGGTCCCTGCGCCTCCTCTGCCGAGGGTCCGGGTTCAGTTTCGGGAGTTTCGACATGTTCTGGATCCGCCAGAGACCCGGGCAGGGGCTGGAATGGCTCAGCAGGATCTGGAGCAGTGGTGGCAGCACCTACACGGATTCAGTCAAGGGCCGGTTCAGGATCTCCAGGGACAACGGGCAGAGCTCGGTGACGCTGACCATGAACAACCTCAAGGACGAGGATTCCGGATCCTATTTCTGTGCCAAATCTGCTGATAATGGTGGTGGGCTGGTGCTGAATGCTGGCTGGTGGTGATTGGTGGTCAACCCCGTGTCCCCAGACCCCAGTGTCCCAGACCCCAATCCCCCAAATCCCCCCCCAAACCCAGAGCCCATCCCCCCCAATCCCCCCCCCCTGACTCAGATTCCATGTCCCCAATCTCCCACCAAGGGCCCCAACTGCCCCCAACCCCCAAAAGCCCCCCCCCCCCAAACCCCTGGGCCAAAATTCCTCCCCCAAAACCCAAAAAACTGGGATGAATCAGGCATCAAACAGCTTTTGGGGCCACATTGGAGGCCAGAAGGGTTGGGAGGGGGGGCTTTGGGCTTGAAGCCAAGGGGGGAGAAAGATTGGGTTTGAATTGGGGAAAAAACTGGGAAATTTGGGGGAATTTGGGGAAGGAGGGGGGGGGAGGGGAGGGAGGGGGGGGGAGGGGGGGAGGGGGGAGAAAAGATTTGGGCAGGGGGGGAGGGAGGGGACAGGGGGGGCAGGGGGGGGATGGGGGAGGGGGGAAGGGGGGACAAACCAGAACAGGGGAGGGACGGGGATGGGGGATCAGGAGGGGCAGGCCAGCAGCAGCACCATATGACCACCCCAACATTACCATAAAAGATTTGGGCACAGAAATAGGATCCGAAATCCTCGTCCTTGAGGTTGTTCATGGTCAGCGTCACCGAGCTCTGCCCGTTGTCCCTGGAGATCCTGAACCGGCCCTTGACCGATGGTCCCGTGTAGGTGGCCTGCCACCATTGCATGCCAGATCCCCCCCCCAGCCCCATTCCAGCCCCTGCCCGGGTCTCTGGCGGATCCAGAACATCCCAAAACTGCCAAAACTGAACCCGGACCCTCGGCAGAGGAGGCGCAGGGACCCCCCTCCTGGAGGTCCCCCCCTCCAGCAGGGTCACGGCCGCCCCCCCAGCCCAAAACCAACAAAGGGAGAAAAACAAAATAAGGTTTGGTTCCCAAATGGGAAACAGAGTTTTCAGAGGCAAAGGTTTGGGGACCCTGCAATTAAATTCAAATTCCCATTAATTAATTGGGTGGAAAAAACCCCATGACAAAACTGGGGGGATTGCCCCCCCCTCCCAAAATCCAGTCCAAAATTTCACCCCCCTTTGGTCCTGGGCCCCCCCCAGGGCCCATGAGCCCAGGGATTTCTGGGCCCTGGCAGGCCCCAATGGGCTGGGGGTTTTTTGCCCAGAGTCAGGATTTGGGTCCAGGGTTGGGAGATTTGTTCATCCCATCTCCCCTCCCAGGGGCAGGGGGGCATCCCATGGGGTGGCCGTGACCCCCTGCTGGAGTGCGGGGGGACCTCCAGCCCCCCAAAAGTCCCTGCGCCTCCTCTGCCGAGGGTCCGGGTTCAGATTGGGAATTTTGGGATGGGCTGGATCCGCCAGAGACCCGGGCAGGGGCTGGAATGGGTCATGGCAGGACCATCAGGAGCAATGGTGGCACACCTACTACGGAGCCCATCGGTCAAGGGGCCGGTTCAGGATCTCCAGGGACAACGGGCAGAGCTCGGTGACGCTGACCATGAACAACCTCAAGGACGAGGATTCCGGATCCTATTGCTGTGCCAAAATGCCAAAATGGTGGGGTGATGTTTGGTGGTGGTGCATTGTGGGGGTGGCCGGGTGCTGTGGCCATTCCCCCCCAGCCCTGTCCCCAAAATGGGATCCTGAATCCCATCCCCCCCCCTTCCCCCCCCCCCCACCCCCCCCCCCCCAAACCCCAGCCCCTCTCCCATCCCATCCCCAAAACCCCTGGCCCCCAAACCCCCTGGGCCCCCTGGGCAAACCCTGAAAACCAGCTCCCCCCCCCAACCCCCCCTTTGCCCCCAGATTCTTGAAGACTGGGCAATCAACCCCAATGAAAGGGTAACCAACCCTGAACCCAACCATTTTGGGATGGGGATGACAAAAGGGGGCCAGGGCCTCACTCAAGGACCCGGGCAGAGCTTGGGGGGAACCAGAACCAAGGGGGGGCCAGGATCTCCAATCCCTCTTTCTGTCCAGAAAGCTGGTGGGGGTTCCCCATGGATCTGCCAGGCAACCTGGGAAAATGGCATTGGGTCTGGGCCCTTTTTCCCCAAAGGGCTGGGGACCAGGGGGAGATTTCAAGAATCAAAACCTCCCCATGGGGGGGGCCTGCTTCCCCAGGGGAAGAATTTGGGGCAAAGAACCCAAAGCTGGGGAGAGGGGGGGAGACCCTGGGAAATTGCCAAGGGGATCCTTTTTGAGGGTTGGGAGGGGTGGGGGGAGATGGGAGAAGGGGGCCAAGAGGGGGGAAGGGGGGGAACCAGGGAGGTCAGGGGGAAGAACCAGGGGATGGTCAGGACCTGGGACACTGGGATGGGGGGGAGGGTCCCAGATTGGGGATTGACCAGGGGGGGCACAATGGGGAGGGGCCTGAGGCCAATGGAACCAGCAGCAGCATCCAGTCTGCAATGCAGTGTAGGCAGGGAGGATGGCACAGAAATAGGATCCGGAATCCTCGTCCTTGAGGTTGTTCATGGTCAGCGTCACCGAGCTCTGCCCGTTGTCCCTGGAGATCCTGAACCCGCCCCTGACCGACCGATGGCGCGGTGAGGGGTGCTGCCACCATTGCTGATCCCTGCCAATGTATTCCCAGCCCCTGCCCGGGTCTCTGGCGGATCCAGAACATTCTCAAAACTCCCAAAATCTGAACCCGGACCCTCGGCAGAGGAGGCGCAGGGACCCCCCGGCTGGAGGTCCCCCCACCAGCAGGGTCACGGCCACCCGGAGAAACCCCCAAAGGGACAAAAAAAGGATTGGGATGGGGAAATGCCTGGAACCTGATTGGTCCAGAATGGGAAAGGGGGCCCCAAATGGGAACCCAAACTAACCCCTGGGAGGGGGGGGGGGGTTTGAGGGGGGGGGGCCACCCCTGACCCCCCAAACCCTGGGGGCCCAGGATTTCCCCAGGGGTTTTGGATGATTTTATTAATCCCCCTTTTCCATCCCCCCAACCCCAATTTTGGGATTTTTAATGGTTAATGAAGGCCAGCTTTGTGTCCAGGATTTGGGTTGCAGGGCAGGGTTTTTGATTTGCCCATCCCCAAAAGATTGAAATTTGAAAATCCCAGGGCAGATGAGGGCCCATGAACCATGAAGCCTGCGGGGGACCCGTGACCCTGCTGGAGTGCGGGGGACCCCAGCCCCGGGGTCCCTGCGCCTCCCTGCCGGGGTCCGGGTTCGATTTTGGGAGTTTTGGGATGGGCTGGGTTCGCCAGAGACCCGGGCAGGGGCTGGAATGGGTTGCAAGTATCAACAGCAATGGTGGGACCTTCCTACCACCCATCGGTCAAGGGCCGGGCCGGGTTCAGGATCTCCAGGGACAACGGGCAGAGCTCGGTGACGCTGACCATGACCAACCTCAAGGACGAGGATTCCGGATCCTATTTCTGTGCCAAATGCAATGGTGCTGGTGGTGGTGCTGGTGCTGCTGCTGCTGTTGAATGGTGCCCGTGGTTTTGTCACCCCCCCCCCCCCCCCCAAATGTCCCCCCCCTGACCCAATCCCCAGCCCCAAACCCCCCATCCCCCCCCCCAGCCCTTGACCCCAAAACCAACCCCTGGAAAATCCCAGCCAAATCAGGACCCACCATGCCCCCCCCCCCCCCCCTCCCCCCTGGATTCCAGCCCAGACCCTGCCCCCTTTTCCCAAGACCTGACCCCCAAACCCAAAATTGTTTGGAGGAAAACAAAAATCCCCCCATTTGCCCCCCAAATTTGGGGGGGTGGGGCTTCCTGGGGCCATGGGGCTGGGATTTGGGGTCAAGGAAAAAATGACCCTTGGGATTTGGGGGGGAAAGGAGGAAAGGGGGGGGGTCAGAAAAAAGCCAGGGCAATGGGGCCCAGGGCTGAAAGGGGGGGGATGGGGGAAATGGTTGGGGGGGAAAAAAACTGGGGAGGGTTGGGCAGGGGAAGAGGTCAAACCCTGGGGGGTTTGGACACAGGATGGGGGAGTTTGGGGAAGGGAGATGGGGGATGGGGGAGATGGGGGGGGGGGGACAGGACCAGCATGGTCACAACCAGCAGCAGCACCATCACCACCAGTACCAGGAGATTTGGCACAGAAATAGGATCCGGAATCCTCGTCCTTGAGGTTGTTCATGGTCAGCGTCACCGAGCTCTGCCCGTCGTCCCTGGAGATCCTGAACCGGCCCTGACCGACGGGCGCGAGTGGGGGGTGCCACCATCAGTGTTGATCCCTGCCACCCCATTCCAGCCCCTGCCCGGGTCTCTGGCGGATCCAGTACATTCCAAAATTCCCAAAATCGAACCCGGACCCTCGGCAGAGGAGGCGCAGGGACCCCCCGGGGGGCTGGAGGTCCCCCCCGCACTCCAGCAGGGTCACGGCCCCCCCCAGCCCCAAACCATCCCTGGGAAAAAACTCCCCTGATTGGTCCCAAAGGGGAAGGGGGGGGTGGCCAGGGAAAACCCTGAAATTAAAATCCATCCTGATTAATGGGGACAACTCTGCCTGGATTACCCCTGAGGGGGCCACCTTGGGTGGAATTAATGGAGGGGTTTGGGTCCCCAAAGGATTTTGGACCAACCCCAGGATATTGATGTTGGAAACCATGGGATGCTCAGGACAAGGTGTCCAATTAATTAATGAAATTCAAAATGTCCCCCCTGAGACCTCCCTATCAGGAGGGTTTTGGTCCCTTTTAATTTGAGGTTGACCATTTCCCCATTTGGAAGGGAACCATGAAATCCCCCCCTTTGTCCCCATGGGGAGGGGCCGCCGTGACCCTGCTGGAGTCGGGGGGGACCTCCAGCCCCGGGGTCCCTGCCTCCTGCCGAGGGTCCGGGTTCAGGGTTCCGGGGAAATTTGGGATGTTCTGGGTCCGCCAGAGACCCGGGCAGGGCCTGGAATGGGTTGGAAGCATCAACACTGGTGGCAGCACCTGGTACGCGCCGTCGGTGCAGGGCCGGTTCAGGATCTCCAGGGACAACGGGCAGAGCTCGGTGACGCTGACCATGAACAACCTCAAGGACGAGGATTCCGGATCCTATTTCTGTGCCAAATCTGGTGATGGTGCTGGTGGTTGGTGGTGCTGGTGGGGTTTGACCCCATGGTGGGGAGCAGAGCTTGGTCCCCATGGTGTCCCCATGGGTGACCCCCCCCAAACCCCATGGCCCCCCAGACCCCACCCCCCAGTCCCCCAGAAACCAGCAGACCCCAGCCCCAATTGACCAAATTGGGACCCCAAATCCAGGAGGGGGATTTTGATCCCTTTTCCCCCAGGTCCCCAAACCCCAAATCCCAAATGTCCCTCATCACTGGGCCCCCAAATCCTCCAAGGCTGGTCCCATTTGGCCACCAAAAGGCAGAGCCCAGGGGGATTTGCCCCCATTTGGGGAAAACAGCAGGATTTTTGGGCAGCAAAGCCCCTCCCAGGGGGAGAAATGAACCAGGGACAGGGGGGATCTGGGAGATGAATTAAGGGGAGCCATTGCAGGGGAGAAGGGGGGAAGCCATTTGGGGGGGAGGGGGATTTGGCAAATTTAAGGGCCAGCTTTGGGAAAAAGGGGCCAGGATTTGGAATTTGGGGAGTGGGGGGGGGGATCCCTGGAGGGAAATGGGATCCGGAATTTTGGGTTTGGGGATGGGGTCTGATGGGAAGGGAGGGGACCAGATGGGCCAGTTGTCCCAGGAGCATAAAAACCATTCCAACACCAAAGAGGTCTCTTGAGCATTTGGCCAGAAATAGGATCCGGAATCCTCGTCCCTGAGGTTGTTCATGGTCAGAGGAGGCACCGAGCTCTGCCCGTTGTCCCTGGAGATCCTGAACCCCCCTGACCCCCAGGGTCCGCCTTCACCAGGATGGTGAACCATCCACAGTGGATGCCCCCCCCAAGGGGTGGGCCCAAATTTGGCCCCCAGTTTTCCCCCTGGTTTGGTCCTGGATCCATCATCAGGACCCATCCCAAAAAATTCCCATCCCCCACATAACCCGGACCTCGGCAGAGGAGGCGCAGGGACCCCTGGGGGCTGGAGGTCCCCCCACCCCAGCAGGGTCACGGCCAAACCCCAAATGGGGACAAAACCTGAGGGGATGGATGGAAAAGGGATTGGGGTGGGGGGAAAATCAGGAATTGTCCCAAAACCCCACCAGGATTTGGGGGAGGGTTTGTGACATTCCCAGTCCCCAACCCTGTCCCCAATCTCAGGCCCCCCTGGGAGGCCCAGGGAGGTTGGATTGGGGTTGGGGGGGGTTTAAGGGTGAATTGAGGAAAGAGGGGATTTGGGTCCACCATTTAGGAATTTATTTAACCCCATTTGGTTTTGGGGATGGGTCCCCAGGGCCCTGGCCGTGACCCTGCTGGAGTGCGGGGGGGACCTCCAGCCCCCCGGGGGGTCCCTGCGCCTCCTCTGCCGAGGGTCCGGGTTCGATTTTGGGAAATTTGACATGTACTGGGTCCGCCAGAGACCCGGGCAGGGTCTGGAGTGGCTCGCCGGGATCAGCAGCGGTGGTGGCACCACCTACTACGCGCCATCTGTGCAGGGCCGGGTCACGATCTCCAGGGACAACGGGCAGAGCTCGGTGACGCTGACCATGAACAACCTCAAGGACGAGGATTCCGGATCCTATTTCTGTGCCAAACGTGTGCTGGTGGGGTTGTGGTGGTGCTGCTGATGCTGCCCTGGTTTGATGGTCCTTGTTCCCCCCAGCCCATGATGGTCCCCCCTCCAATCCAGGGCCTCCCCCCTCCCCCTCCCCCCAGCCCCCCCCCCCAAATCCCAGACCCTTGACCCAGTTCCCCCACCCTGAAACCCTGCCCAAACCCCAAAGCAAATTTGGCCCCAAAGCCCCAACCCCAACCTTTTTCCCCAAACAAAAACCAACCCCCCCCCTTGGGTCAGCCCAAATTGCCAAATTTTGGCCAAATCCTGGCCTGGATCTGGGCCCCCCCTGGGGCTTTGGGGCAAAAGCTGAACCCAGGGGCTGGGAATTTGGGGGGGCAAAACCAGGGTTGGGTTTGGGGCAGAGCAATGATTTGAGGAAATTTCCAACAGAAAAGGGGAATGGGGCAAGGGGGGGAAAGGGGTCAAGGGGTGACCTCAGGGGAAGGAATCCAGGGGGGGATGGGACAGGGGGGGGCTGAGGAATGGGGGGGGGGCACCAGGGGAGCCCCATTCCCAGTTTTGGGGGAACCACCACCAGAAATGGAGAAATAGGATCCGAATCCTCGTCCTTGAGGTTGTTCGTGGTCAGCGTCACCGAGCTCTGCCCGTTGTCCCTGGAGATCCTGAACCGCCCCTTGACCGATGGCGCGAGTTGAGGTGCTGCCACCACCATGTTGATCCCCCCAGACCCATTCCAGCCCCTGCCCGGGTCTCTGGCGGATCCAGAACATGGTCAAATTCCCCAAAATGAACCCGGACCCTCGGCAGGAGGCGGGGACCCCCGACGCTGGGGTCCCCCACACCCCAGCAGGGTCCCCTCCCCCAGCCCCAGCCCCAAACCTCAATTTGGGAATAATCCCAAAGGTCCTTTGGAGAAAGGCCCCAAAATTCAAAAATGGACCCTGAGATTTCTCAGAGGGAGGGGGGATGAGGAAGGACCCCTGGGGAGGAGGTCCCCCCATTAATGAAGCAGGGTCACGGGAGAGGGTGGGATTAATTAAGACCCTTGGGGGGGGCCATGGGGATGGGGGGGGGAACAGCTTGGGGTGGAGGGTTTGGGGGGGGATTGGGGATGGGGTGGGGGAAATGTGATCACCCTGGGGATCCCAGGACCATGGCAGGTGTCCTGGGTCTGGGTCCTCAGGTCCTGGGCCAATAATTCCCAGGTGGGTCCCCACTTTTCAGGAGCCAGAATCTGGTGGATTTGGGGGCCCAAAAAAGGGGTTTTGGGCCCATCTCCCTTGTCCCAAGGGGCCCGGGGGCGGCCGTGACCCTGCTGGAGTGCGGGGGGGACCTCCAGCCCCCCGGGGGGTCCCTGCGCCTCCTCTGCCGAGGGTCCGGGTTCAGTTTTGGGAATTTTGGAATGTTCTGGATCCGCCAGAGACCCGGGCAGGGGCTGGAATGGGTCGCAGGGGATCAGCAGCAGTGGTGGCAGCACCACACCACGCCCATCGGTCAGGGCCGGTTCAGGATCTCCAGGGACAACGGGCAGAGCTCGGTGACGCTGACCATGAACAACCTCAAGGACGAGGATTCCGGATCCTATTTCTGTGCCAAATCTGCTGGCATGGTTGGGGTGCTGCTGCTGGTGCTGCTGGTGGTGGTGACCATGCATGTCCCCCTGTCCCCCCATGTCCCCATTCCCCCCCCCCAATCCCCCCCCCCCCCCCCAGCCCCTTCCCATTGAATCAACCTGGTTCCCCTGACCCCTGGGCCCAAATCCCTCTGATGGCCCAACTCCCAAACCAAATCTCCCCCCCCCAAACTTGACCCAAAACCCTGGGGCCCAAACCAAACCCCAACCAAAAATCCCAATTTGAAAATGGGCAAAAACAAATTGGTGCCTGGAGGGTTTTGGGGGAGGGGGAAGGGTTTGGGGAAAAACCTGGTTTGGGATTTTGGGGAGAAACCCAGGGGAGGGCTGACCCTTGGGGAGTTGGTCACCAGGGTCAGGGGGGTTTTCATTGGTCAGGGAATTTTGGGGAGGATTGGGGGGCAGGATTTGGGGGTGGAATGGTCAACTCTGGGGGGGGGGGGAGGATGGGGACAAAAGAGGGGGGGGGGGACAGGGACCAAAAAGGGGTGGAACCATTCAGCAAAACAGCATCAGCAGCAGCACCAAATTAGTACCAGCAGATTTGGCACAGAAATAGGATCCGGAATCCTCGTCCTTGAGGTTGTTCATGGTCAGCGTCACCGAGCTCTGCCCGTTGTCCCTGGAGATCCTGAACCGCCCTTGACCCGATGGGCGGCCAAGGTGTAGGTGCCAACCACCACTGATCCCTGATCCAACCCAATCCAGCCCCCCTGCCCGGGTCTCTGGCGGATCCAGAACATCCCAAAACTGCCAAAATCGAACCCCCGACCCTCGGCAGAGGAGGCGGCGGGGACCCCCGGGGCTGGAGGTCCCCCCGCACTCCAGCAGGGTCACGGCCGCCCCCATCCCCAAACCATCCCTGGGGGGGAAAAAAAAGACAAATCTGGGGATCAAAGGGAGAAATTCTGGTATGGTGGATCCTAAAACCTAACCCCAATGGGGACATGGGGCCCAAAACCTGCCTGATTAATTATCCCCTTGAGACCTCCAGGGGGGCCATGGGGCCCCCCCAGGGCTCCACCCCCAGGGATGGAACTTTATGGGGATCCAAACAACCCCAGGGTCCAGGAGGGGGATGGGGTTTTCTGGGTCCTCCCTGTTTGCCCACCTGGAAAGGGACATTAATGGAAAGCCACAGGGGTTCCTCGACATCCCAGGCAGATGAGGGACAGAGATTAATGGGAAATGGAGGGACCTTGGGCCATTTGAGGCAACCATTTAAAATTATTGGGGGTTCATTTTTTTGTCCCCCCATTTCCCTTTGTCCCCCAGGGGGGCCCCTGCGGCCGTGACCCTGCTGGAGTGCGGGGGGGACCTCCAGCCCCCCGGGGGGTCCCTGCGCCTCCTCTGCCGAGGGTCCGGGTTCCATTTTGGCAGTTTTGGGATGGGCTGGATCCGCCAGAGACCCGGGCAGGGGCTGGAGTGGCTCGGGGATCAGGAATGATGGTGCCTACACCCGCTACGCGCCGTCGGTGCAGGGCCGGTTCAGGATCTCCAGGGACAACGGGCAGAGCTCGGTGACGCTGACCATGAACAACCTCAAGGACGAGGATTCCGGATCCTATTTCTGTGCCAAAAAGATGATTGGTGGTGGTGCTGGTGCTGCTGCTGCTGTTTGGGTGATCCATTGGAGCATGCCCAGAAATTCCCCCAACCCCTGACCCATCCCCCCCAAACCCAAAATTGAAAGATCCCCCCAACCCCCCCCCAGTTCCCAGAACCCAAACCCAAAACCTGGCCCTTTCCCAGATTCTCAATCCTGCCCCCCTGAACCCAAAACTCAAAATCTCCCCCAAGGCCCCAAATCTCTGGGGCCCATTGTTGGCCCCCAAATTTTTCAAATGGCCTTGGAAAGATCCATTGGGCCCCCAGGGGAATCAGGGAGAAGGGGGGAGAAGGGGGGAGGGGCAGTGGTTTGGGGGGGAGGGGGAGGGGGAAAAATGGGGGAGGAGGGCAGAGGAAAAGGGCCAGGGGTTGGGGAAATCAGGGCAGAAGGAAAATGGGGGGGAAGGGACCCAGGTCTTGGGGAAAATTGGGAGGAGGGGGGAGGGAGAGGTCAGGGACCAGGGGTGGGGACCATTAGGGAGAACCATCAGCACCAGGAAGCACAGAAATAGGATCCGAATCCTCGTCCTTGAGGTTGTTCATGGTCAGCGTCACCGAGCTCTGCCCGTTGTCCCTGGAGATCCTGAACCGACCCTTGACCGAATTGGGGCGTAGTGGGTGGTGGACCCATTGTTGGCTGATCCTCAAACCCATTCCCAGCCCCTGCCCTGGGTCTTGGATCCAGACCATGCATCCCAAAACTGCCCCAAAATCGAACCCGGACCCTCGGCAGAGGAGGCGCAGGGACCCCCAGGGGCTGGAGGTCCCCCCTTCTCCAGCAGGGTCACGGCCCATCCCCCATGCCCAAACCTTCAAAAGGTTTTGGGGAACTCCAGACCCGGACCCTCGTCCCAAATTCAGGTTTGGGAGGTCCTGTTTCCCAAATTGCCTTTCCTTCTGGAAATTAGGGGGGTGGGGACAACTGATGAAATTAAAATTTCCTGACTGGAGGCCAGAGCCGAGGCAAAGTTGGGCCCTGGCCCCAAACCAAAATCCCCCAATTTTAGGCCCCCCCAAACCCCTCCCCCCTCCAGGAGGAAAACCACCCTTAGGGCCCCACCAAAGGACCCCATCCCAGGGTTGGAGGATTTCCCAGCCCAAGGCAGGGCCTTTTCCTGGAGATTATGGAATCCTATCAGGGGGGGTTTTTTTTGACTGGGGAGGACTGGGGGGGATCCATGGGAATGGGAGCTTTGCTGCTGGGACCTGGGGGATTCCAGGGGGCCATTTGGGATGGGGACATCCCAACTGGGACAGGGGGGAATGGGATCCCCTTCAGGCCAGAGCCCCCATCCCAGGGACCAGGGGACCTCCATGGAATGGCCCCTCTCCTGGGGGCCCTCTTCATCTCCAGGGACAACAGAGAGCACCAAAATCCTGGTTCCACTCCCTCAAGGAGGAGGTACCCATCCCAGGATCTGGGGGAAAACCTGGGGTTATCCACAGATGGTGACCTCCCCCCCCACAGAACCCATCCCCCATGGACCCCCAAAAATGGTGGCCCCAAACCCCCCAAATGGACAGATCCCCCAAACCCTGGGAATCCCTGGTGGGGAATTCCCCCAAAATCCCCATTCCCCCAATCTCCTGGGATTTTCCCCAGGAGGACCTCCCCCCCAAAAATCCTAATCAGGCCCCAGCCCCCATTGAGGCCCCCATCCCATTTAAGGGAAAAGGGTTGAGATGGGGGGAGGTGGGGGCCCTGCCCCCCTGCTGGGTGCCTTCAAACCTCCCCCCCCGGGGGTCCCTGCAGCCTCCTCTGCCGAGGGTCCGGGTTCAGGGGGGGTTTTGGGGATGGGGTCCCCGCTGGCATCCGGAGAACCCCAGGGGGAGGGAATGGGGATCAAAGGGGGAAGATCAATGGGGGCCCAAAAGGGAAGGGGGGAAATTTCAACAAAAAGGGATGGGGGACAAAAATCTCCAGGGACAACGGGCAGAGGGAAACGGGGTGACCATGAACAACCTCAATAGGATCCGGATCCTCCCCTGAGGTTGTTCATGGTCAGGGACCGAGCTCTGGGCGTTGTCCCTGGAATCCTGAACCTGAGGTTGTTGGGGGTCCCCAGAAGGTGGATGCCACCAGGGCCCATGATTTCCAAAGAACTGGCCCAGCAAACCCCAAATCCTGGCATGACCCAGTTTGGCACAAAATCCCCATCCTGAACCCCCCACCTCGGCAGAGGGTCCAGGGACCCCCCCCTGGCTGGAGTCCCCCAGCCCCAAAATGGATCCAAATGGGGGGGTTCCATCCCCTTTTGCCCCCAATGGGTTGCCCCAAATCCTTCCCTGGAATCCCAGGAGGAGGGAGGTCCCCTCAGGGTCAGGGGATCCAGGTTGGAATTTCAAAACCCCCATCCCAACCAGGGTCCCTGGGAGGGGGGGGGGGCCCCTGGGGGAAAAGGAAAGGGGAAGGCCCCCAGGGGGAACCCCCCAGGGCTGGGATCCGGGCCTGACAAAATGGAAAAAACCACTTGGGGAAAGAATTGGGTGGAAGGGTTTCATTAATCCTGAAACCCTGGGCCAACCATGGGAAGGCAATGGGGCATCAGGGCAGGGTCAAAATTATTAATTAATGGGTGGAAAGATTTTAAGGGCCAGGGTTTGAGGCCTTATTTGGGGAAAAATTGGAATTGAGAGATTGGGCCAAACCAGGGATTTGTCCCTTGGGGTTTCCTTTGGGGGGGCCGTGACCCTGCTGGAGTGCGGGGGACCTCCAGCCCCCAAAAATCCCTGCGCCTCCTCTGCCGAGGGTCCGGGTTCAGATTTTGGGAGTTTTGGGATGTTCTGGATCCGCCAGAGAGACCCGGGCAGGGGCTGGAAATGGGTTGCAGGGATCAGCAGCAATGTGGTTTACCACCTGGCTACGGACCCGCCATCAGTCAAGGGCCGGTTCAGGATCTCCAGGGACAACGGGCAGAGCTCGGTGACGCTGACCATGAACAACCTCAAGGACGAGGATTCCGGATCCTATTTCTGTGCCAAAAATTGGTGCTGGTGGTTTTGGGGTGCTGTCCCATGCTGGTTTTGCTGGCCTGGTGGTGGTTCCAGGCCCCCCCCCCATTCCCCCCTCCCCCCACCCCAAGACCCTCCCCTGGACCTGTTTGAAACTTCCTTGACCCAAATCCCAGCCCTGCCCCTGGGCCATTCAGATCTTCCCTTTCAGCCTTGGGCCCAAATTCCCAAACCCCAAACTCCCAACCCCAAATTGCCCCCAAACTTTCAATTCAAAGGGATTTGGGGCCCAAAGGGTGCAATTTGGGTGCAAATGGGATTTGGGGCCTGGTGCAGGGGGGTTTGGGAAAAATGGGGAAAGGGGGAAGGGCCAGGGCAGGGAGGGCAGAAAAGGGGACAGGAATGGTTGAAACAGGCCAGACTTGGGAAAAGGGGGCTTTTGGGACAAAGGGTCAGGAGGGGGGGCCAGGGATTGGATTTGGAAGGGAGCTGGGAAATGGGGACAATGGGGACAAAAGGAAGGAAAATGGAGAAGGAGGAGAATTTTGGGATCAACCACAGGAGGAGAATTTCAACAGAAATAGGATCCGAATCCTCGGACTGAGGTTGTTCATGGTCAGCATCACCAAGCTCTGCCCGTTGTCCCTGGAGATCCTGAACCGGCCTGGACCCCATGAGGAGGTTGGGGGTGCCACCACCACTGAAGCTGATATGACCCAAATTCCAGCCCCCTGCCCAGGTCTCTGGCGGATCCAGAACATGTCAAAACTCCCAAAACTGAAACCGGACCCTCGGGAGAGGAGGCGCAGGGACCCCCCAGGTCCCCCCACCCCAGCAGGGTCACGGCCGCCCCCCTGCCCCACAAACCCCCTGGAAAATGGGATTGGCTCAAATGGCCCCAAAAATTTTCCCTGGAAATCCTGAACCACTGAAAACCCAGGGTGGTGTGAAATGGGGGTGGGCCCCGGATCCAGGCATCCCAGGGCCGAAGGGAAGGGCCCCCAGAGGAGGCATTGGGGGGGGTCCCCCAATCCAGCAGGGTCACGGCCCCAGGGATGGTGGCACCACCAGGGGGGGAAACCTGGGGAAATGGAGATGGGGGGGCCCACCAGAAACCTCGGGGTTTGGGGGCCGTTTGGGGGGGTGGAGGGATCAATTCCTAATTAATCACAGATCCCAGTCAAATGAACCTTAATGAGGGATTGATCCTGGGTTGCAGGGTTTAACCTTTGTTCTGAAAAATCCTTTTGGAATTTGGATTTAGGGCCAAAGGGGTTTTATCCCCCCCTGAAGGTCCCTTTGGATGGGGGAGCGGCCGTGACCCTGCTGGAGTGCGGGGGGACCTCCAGCCCCCGGGGGTGCCCTCCTCTGCCGAGGGTCCGGGTTCGATTTTGGCAGTTTTGGGATGAGCTGGATCCGCCAGAGACCCGGGCAGGGGCTGGAATTTTTGGGGGATCAGGAGCAGTGGTGGCAGCACCTACCACACGCGGATCGGTGCAGGGCCGGGTTCAGGATCTCCAGGGACAACGGGCAGAGCTCGGTGACGCTGACCATGAACAACCTCAAGGACGAGGATTCCGGATCCTATTTCTGTGCCAAAATGCCTGATGAATGGGTTGGGATGGTGCTGGTGGTCATGGTGACCATGACCCTGGGCCCCCCAGGGTGGTGGATCTCCCATGGTCCCCCCCCCTTCCCCCAAACCCCCCAAATCCCCAGCCCCAGTTTCCCCCCTGACCCCACCCAACTTGATCCCAACCTCCCCTTCCCCCATTCCCCAAATTTCCCCCCCATTCCTCCCCCCCAAATCCTCCCCAATGGCACCAGACCCACCCCAAATCCTGGGGAAAACTCAAATTTCCCAAATGGCCTTCAGAACCCAGGCTGGGTGGAGGGCACTTGGCCAAAGATCTGGGGAGGGGGGGGCCTGAGGTTTGAAATGGGGGGGCTGGGGGCACTGGGGCAGGAGTTTTGGGGGAAAGGGCAAATGGGGACCAGGGGAAGGGTTGGGAGAAATGGGGAACAGGGGAAGGGACAGGGGGAAGGGTCAGGGGATCAGGGGAAAAACATTTGGGGACAGGGGGACCAGGGGGGGGGGATGGAACAGGGGAACAGGGGGTCACCATCAGCAGGGTCAGCAAAACCAGCACCATCACCAGCAAGTTCAGGAGATTTTGGCACAGAAATAGGATCCGGAATCCTCGTCCTTGAGGTTGTTCATGGTCAGCGTCACCGAGCTCTGCCCGTTGTCCCTGGAGATCGTGAACCGGCCCTGCACCGACGGCGCGTAGTAGGTGCTGCCACCACCGCTGTTGATGTGTGCAACCCATTCCAGCCCCTGCCCGGGTCTCTGGCGAATCCAGAACATGGCGTAACTCCCGAAATCGAACCCGGACCCTCGGCAGAGGAGGCGCAGGGACCCCCCGGGGGGCTGGAGGTCCCCCCCGCACTCCAGCAGGGTCACGGCCGCCCCCCCTGGGGACAACCATCCCTGGTTTTCCCCAGAAACCTCAAAATGGGGGCCCAAATCCCCACCCCTGGGAGGAATGTGGAAAGTTCCTTAAACCCTGCAATTAAAATTGCTCATCCACCCATTAATGAGGAGGACACTCTGAGGGCTTAATTGCCCCTTGATCCAGGGGAGGGGGGGACCCCCAAATGGTGCCCAAACCCCTGGGGGGTCAAAAAAGATAGGGGAAAGGGGAGGGCATCCAGGGGGGTGGGTTTGGTGTTGGAGGGGTTTGTGGGCTGTTTTGGGGGATGGGATGGAAGGCATCAAGGGGTAATTAATCCCTCCCCATAGTCTGGCCTTCCTGGGTCAATCATTAATGGGCCAGATTGAGGCCATTGGATTTTATTAAGGAACCCAGGGCCCCAAATCTCTGGGGACCATTTGAAAAAACCAATCTCATTTGGGAAAACCATTTGAAGGTTTTGGGATGGGGGGCTCCGGGCGGCCGTGACCCTGCTGGAGTGCGGGGGGGACCTCCAGCCCCCCCAACAACCCTGCGCCTCCTCTGCCGAGGGTCCGGGTTCCATTTTGGGAGTTTTGGAATGTTCTGGATCCGCCAGAGACCCGGGCAGGGGCTGGAATGGCTCGCAGGGATCAACAGCAATGGTGGCACCACCTACTACGCGCCGTCGGTCAAGGGCCGGTTCAGGATCTCCAGGGACAACGGGCAGAGCTCGGTGACGCTGACCATGAACAACCTCAAGGACGAGGATTCCGGATCCTATTTCTGTGCCAAAATGTGCTTGGTTACTGGTGCTGGTGGTGGCCTGGTGCTGCTGGGATCCCATGTTGCCCTGGATGATCCTCCCATCCCCCTGTCCCCCCCCCCAGTCCCAATCCCCAAACCCCCCCCACCCCAGCCCCTTCCCAAAACTGCCCAGAAGCTTGACCCCAGCCAGGGCCCAGGTCCCCCAAATTCCCCTCCCCCCCTGGCCCCCCCCCAACCCCCCAGGGGAGATTGGGTTTGTTTGATTCAAATCTCATCAGCCCCAACTCCTTTTGTGACAGGCCTGGAAACTAATTTGACCTGAAGTCCCCAGGATTGAGGGAATTTTGGGGTTTTTTGGCAGGGGGAGATTTGGGGCCAAATTGGCAGGGTTTGGATCCAGGGCAGAGAACTGGGGGGGTGGGGAGCCCCCAAGGGGGGGCAAGGGAAAAGAGGCAGGATTTGGGGTTTGGGGGGAGGAAGGGTCCAGGGGGGGAAAGGACACTTGGGAGGGTGGGGGGGGGGGAAAACCAGGATGGGGGCAGCAGCATCAATACCAGCAGCATTCAATCACCAGTTTCAACACCTTTGGCACAGAAATAGGATCCGAATCCTCGTCCTTGAGGTTGGTCATGGTCAGCGTCACCGAGCTCTGCCCGTTGTCCCTGGAGATCCTGAACCGGCCCTTGACCGAATCTGCGTACCCGGTCCAACCAGCATTGTTGGTGATCCCTGCAACTGCTTCCAGCGCCTGCCCGGGTCTCTGGCGGATCCAGCCCATCCCAAAACTGCCGAAATCGAACCCGGACCCTCGGCAGAGGAGGCGCAGGGACCCCCCGGGGGGCTGGAGGTCCCCCCCGCACTCCAGCAGGGTCACGGCCGCCTGGAGCCCCGCCCAAAAGGGAGGAATGGGATTTAAAAATGAGATTGGTGTGATGGCCCCAAATCTTCCAAAGGGGACCGGGGGGAAAAGTGCACTCCTCAAACATGGGGCAACCTGGGATGGTGGATTCCCCAGAGCTGGGAGGGGAGGGGGGGGTTGACCCATTGTCTGATCCATTTGAGGTTTTGTCCCTGGGGATTTGGCCGTTTCCCCAAACCCTCCCAGCACCCTCCCCCCAAACCCCCGGAAATTTCCCCCCATGGATTTTCAGGTGGGAACCCCCCGGGGGAGATGGGGGAGGAGGCATTTGGGGCCATGAATTCCCTGGTCAGGGGTCAGGCCTTCTGGGCCCCCAGGGGAAATTTGGGGACCACATTCTGATAGAACTTAGGGGAATCAGGGTCGCTGAATCATTTCTGGATCACCATTCCAGAAAAGGAAAAATATTTAATTTAATGGACAGGGAACCAAAGGAGGAGGGACCTGGGGAGGTCCCCAGGTCCCCAACCAGGCCCAGAGTCAGGATTTGGGTCCAGGGAAGGTTTGGGGATGGGGGGCCCTTTGACCCTGGGGGAGGAGTGACCCTGCTGGAGTGCTCAGGACCTCCAGGGTCCCCTGCGCCTCCTCTGCCGAGGGTCCGGGTTCAGATTTTGGGAGTTTTGGCATGTTGTGGATCCGCCAGAGACCCGGGCAGGGGCTGGAATGGGTCGCAGGGATCAGCAGCAATGGTGGCAGCACCTCCCTACACGCCAGCCATCGGTCAAGGGCCGGTTCAGGATCTCGGGGACAACGGGCAGAGCTCGGTGACGCTGACCATGAACAACCTCAAGGACGAGGATTCCGGATCCTATTTCTGTGCCAAATCTGGTGGGGGATGGAATCCGGTGACCAGGGTTGGGTGGTGGGTCCCAAGGTGCTGGTGATCTGGGGTGGTTTGCCCTGGTGGTCCCTCCCATGCCCCCCCTGTCCATTTGACCCCCCCAGTCCCCCAGAGGAACCCAAATCCCCCCAACTCCCCATCCCCCAAACTCAGATTCTGCCCCAAAACCCCCCCCTGCCCAAACCATGCTCCCAAAATCCCAGCCCTGACCCCCAATCCCCATTTTGGCAAAATGGGAATCCTTGGGGGGAAATCTTGGGGAAGAGGAAAAGGTTTTGCCAAGGGGGTCTGAAGATTTGGGGCCTCAGCTGGTGGAAACTGGGAAGGAGAAGTCCCATCCCCAATGGTGGCCAGGGGAGGGGGCCAGGGTTTGGGGGGGGGGGAAAGGGGGGGCTGGGGGAATTTGGGGATGGGGACAGGAGGGTGGGGAGGGTTGGGGGGGATGGGGGGGGAAGGGCAACAACCATGATGGGGTGGCATCCAACAATCAACAGCAGCAAGCATTGGCAAGTAATTACCAGGGCGGTTCAGGATTTGGCACAGAAATAGGATCCGGAATCCTCGTCCTTGAGGTTGTTCATGGTCAGCGTCACCGAGCTCTGCCCGTTGTCCCTGGAGATCCTGAACCGGCCCTGACCGATGGCGCCGTGGTTCCAGTGCTGGCACCATCACCATGATCCCTGCCACCCATTCCAGCCCCTGCCCGGGTCTCTGGCGGATCCAGAACATCCCAAAACCCCAAAATCAACCCGGACCCTCGGCAGAGGAGGCGCAGGGACCCCCAGGGCTGGAGGTCCCCAGCACTCCAGCAGGGTCACTGGAGGTGGGGCCCCATAGGGAATGGGACCTTCAACAAGGAAACAAATTCCGAAAATTGTCCCAGGTTGGGATTGGGATTAAATAATTTTTAAAAACCCCAGAGGTTCCCCTGGGGCAGCAGGACCAGCCAGTTGGGATCCAGAATCCCTTGGGGTTGTTCATGGTAATTCCCCCATCCACCCATTAATGGGTGACAGCTCCTGGACCAGGGCCCCAATGGCCCCTGCTGGGGATCCAGGGGGGGAACCCCCACCCCCAGGAGGGGCCAGGACCAAATCAACTGGGCCCTTTCCCCCCCATTTGCAATGTCCCGGCCCCCCTGCCCCAAACAAAACCCCAGGCATTTCTGGTCCCCCAAAGTTCCCATTACCTGGGATCCAATTCTTGAGGGTTTTTGGGGCCCCAGGGGATTCAAGCCTCCCCTTTGGTCCATTCCCCCATTTGGGGAGAGCCAAACTTTTGAGTTTTGGGCCAACCCAGGGAAGTCCCCCAGGGCCTCCGAGGCGGCCGTGACCCTGCTGGAGTGCAGGGGACCTCCAGCCCCAGGGGGGTCCCTGCGCCTCCTCTGCCGAGGGTCCCGGGTTCAGTTTTGGAGTTTTGGGATGTTCTGGATCCGCCAGAGACCCGGGCAGGGGCTGGAATACTTGGCTCGGGGATCAACAATGATGGTGGCAGCACCAGGGACCCATCTGATTGCAGGGGCGGGTTCACGATCTCCAGGGACAACGGGCAGAGCTCGGTGACGCTGACCATGAACAACCTCAAGGACGAGGATTCCGGATCCTATTTCTGTGCCAAAAATGCCTGTTGGCAAGGGGGAGCCTTGCTGGATGGTGGGGTTATGGTGACACCCCATCCCCATCCCCCCCATTGCCCTGAGCCCTTCCCCCCCCCCCCAAATCCCAGCCCTGTTCTTTGCAGATGACCAAATCCCAGCCAGTGATCCCAAATCTCAGCCCCTTTCCCCCAAATCAGGGTTGGGGCATTGGCCCCAGCCTTTCCCTTCCAAAATTTGCCCAAAGGCCCAAATTGGGGCCCAGGGCTGGGGACCTGGTTGGGGAAAGGGTGGGGAAAAGGGGAATTCCTGACCCCAGGGGGGGGCACACCAGGGCCCCCCAACCAAATCTTTGGCCAAGGGCAGTGCAAACCTGGAATTTGGGGACGGGGGCTGGGAACAGAGGGGGGCAGAGTCAGGTTTGGGGTGGAGCCAGAAAGGCAGGGGGGAGGCCAGGGGCAGGGGGATCAGGAGAGAAGGGAGAGGCAGGGGCTGGACACAGGGGGGGGGTTCAGGGGAGGGAATGGGGGAAAATGGGGATGGGGGGACCACATGGGGGGCCCCACACCACACATCACCAGCACATTCCACCAGCCAAGCACCAACATTCAGGCCCTTTTTGGCACAGAAATAGGATCCGGAATCCTCGTCCTTGAGGTTGTTCATGGTCAGCGTCACCGAGCTCTGCCCGTTGTCCCTGGAGATCCTGAACCGCCCCCTTGACCCGACGGGCGTGGCCCCAAGGTGCTGGAACCATCACTGTTGATCCCTGCAACCCATTCCAGCCCCTGCCCGGGTCTCTGGCGGATCCAGCCCATTCCAAAAACTGCCAAAATCGAAACCCGGACCCTCGGCAGAGGAGGCGAGGGACCCCCCAGCAGGGTCAGGGGCCCCCCGGGCCTGGGGGTCAGGGGGATCCCCCTCATGCAGGGTCCCAAACCTTCCAACAGGGTCACCAATTTGGACTGAAAATCAAATGAGGTGAGGGTCAAACCTTGAATGGGGAGAAAATTGGAAGATGGGGGCTCCCAATTTGAGGACCAAGGGCCCTTAATGGGCTTCCAGGCCCTTGGATCCAGGGCAATGGGTCCGGAATTTTCTGGCAAAGGGAAAGGGGTTTCCCCCCAGGATGGGGAACCCCCCAGAGTTAATCCCAAAGGGAGATGGGGATGGGCCCGGAGGATCTCCAAATCAGAGTCCCAGCAATTGAGGCCCCTGGGTCAGGGGAGGATGGAGTCCCCCCTGGGTCCATTTGGAAATTTCAGGATTTGATTTTCTCCCCAAATTTTTGTCCCCTTTGTCCCGGGAGGTTTGGGGATGGGGGAGCGGCCGTGACCCTGCTGGAGTGCGGGGGACCTCCAGCCCCCAGGGGGTCCCTGCGCCTCCCGAGGGGGTCCGGGTTCGATTTTGGGAAATTTGGGATGTTCTGGATCCATGAGACCCGGGCAGGGGCTGGAATTCGTTGCTGACATCAACAGGATGGTGGCCCCACCCTCCTACGCCACCAGCATCGGTCAAGGGCCGGTTCACGATCTCCAGGGACAACGGGCAGAGCTCGGTGACGCTGACCATGAACAACCTCAAGGACGAGGATTCCGGATCCTATTTCTGTGCCAAAAAGTTGATGGGATGGGCAGTGATGGTGCTGGTTGGTGACGGTCCCAATGGTGTGGAGGCCATCCCCAATCACCCCATCCCCCCCATCCCCTGACCCATCCCCAAATCCCCCAGGGTGTTCCCAAACCCCCACTCCTTGACCCCTGGGTTCCAAATGGCTGGCCCCCAAATCCAAGGGGCCTTGTGGGGGGCCCCCAAATCCTCTGGGGAACCTTGAGGGCCAACTCAAAATCCCCCAGGGCCTGACCAAATCCAGGACCCTCCTCCCCACGGGAGGGAGAGGTGGGAACCCAAATTTCAGTGTTGGTTTTGATTGAAATCTGCAGGGCCTTGGGAACTGGAGGCCAGGGGTGAAGGTTTGGGGTCAATGGTTGGTTTGGGGCCAGAGCCAGGGCAGGGTTTGGCTCCAGGAGGGCCATTGGGGGCAGAAAAAGGGATCAGGGTCCATGGAGGTGGGGACAAAAACTGGGCAGGGAGGGGTTTGGGGAAGGGTCCCAATGGGGACAGGGGGGGGAGGAAAAACCAGGGGGAGGGGAATCACCATCATCAGCACAACATTCCACAGCAGCATTACCAGGAGGCAAACCAGCAGCATCACCAGATTTTGGCACAGAAATAGGATCCGGAATCCTCGTCCTTGAGGTTGTTCATGGTCAGCGTCACCGAGCTCTGCCCGTTGTCCCTGGAGATCCTGAACCGGCCCTGACCCGATCAGGCGTACCAGGTGCTGGAACCATCGTTGGTGATCCCTGCCACCCCATTCCAGCCCCTGCCCGGGGGGTTCTGGGAGGGATCCAGAACATTGACCAAAACTCCCAAAATCGAACCCGGACCCTCGGCAGAGGAGGCGCAGGGACCCCCGGGGCTGGAGGTCCCCCCGAGGTCCAGCAGGGTCACGAGCCGAACTGGAGCCCCTGGAGGAATGGGGTTTGGGGAAAATGGGGAAAAATGAATAAATGGGATCCAAACCAAAATCCAGAGGAGCAAAAGGGCGTGGCACAGAAATCCAGGATCCGGAATCCTGGCCCTGGGAGGGTTGTTCATGGTCAGCGTCACCAAAGGAAACCCTAGGCTGGCCAAATGGCCAGGCTGGTGGGTTGGGCTGGGGACAGGGGGTTCCAGGGCCATGTAATGGCCCCTCGGGAAGCTTTTATGGGGTTAAAAACCGGGTTTTGGGAGAGCATCCTTTGGGAGATGGAGGTCCCCCCTGTGTAATTGGCCTTCAAAATGGGAATCTCAATCAGAGATGGGGCCATCAAATTCATTAATTCCTGGATTGGGGGTCTGGCCTGCAGGAAAGAATTCTTTATCAGGAAAAATCTCAAGGGGGAATTTGGGCCAATTTGGAACCAAAAGGGAGGGATTTCTCCCTTTGTCCCGAGGGTTTGGGGAGGCCGTGACCCTGCTGGAGTGCGGGGGACCTCCAGCCCCCAGGGTCCCTGCGCCCTCTGCCGAGGGTCCGGGTTCGATTTTGGGAAAATTTGGGAATGTTCTGGATCCGCCAGAGACCCGGGCAGGGGCT
>JALJVW010001621.1:0-48116 GCA_024865655.1 Emberiza elegans | reverse complement strand
ATCTATATTGTAAATAAGTTTGCTGCCCAGGGTCTGCAGGGCAAGAGGCAGCAAAGGGTGAAAAAGGAGCTTGTGCTCAGCAGCACAGCAGGCTGAGGGGTGGTGAGGCCCTGAAGGGGAAAAAGGTGCTCGTGCTCAGGCAGCTGCCCAGGCGTGCAGCGGGCAAGGAAATGGCCAGAAGCCCCTTGGCCTTTGGTGGTTCTGCTGAAGCCTTTGTGCTGCCGCCAGAGCAGCATGGGCAGGGCCCGAGCTGTGGGGGATCCCTGCCAGAGCGGTGCCTGGAGATGGCCACAAGCCCTGTGCCAGGCAGGAAGCGCCATCCGTGTCCTCGTGCCCGTGTGCTGCTGGCTGCGTTGCTGAGGGCTCCCAGGTGCCTCTGGATGGGGCTGCTCTGGAGCTGCTGTGGGGCTGTGGCGCTGCTGCTAGAAGGCAGCTTGGCCGGGAGTGGGGCAGAGCCTGAGGGGCTGGGGCGCTGGCAAGCCCTGAGCAATTGGCTGTCAGAGGCCATCAAGCAGCCCTTGTTTGCTTTGGGATCACTGTGATTTTGGGGGCAGTGCAGGGGGAAGAGAGAAAGTGTGGGCTTCCCTCACCCATGGCTGGGTTTTTCCCTACCATGTAGGGAGTTGGGCCTTCCTCAAGGCCCTGACAGAGATCAGAGTTTTCCCATTTTCTTGTTTTCCCTTTTTGCATCTAATCTCTTTTCAAGAATGTGTTGTTTGTTTTTCCAGAGGAAGCATTCTAGATGGTGCAGTGTGGATGGGGAAGTGCTTGGGAGCAGCTGTGGCATGGATGTGCCATGCCCTTGGAGAAGGCTGAGGACCTGGTTTGGGAGCAGCTTTTCTTCCAGCCGTGGCTGGCTGCAGGTGGGTCCCTGTGTGCTTGGCAGGGTGGGATCAGAGCTTTTGGGAGCTGGCAGTGAGCACAGGAGCATCCCGCTCTGGGCAGCTGCTGAGGGCTGGATGTGCCATGGCTGGCTGCAGGCTGGGCACATGTGCTGCCCTCCTGCTCTGCTGCCAAAGGCAGCAGGGATGGGCAGCTCTGGGCACAGCTCTGGGCACAGCCAGCATGGCCTGGGCACCGCAGGCCTTGGCACAAGGGGACAGGAGCCCTCAGCTGACGGGCACTTTCTGCTTTCTCTCCTTGCAGCCGGGCTCTGTGTGTGCTGAGGCTGCTCTGGGCTCTGCCAGGGCTCTGCTGGGCTCAGCCCTGGGCCCAGCTGGGCTGGCTCTGCCCTCACATTGCTCTGACAGCTTTGCATCTGACGAGCCCGTTGTGAGCACAGCGCCTGAGCTTTCTGCTTTGGCAGGTGAGTGAGACTCTGCTGCAGGCCCAGAGATTGCAGCTGGGGACACATCCAATTGGCAAGGACCCAAACTCTCCAAAGTCCCAGCTGAACGCCTGGATCTGCACAGGGTGTTTTGTCTGTGCCATTCTTCCTTCTCGATTGGCTGGAATTGTGCAATTGCACTTTGTTCCTCCTCTAGAAGTGCCTGAGTGGGCCAAAGCTGGCGAGTGGGCCATGCTCCTGAGGCAGTGCAGTCTGGAGCTGCTGGATGGAGAATTGCCCTTCTGCACTGCCAAACCAGAGGAAAAAGCCCTAAGTGGGACTTTGTGTCTCTAAGAAATCCCTGAGAGTTTCAAAGGGAATGTGCAGCTCATTGCCAGGCTGAGAAGGAAGGTCATCTTCTAAAGGATTTGGGCTTTGACAGAGTTTCCATTCCCAGTCCTGCTTGGAGTTGGAAGGGCACAAAGCAATTTCCTCTTGCTTTGACCACAATTTCAAATACCAATGTTGGAAACAAAGCCCAAAATCTTTTAAAAGGCTGCTGAGGTCAGTAAGATGGATCCATGCCATCAGCACATTTACAATGTGAATAACTGAGTTCTCTTTTTAAAAAGATCATTTAACTCTTAATGCAAAGAATGTAACTTTGCATTTATGATTTGTTTTTTTCACTAAAATTATGTTATGTTTTTTCACTAACACTTGGTTTTTATTCTTATCTTTTATAATTTACCATTTTTTTTCCCTTTTCCTTTTTTTTTCCTTTAAATAGAAAGCATGTCCTACAAAAGCAATGTCCTTTGCTCCTGGTTCCCATGTGGAGCAGCTCCCTTCCTGCTGGCTGAGCTGCTCAGGCAGAGCCCGGCAGCTCCTGGCCCTGCAGGGCTGAGGCTTTTCCCCATTGCTGGGCACAGACTGATGGAGCAGCACTGCTGAACTCGGGCACACACAGAGGGACCAGCAGCAGCTGCCTTTGGCCACCTGAGGCTCCAAGGCCCAAGCTCTGAGCAGCCAGGGCTGGAAGAGACTGGCAGGATCTGATCCCTGACTCTGGGCCAGGCCTGCACAAATGACCCCACAGCAGCAGCAGCAGCACATGGAGCTGACTTTGAGCACAGCCCCTGCCCCTCTTCCCTGCCGTGTGCAGCGGTGTCACAGCAGCCTGAGGCACCTGGGAGCCCCCAGTGCCAGCAGGGACTTGAGATGGCAGCCCTGGGCTCCTGGAGGCTGTGCAAGGAACAGAGCTGGGCACTCCCTGTCCATGGGGAGCTTCCAGATGGAAAAGGCTGCTGTGCCCAGGCAGCTGCAAGGGCACAGAAAGGAGGGTCTGGAGCACTGGATCTGTGCCAGTGCCACAGTCCTGGGCAGCAGCCAGCGAGCCCTGGAGGAACAGAGGGCACAGCACGAGGGACAGAACCAGGCAAGGGCAGAGACTGGAGAGAGCCAGAGCCAGGAGCAGGAACAGCTGCTCCATTGCACTCTTGGAGAAAGCTCTTGGCTGGTTCAAAGCACTGAAAGGCCTGAAGGGCAGAGAGGAGGCCACAGCAAACAATGCTCCTGTTTGCACAGCCTCCCCTTGTCCGTGTCCCAGAAGGAATTGGATGGACTGTGTTCTTCTCTCCGAGTCGTCTCGTTCAGCATGAGCAGCTCAGCACCAGGAGCTGAAGGAGCTGAAGCCTCAGGCCACAGGAGCTGGGCAAGAGGAGACTTTCTGAGCAAAGTAATGCTGCTAACATGGACCTAGCTGAATTCAGCAGATGGAATAATGGAATTATAGAATCCTTTCTGTTGGAAAAGCCCTCTGAGCTCACCCAGTGCAGCCGGTCACCCAGCAGTGCCAAGCCCAGCACTAAACCACGTCCCTGAAGTGCCAAGGCCTGGACACCAGCCCTGAGTGAGGCCTGGACAGCAGGCCCTGAGCCAAAGGTGGCCTCTGGATGAACCTTCCAAGCAAAGGTTATCTTTGTATCTGCTCCCTAATGAAATAGGCATGGTCATTAGCACTGTGATAGATGTATGCACTCCTTAGTGAAACATGTATTGACCTTTGTGTATTTAGAAGCCAGACAAGGCCATGAAATCTGACATCTGGCCTTGTTTGGGGCTGAAGGATCAAAGTCAGCTCCCTTGGTTCCTCCTGGGGCCCTGGCCAGGCTTTGGGAGGGCCCCAAGAGGAGGATGAAACCAGATGTTGCCACACTAGCAGTGCTGTCAGTTTGTTCATTCAGCACTGTCAGAGCTGGGCCCTCTCCCAGCGGGGTTGGAGCCTCACCTGGGGCTGGAGGCACCTGCAGGAATTCCCAGTGCCCAGGAGTGGCTCTGCAGCCCTTGGCTGTGACAGCTTCCCCAGCTGCTGTGTGGATCTGGGGGATGGTAAAGGCTGAGGGTAAATGCTGCTGGATCTTTCTTAATCACTGCAGGCAATCTTTGGTGGGGATGGTTGGGTGCATTGCTGAGCTGCTCCTTTTGTGATTCTTTGCTGCTCTGAACTGCAGGAAATGACACTGATTCCTTCAGTTGGAGTCTGTGTCTTTGGTGCTGACTTTGCCCACTGGTCAAACAAAACTGGCCCAGTCTGGCCAGATCCCAACCAAATGTCACTTGTTCAATGGAAATGTGAGGAATCAGTCCCATCAGAAATTCCCAGCTGGGAAGCCCTTCCCTGGAGTTCCCTGGCTCTGGAGTGGGCTGAGGTGGGAGCCCCATGGGAGCAGTGGGGCAGTCGGGTAAAAGAAGCTGCACCCTGGATGGCTTCAAATGCATCCAAAATTGCACATGGAAAAGGAAAAGAACTTGTGGGTTTGGGCAGACAAAGATGAATTTGTTAAGAGTCCATTGGAAACAGCACCTTCAGAAGGAACAATGATTGTTGGAATGCTCCCACATGGAGCAAGAGAAGAAGGTTTTAATCTTGAGCTCAGATGCATTTGTGCAAGTGAAAATAATATATAAAATAACAATATATGTATTTATAGAATAATAAGACCTTTATATATATGTTTTTATATATATTTATATATATATATGTATCTATCTCTCTGTCTATATGTATATCATTATGTATATCTATATATAAAATAAATAATAATGATGTGAAATAGTTTGCTGCTCAGGGATGTAACAAAATACCCTACAGAACATTTGGTAATGTCATTGGTCAACTTTGGGATTGTAACACTAAGGGGTTTTTCATGTTTACCAGACTATGCAGAGTGCTGTGTCTGTTCTGCAGGATTAAGCCTGTTGGGTTTTTCATGTACCAGACTATGAAGGCAGGATTGGTTGAAAAAAAGAGCAGTTGAAAAAATGAGGAGATGGGAACCTTTGCCCATGGAGAACCCATCTCCCAGATGTGCTCCATGCCCTTAACAATGGCCCACGGGGGAAATGGAAACCCCCTGGCTGTGCACAGCTGCCCCCAGTTTGCAAATCCAACCATGGGCAGTGAGACTTGGACTGCCTGGGAAATTGTTCTGGCTGGGATGGCCCCTGGCAGGGCCAGCCCAGAGGCTGCAGGGCTGGGCCTTCATGCATTGGAATTAATTGGGATAAATTCAAAGCAAATGAGAGCTATCAATACTGAAACAGGAATTCAGATTCCTCCAGGACACTTTGCTTTGGTAGCTGCTCCCTTGGAGCTTGGCCTTGCAAAGTGTTCCTGTCATGGCAGGAGGAATTGATGCAGAATATCAAGGAGAAATTACAGTAATTCTGTTAAACAATAGTGACCAGGATTGGATTAGTCAACCCTGTGACAGGGTAGCACAATTATCAATATTGCAATTTTAAGAAGGATTGTGAAAAAAGGAGATCCAGCTCCAATCACCACCGTTTGTGGAGATGAAGGGTTTGGATGCAGCAGTCCTAATAATGGAGCCCGAGTGTGCGTCAGAGGCCAAATGGCCCTCCCGAGGCAGCTGAAGGAACAGCTCCTAGGAAAGACAACTCTGAGTCCTGAACCCTGGGCAGGAACAATGGGAATGTGTCCCTGCAGCCAAGGATTGTGTGTGAGAACAAGGAGATCTGACAGGAGATTGTTTTACACATCCTGCCAGACCAAATCTCCCTGTTTGCCCCAAGGGCCCCTTTGGAAAATGCTCTGACCCACGGGGCTCCATGTGAAGGCTGCTGTTGCACTGAGGGACTTGCACAGGAATTCCATCCAGGAGCCTGGGTGCCCCTCAGGGACTGGGACCCGGCCCCTTCCAGCCAGAGGGGAAAAGGCCCCCAAGCCTTGTTAGCCACAGACAACATGGTAAAGCTGAACAGCAAAGGGCCTCGGGGCATTGTTCTGGAATTAAAAAGGTGCCAGCTCCATGGACAACAGAATTCTTGTTCCTAACTCCAATGAGATTGAGAAAAAAGAATGAAGAACAGTGTCACTGAAGTACTACTGATGTCTGTAAGGTGTACCTTGATAGTCAGCCAGAATCCTTGTCTGCCACAAACACCTCTAGTGTTTCACCGAGGGGTTAGTCATCCAAATGTAATGATGAGTTATGATGGATTGCTGAGCTTCTTTTGTAATTGTTTGCTAATGTTGATGTGCTTTGATGAACTTATCCTTTTGTAATTCTTTGCTAATGGTGATGTGCTTTGTTGAGCTTATCCTTTTGTAATTCTCTGCAGCTGTGCATGATATAAATGACACAATTCCTTCAGTTGGTGTCTGTGTCTTTGGTACTGACCCTGCCCACTGGTGAAACAGGGCCCCCTCTTGCCAAGTGTTACCTGGCAAGGCAAAAACCCTCCCTCCAAAATTCCCCCCTTCCTCCTTGTTCCCCCCCTTCATACCCTGAGCATGATGTGCTCTGGTCTGGGGTATCCCGGGCTCAGTTGGGGTCCCCTGTCCTGGCTGTGTCCCTGCCCAGCTCCCCCACAGCCCCAGCCCCTCCCCAGCGTGGCTGGACGAGGGGCAGGACAGGCCTTGGCTCTGCTGCAGCTCAGCAAGAACAAAACCATCTCTGCGTGCTCAGCCCTGTGCTCAGCACCCGGCCCAGCAGTGTCTCAGTGCCAGGGGCTGTGCCCTCAGTCCCTGCCAGGGGTTTCCATGGCAACTGCCAGGCCAGGTGACCCAGGTGTCACCCCAGTGCCGGTTGCCATGGAAACAGTGCCCAGCCCTGCCCCTTTCTGTCTGGCTGACCTGGCCTTTGGCCCTGGCAGTGCCGGTGGCTGCTGGTTCCTGGTGCCTGAGCGGCCAGCGCGGCACAGGGCAGGTGGCCATGGCACAGCCCCCAGCAAGGGATCCCCTCTGGCTCTGGGCACTGACACCAGCCCTGAGCAAGGGGCCCAGGGCAGCTTTCCATGGCCACCAACCAGCACAAGGGCTCCGGGCATTGGTTGCCATGGCACCAAACCAAGGAACCAGTCCCCGTGGCCGTTGCCATGGCACCTGGTGGCACCAATGAGTGTCACTGCAATTGTACCTGGAACAGCCCTGGCAATGCTTTGTCCTCAGGGTTGCCATGGCAGCTGAGGACAGCATGGCTGGGGTTCTGCAAGGGCCCTGGGCAGATGGGAAGGAGCAGCAGAGCAGGGGCTGATCC
This sequence comes from Emberiza elegans, assembly GCA_024865655.1. Taxonomy (NCBI): domain Eukaryota; kingdom Metazoa; phylum Chordata; class Aves; order Passeriformes; family Fringillidae; genus Emberiza; species Emberiza elegans. Next base: position 41,285 of record JALJVW010001621.1, on the reverse strand, counting down.
ATACCCAGTGCGCTGCACAGCCCAGAGCAGCGTCCCAGAGCGTCCTCATGGAGCTGCCAACAACATCCCCCCTCTGCAGCCCTGGCCTCTCCCCCAGCTCACACAGGTGCCCCATCCTTGCAGGCACAGACACGGCAGCACTGGCTCAGCAGCCCCTGTTTGCATTGCACACAGCAGGCGGGAGCACCCCCATGCTGTTGCTGTGGGGACATGAACCTGAGGGAGCACAAATGCCATCAGCCCCTGGGGCCAGCAAGGGCTGGGGGTCACCAGGGAAACCACTCAGCTTTGTCCTGGCCTCTGCACTCAGCCAGAAAGTTTGTTCCCATCAGCTGGGAGTGCCATCCTGTGAGTGCCATCCTGTGGGTGCCCTGTGATGGCACTCAAGGTGATCTGTTCCATCACCTTGCCAGGCACCCAGGTCAGGCTGACAGGCCTGGAGTTCCCCAGATCCTCCTTCCAGCCCTTCTCAGGGATGGGCTCACACTGGCACCTCCAGTGCTCTGGGCCCTCCCTGCTGAGCCAGGACTGATGGTAAATGATGGAGAGCAGCTTGGGGAGCTCATCCACCAGCTCCCTCATCCCCCTGGGATGGATCCTGTCTGATCCCATACACCTGTGAGCATCTGAGTGGCTCAGCAGGTCACCAGCTGCTTCCTCCTGGATTCCAGGGGCTGTTCTGCTCCCTGTGCCCATCTACCAGCTCAGGAGAACACTTGTCCTGAGGACAACCTGTCCTAATATTGAAAATTGAAACAAACTAGAGGTTAAGTAGCTCAGCTTTTTCCTTATCTTTAGTTACTATATTCTCCACTGCATCCAATAAAGAGTAGACATTCTCCTTATCCCTCCTTTTGCTATAAAATTTTTTATAAAAACACTTTCATATTTTTTTTTTTTTTATGCTGCCAGGTTAAGTTCTAATTGAGCTTTCACCTCTCAACTTTTCTTTCTGTATAACCTAACTACATCCTTAAACACTTCCTGTGTTGCTGCTCCTTTTTTCCCCCTGAGTCCCCACAAAAGCTCCATGGGCAGCCAGGCCAGTCATTTTCCTCACTTGCTCATCTTTTGCCACACTGGGACAGGCTGCTCCATTCTCCTTAAGATTACTTTCTTGAAATGTGTCCATCCTTCCTGGACCCCTTTGTTTTTAAGGGCTGTTTCCCTTTAAAAAAAATCAGTATCTGATTTGGTACTCCCCAAATCTGCATCCTGAACAGGCCAAAGTCTGCCCTTCCCATTTCCAGTGCAGAAGTTTTGTTGCTGCCCCTCCTTCTTTCACAGAACATTGAAAACTTGATTATTTCATGGTCACTGTGCCCCAGGCAGCCTCCGAGCCCCACATCTGCCACCAGCCCTTCTCTGTTTGTGAACAGCAGCAGACAGAGCTTTCCTTGGCAGTGGGAGTGTCACCAAAAATTTGGTAAAACAGAAAACTCCTTAACCCCAATGCAGCATTAAGGAGCAGCATTCTTTATTCAGCTGGATGCACAGGGGAGAGCTCCTCCCAAAGCTGTGCATGCTGAGCACAGGAAAGTTTCTGTTTATTTTCTGTATTTTGCACACATATTCATTGATTGTCCTGGACTAAACACACTTATGATAATCATTTCCCCAAAATCATTAACATATTTCCCTCCCTTTTGCCATGCATGCTCTTCTGTCCTGGGGTCTCTCTGGTGGTCCCTGGTGGTCGTGGACCCCAATGTTCCAGTGGGCCTGGCTGAGCTGGCAGGACACTGAGGCTGCTGAACTTCCAGTTCCCCTTCTCACACCATGGGCATTGTGTGGTTTCCACAGGCCTGGGGTTTTGGAGAACAAGCTCCAGGTGTCAGCTCACCTGGGGGAGACAATTGATCATCTGGTAACATGAGGTCACAGAGTGGGCTGTGACATCACAGAGTGGGTTATGTGAGGTCATTGAGCAGCTATGACATCATAGACAGCTCTGTGACATCACAGAGCCAGCTATGACATCACAGGGCAGCAGTCTGATATCACAGAGCCGACTATGACATCACAGAGCAGACAATGACATCACAGAGTGGGTTATGTGAGGTCATCAGAGTGGGTTATATGAGGTCATCAGCAGCATAGCATCACAGACTGCCTCTGTGACATCATAGAGCCAGCTGTGACATCACAGGGCAGAGGTCTGACATCGTAAAGCAGACTATGACATCACAGAGCAGGCTGTGATATCAGAGACCATCTTTGTGACATTAGAGAATGGGCTGAGACCTCACAGAGCAGACTGTGACATCACAGGACAGACCTCTGACATCATAGATCAGACTATGACATCACAGATTTTGCTGTGACATTACAGGGTGGCTCTGTGACATCACAGAGTGGATTGTGGCATCAGAGACCAGATCTGTGACATTAGAGAATGGGCTGTGACATCACAGAGCAGGCTGTGACATCACAGAGGGGCTGTGACATCCCAGAGGGGCTGTGTGACATCCCAGCAGGGCTGTGTCAGGTCACTGGGTTGGTCACTCTGCCCCAGCTCCCCCTCACAGTTTCTCCCAACAAGTCCAATGCTGTCCATGCCCAGCAGGGTCCCTGTCCCCCGGGATCCCCCCAGCCCACCTGGAGCCACAGCCTCCACCAAAGGATGTTCCACAGGATCCACCCCAGAGCCTGACATGGGGACAAGGGGCCAGGGCTGTGTGACCAGGACATCAAGGACAGGGATTATCCAGGTCACTGTGGCCTGGTTTGGGTTGCCCAGGGCAGGAAAGATGTCTGGCAGCTGGAGCAGGGTCTGGGAAGGGCCTCCAAGGTGGGGCTGGAGCCCTTGGGCTGTGAGCAGAGGCTGAGGGAGCTGGGCTTGTCCAGCCCGGAGCAGGGAAGGCTGAGGGGCTCCTCATCCCAGCCTGGCAGTGCCAGCCAGGAGGGGATGGAGAACACAGAGCCAGGCTCTTCACTGGGGGCCTGGTGGGAGACAAAAGCCAATGGGTGGGAGGGGAAAGAGGGGAGATCAGCCAGGACAGGAGGAGATGAAATGAGTCAGGCTGGTTTCAGCATTTCCTCAACACCAAACACAGCCTGACCTCCCTTCTCCATCCACCACTGACAGCTTTGCAAATGAGGAATTGTTGGAGCTGTTTTGCCCCCACTCCAGGATCAGCATCCTGATACAAGAACTTAATTGTGTTTATATCTATCACAGAACCATGTTGTGAGCCCAGGGCAGGACCCGGCCCCTGGCCTTGCTGAACCTCATCCCATTGTCCTGGGCCCATGGCTCCAGCCTGGCCAGATCCCTCTGCAGAGCTTCCTGCCCTCCAGCACAGCCACACTCCCACCCAGCCTGGGCTCACCTTGGAACTGACTGAGGGTGCCCTCCATGGCCTCCTCCAGATCAGCAATAAAGAGATTGAATTGACCTGGACCCAGTCCTGAGCCCTGGGGACACCCCTGGATGTGACTCCATTCCTCAGCTGCTCTGAGTGCCTGGGGCTGGATGAGGGAAATGGTGGTGTGATAAATGAATAGGATTCATGCCAACAATTGTAACTATATGGATATTTTAGAAAAATAATGGAGGAAAAGGATATGTAATTAGTGTCACAAAACATATGTTTTCAGATGTTCATGAAAAAATAGGATACAGGATGTAGTTTGAGACAATTAAAATCCCAAAACAGAATAGGCCTCAGAATATTTAGAGAATCGGCCTTGAAATGGACAAAATTGGGATGATTCCACGTATCTATGAAATAATATGGCTTTTTTTTAAATATAATGCTGGCTTCTATAACACAAGACTTGAGGCACATGTGCAACCTGTGGGGTTGTTCAAAGAACAGTGATGATGAGGAGAAGCCTTTGTCAGGTGCAACCACCAAAGAGCCAAAAGAGCCCTTGGCAACAGTGGGAGCATGTGCTGTGCAGTGTGGTGATGGAGATTTCAAGAATCGAAAATAGGAAGAGATTTACAGGAAAATATTGATGAATATGTATGAGCATACAGGATATAAGTTGTGTTTGGATTCCTTTGTTTCTCGTACGTGAGGCAGGGTGAAAAGCCCTCCCTGTACCCCGATCAATCAGTTTTGCTTATGCTTTATCAGAACCACTGCCAAATTTTTTGTATCTGCTTGATTTTATTTGATAGTATTATTTTATATAAAATTACTGCTCAATTAAAATAGCTACTAAATTCAACTTTGTTGTTTATTGAATTATATAGAACTTCATTCATAACAGAGGGGAAGGCGTAGAGACAAAGTCTGATTGATTGTCAGCCATAAAAGTCTTGATTTTCATATCTATTCAGACTGCATGAGGAGGTGCTGGGGTTAATATCAATTGGACATTGCTGATATCAATCTATAAACAGGAAAAGAAAACTTAACAGGACAAAACAATTCTCTCTGCATTGTTTTCAATGCAGTATATTCACTTTGAATACATTTCTGAAATGTGTCTAATTAACCACAGAAGGATTGAAAACTTAGATTATTCCCAGGGGCTTTTCTTGTTTGGGTGTTTTGAACAAAAGTTTACAAGCCTTTGTCACTGAATTCCTGAACTGAAGAGCTCAGCAAAGAAGAGGCCTCTGGAGCAGTAAAATCCATCAGCAACCTCCAAGTGGCTGAGGATCCATCCCCATCAGAGCAGCAATGAACAGAAATGGGCACAGCTTTGTGGCTGCCCCAGCTTTGGCATGGGCCCTGGGCCTGGAGCAGGAGCAGCTCTTGAGGGCCCCAAGGCCAGGGCTCTTGTGCTGCCCTGGGCAGATGGGATGGCAGCAGGGGCTGCAGAGCTCTCAGCACCTCAGGCAGAGGGGAGCAGGGCAGCCAGGGAGCCTCCTTTGGCCTTGGCCAAGCACCTTCCCCATGGCTGGGGCTGAGTCCTGTGGCAGCTGCAGCTGCTGCTGTGCCCTTGGCAGGGGCTGAGGCCGTGGGGCCAGTGCCCAGAGCAGCCTGGCCTGAGCAGAGCTGTGGGGCCAGAGCCGGCTGGGCTGGGCTGGGGAGAGGCCCTTGGTGCTGCCCAGAGCTCAGGGCAGCTGGCAGAGCTTGCAGGGAGCTGGGCTGGGCTCCGAGAGCCTGGCCCAGAAACCATCAGTGTCCATCTCAGCCTGGCTGAGCGTGCAGGGGCCAAGAAGAGCACCCAGGGTCCGCACATTCTCTGTGGGAGCTGAGCTTGTGACCCCCTGAGCCCTCCCGAGTGCTGGGGCTGCACCTCCAGCTCCAGAGGAGATGGGACAGATGGCAACAGACACAAAGAATTCCTGCTGCATTCTTTCTTGTGTTTGCTTATACAGGTGACCTGGATCCATATGCAGAGGGAGTGTTTTGTGTCAGATAACACTGGTAAAGTGGAAAGAATAATATTTTTTAGCTGAAAATAATATTTCATGCATAATACACAATAAGAAAAAAGAAACACATATGATCAAAAAGCATCTGAGTTTTTAAGAATGTGAGATTCATTGATGTTCCAGCACTCAAACCTGTTCAAATACTTTCCTCAGGGCTCCCTTGAGATGAGAGGTGACCAGAGGCCAAGGCCAGCCAGAGCTCTCTGTCCTGGCAGCTTTTGTCTGGGAGAACCCTTGCATATAGGGGAATTTTCAGGGGAGTATCAATTTTAGCCATGGGCACCTGGAAAGACGGATGGTTCTTTTTTTCATAGGAAGGAAAGCATGGAGCCTCAGTTCTCCAGGGGCTGATGAGAGACAGCCCTCAACATTCCAAGATCAGCTGGACCTGTCAGGTGGCCCCTGGGAGGCCAAGCCAGCCAGACCTGTTCCATGTTCCCTTGGTTTCATGGTGCTCTGCAGTGTCCCAATGTTCTCCTTGCTTCTGCAGTGTCACAATGGCCCCTTCCTTCCATGAGGCCCCACAGGGTCACAATGGCCCTTTGGTTCTGTGTGACCCCACAGTGTCACAATGGTCTCCATGATTCCATGGGGCCTTGCAATGCCACAATGATCCCATGGATCCATGGTGCCCCTCAGGATCACAATGTCCCTTTGGCTCCATGAGACCCTAAAATGCAGCAATGGCCTCTTGGTTCCACAAAGCCCTGCTGCTTCACACTGGCCCTTTGGGACCATGCAGCCCAACAGAGCCACAATGATGTCCTGGGTCCCACGAGGCCCCACAGTGTCACAATGGTCCCTTGGTTCCACAGGCCCTGTGTCACCATGGTTCCACAGAAAGGAAAAAACAGAGCCCCAGTGTTTCAGGGGCTGATGAATGGCAGCCACCAGAGGCCAAGGCCAGCCAGATCTGTCTGTTCTGGCAACTTTCATCTGGGAGCAACAGAATAAATATCCTGGATTCTGTATCTCAGATATATGGAATTTTGGGGGGTAGTGAATCCCAATTTCAGCCCATGAGCACCTGGATGAGAAGGCCAGTTCTTTCCCATAGGAAGGAAAGCACAGAGCCCCAGTGTTTCCAGGGCAGATTAGAGGGACCACCAGAGGCCAAGTCCAGCCAGGCCTGTCTGTCCTGGCAGCTTTTGTTCTGGGAGAAACCCTTGCATATAGGGAATTTTGGAGAAGTACCAATTTTGGCCATGGGTGCCTGGACAGGAGAGATGGTTCTTTTTTCCATAGAAGGAAAACCCAGAGCCCCAGTGTTTCAGGGACACATGAGAACAGACCCTCAACATGCCAAGGTCAGTTGAGCCAGTCAGGCCCAACCAAACCAGACCTGTTCCCTGTTCCCTTGGATCCCTAAGGCCCCACAGTGTCACAATGGTGGTGTCATACTGGATCCTTGGTACCACAAGGCCCCGCTGTGTCACACTGGCCCCTTGTTTCCATGGGGCCCTGCAGTGTCACAATGGTCCCTTGGTTCCACAAAGCCTTGCAGTCTCAGAATGGTTTCCTTGGTTCCATGGAGCTGCACAATGACACAATGGCCCCCTTGGTTCCATGAGGCTGCAGAGTGTCACAATGGCCCCTTGGTTCTTTTGGGCTCCTCAGGATCCCAGTGGCCCCTTGGCTGCATGAGGCCCAGCTGTGTCACACTGGCCCCTTGCTTCCATTGGGCCCTGTAGCATCACAATTGTCCCCCTTGCTTCCATGAGGCCTTGCAGTGTCACAGGGGTCTCCTTGGTACCACAGTATCACAATGGACCCTTGGTTCAATGAGGCCCTGCAGTGTCAAAATGGTCTCCTTGGTTCCACAAGGTCCTGCAGAGCCCCTTGGTTCAATGAGGCCTTGAAGTGTCCCAATGGTCTCCAGTATTCCATGAGGCCCTGCAATGTCACAATGAAACTTTGGTTCCATGAGTCCCACATTGTTCCATGAATCCTTAGTTCCATGGAGCCCTGTAGTGTCACAATGGTCTCCTTGGTTCCATGGTGCCACACAGTGCCACAATGCCCTTTGGCCCAACAGGGGACTTGGTTCCATGAGGCCTTGTAGTGTCCCAATGGACTCCTTGGTTCCATGAGGCCTTGTAGTGTCCCAATGGACTCCTTGGTTCCATGAGGCCTTGTAGTGTCCCAATGGACCTCCTTGGTTCCATGATGGGGCCCCTTGGTTCCTTCCACAAGGCCCTCAAAGTAAAAATGGCCTCCATGGTTTCATGAGGGCCGTGCTGTGTCACAATGGACCCTGACTCCATGATGCCCCAGAGTGTCACAACCTCCTTGGTTCTCCTTGGTTCTGCACTTTAAGAATGCCCCCCTTGGTCCCTTGGAGCCCCACAGTGTCACTATTGTGACCTTGGTTCCATGAGGCCCTGCAGTGCCACAATGGTCCTTTGGTTCCATGGAGGCCCCATGTGTCACAATGGTCTCCATGGTTCCATTGCTGTGTCCACAATGGCCTCCTTGGTTCATAATGGTGCTCATGTGGTCTCCAATGGTCTCCATTGGTTCAGAATGGCCCCTTTGTTCCATGGAGCCCCACAGTGTCACTGTGGTCCCTTGGTTCCATGAGGCCCTGCAATGCCAAATGGCCCCTTGGTTCCAATGGGTTCCCTGGGCTCATAATGGTCTCCTTGGTTCCATGAGGCCCCATGCAATATCCCAATGGACCCTTGGTTCCATGAGGCCCCTTGCACAGTGCCTGGCCCCTTAGTTTGATGAGGCCCTGCAGTGTCACCTTGGTGGCCCCTTGGTTCCATGAGGCAAAGCAGAATCAGAATGGTCCCCTTGGTTCCATGGAGCACCACAGTGTCACCATGGTCCCTTTGGTTCCATGGAGCACCACAGTGTCACCATGGTCCCAATGGTTCCATGGAGCACCACAGTGTCACCATGGTCCCTTTGGTTCCACAGGGCCCCACAGTGTAACTATGGACCTTTGGTTCCATGAGGTTCCACTGCATTACAATATACTTTGGTTCCATGAGGTTCCTCAGTGTCTCAATGGCCCCTTGGCTCCACGTGGCCCCACTGTGTCACAGTGGCAGGTGGTTCCATGAGGTCCCACACTGTCCTCCAAATGGTCTCCTTGGTTCTGTGAAACCCTACAGAGCCACAATGGACCCTTGGTTCCATGAGCTTCCACACTGTCAACAATGGTGTGAGTTCCACAGTGTCACCATGGATCCTTTGTTTCATGAGGTTCCATAGCATAACATGACCACCATGATTCCAGAAGGTTCTGCAGTGTCACAATGGACCATTGGTTCCATGCAGCCCCAAACTCTCACAATGACCCCATGGCTCCATGAGCTTCCATACTGTCAGCAATGGTCTCCTGGGTTCCACGAGGCCTTGTTCTAATACAATGGACTTGTGGTTCCATGAGGTTTCATTGTATCACAATGGCCCCTCTGTTCCATGAGGTTCCAAGTGTCACAGCTGGATCCTTGGTTCTGTGAGCCTCTGCTGTCACCAAATGTTCAAAATACCAGAGTAAGACTCCTTCACACTAATTTGGTGTTTAAGAGAGCATCATTTATTCAGGCCTGAGGTCCAGCCGCTGATAACTCCTCACATGGACATGAGATTCTACAAGTGTTGTCACTTATATACAGCCACTATGTGTATATAAAAATTTACACATTTCCATAAAACCCACCCCAAGTTCCCAGATTCAATCCTTGCTTTTTCTAGCACTGCATTCTTAAGCCAGATGTCCTCATCTTCTCTTCCAGCCATCCTTGCTGGGAAAGCAGCCCCAGCATGCCTTGTTCCTGTGCTACAAGCTCACAGGCACAGTAAAAATTAATTAACCCTTTTGATAATAAGCCCAAGGCTTTGTGTGGGCAGGCAGAGGCAGGCAGGAGGCAGAGCTGTCAGCAAAGCAAGGGCCCAGCCAGGTGGGGCAGCCGGGGGATGCCGACAGCCTGCAGGGACAGAGGTGCAGGGCAGGGACACCGTGGGACAGCCTGGGCTGCACAGGGCACAGGGATGGGCAGCAGCTGCAAGAGAGCCCTGACAGAGCCACCTTCAGCAGCACTTTGGCCATGGCTGCTGGCCCTGGGCCCAGGAGGGGACAAGTGACCCTTGCAGGCCTGGGGCCTCATTGCCTCCTTGTCCCTGCTCAGCAGCCTGGCAGGGGCCGCCCCACGGTCCTGCCCCTGGCACTGCCCATCCCCACATGCCAGTGCCCATCCCGGGAAGAGCCCTGAGCAAGGAGGGAGGGACAGGATCTGCCTGGCCAGGGGCGGGGCCTCAGGCCTTGGCCCTTTGCATTCCTGAAATGCATCCAGGTTTGCTCAGCACCTGAGACATCTTTGCCTTGCTTGTCCCCAGCTGTCATCACTGCCTCCAGTGCTCTGCTCTGACTGGAACCTGGGGACACTTTGTCAGTTGTGTCCCTGACAGGGATCTCTTCAAAGTCTAAGAAACTTCAGTGTTTCAATAGAACTGAGTTCTTGAGGGTTTTGTGACATCACAGAGCTGGCTGTGACATCACAGAGCTGGCTGTGACATCACAGAGTAGGGTGTGAGGCCATAGAGCAGAGTCTGCTATCATAGAGGGTGGCTCTGTGGCATCAGAGAGTGTGTTGTGACATCACCTGGTGGCTGTGTAACATCAGGGAGCAGGCTGTAACATCACAGAACAGATTGTGACATCACAGGGTGACTTTGTGACATCAGTCTTCTGTGACATCACAGCACTGCTTTATGACATCACAAGGTGGGTGTAGGTTTGCTGGACATCACAGGTGACATCATGACATGTGACATCACAGGGGGACTGTGTGACATCACAGAGATGGCTGTGTGACATCACAGAGAAGGGCAGTGTGACATCACAGGGGCAGTGTGACATCACAGAGCAGTGTGACATCACAGGGGCATGTGACATCACAGGGGCAGTGTGACATCACAGAGATGATTGTGACATCACAGGGGCCATGTGACATCACAGGGGGACATCACAGTGTGACATCACAGGGGACTGTGTGACATCACAGGGGCAGTGTGACATCACAGGGGCTGTGACACATCACAGGGGGCTGTGACATCACAGGGGCTGTGTGACATCACAGGGGCTGTGTGAGGTCACTGGGGAGGTCACTCTGCCCCATGCCCCCCACAGTTCCCCCAGAGCAGTCCAACCCTGCTCATGTGACACAGTCACAGGGTCCCCTGTCCCCTGGTCCCCCCCCCCTCCCCGGCCCCTCCCGCAGCCTCCCCAGAGGATGTTCCACGAGATCGACCCCAGAGCCTGACACGGGGGGACAGGGGCCGGGGCCCTGGGGGTGGGACAGGGGGGAGGGACCCCCAGCAGCATCCCCGTGTCCCCCCAGGGCCAGAGCCTGGGCCAGGCCTCCTTCACCCTGGTACCAACGAGGCCTTGAGAGCACTGAAAAAAAATCCCCAGCAAGGGATCAGCAAAACCAGATTGAATATTAAGGGACAGCAGCACAAAGTTCCTTGGCAAGAGTCACTCTGCTCCTGACTGACACTTCACACTTCAGGCACACCAGGGAAACAAAGCAACAACAAAACCAAACAGAATCCAGGCAATCAAACCAGAAATTAACCCAGAACTGTCCCTCTGTGTGTGTGTGTGTGTGACAAGAGGACAGTGAGGGCAAGGATAAAAGGAATATGGCCTAAAAAGCTTAACAGAGCTCAAACTTAACAGGACTTAACTTATACCTTAACCTTAACTGATACCTTCAACTTCACAATTTAGCAAAAGAACAGCAGCTTAACAGCATTTAACCTAACTTAAACCTATGACTTTGCAATTTAACAGAGGAATAACACTTAACAATATTTAACTTAGCTTATAATTTATATTAAAGGTAACAACTTAGCAAAAAGAACAACTCTTAGCAGCATTTAACTTCACTTAGACCTTGTGATTTACCCTTCCCTACAGGCCTGATATCTGACTCAGCTATCCAAGGCACTCAAACCCCTCAGAGAGCAGCATTTCTGCCACATTTCCCCAGCACAGGCACTCCTGTGTGCACACAGACACAAAGAGTCAGTGCAAGGCACCTGTGAGCAATTCCCTGAGGGCAGGGAAATGCTCCCTGTGGATCCTTTGGCATCTCCCCAGCAGGGTGAAGGGCTGAGCCTGGAGGAGTGGGGGGATCGGCCCAGGCTCTGTCGTTGTTCAGGGATCCCCAGTGCAGCAAACGGGAGAGTTCCCAGCTGGGAGAGGCCCCACTCAGAGGGAGTCGCTGGCCCAGGAGAGCTCAAAGGGCTCCTTTTGGAGCGCTGTTTGCAGGGCCCCAAGAGAGGGGCTTCAGTCCCAGCAATGGTTCATCCTGGCCACACTTGGCACCAACAGCTTTCTTTGGCAGTGTGAGAACAGGGATGTTGTGCCACTGAGGGAACAAAAAAAAGTTCCCAGGGCTGCTCCTAAAGGAACCAGGAGCTGGTTGGGCAGCAGCAGTGCCTGGAGCAGACAGTGTTTGTGATGAGCTGCAGAGGAGCTGAGCCCAGGGGCTGTTGGCCAAGGCCGAGGCCCAAGGAGCATTTCTCAGCTGGCAGGGCAGCCTGAGAAGGGGAGGGGGGATGCAGCAGCACAGGGCCCATGGAACCAAGGGACCATTGTGACACTGTGGGGCCCTGTGAGACCAAGGGACCATTGTGACACTGTGGGGCCTTGTGAGACCAAGGGACCATTGTGACACTGTGGGGCCCCATGAGACCAAGGGACCATTGTGACACTGTGGGGCCCTGTGGAACCAAGGGACCATTGTGACACTGTGACAAGGGTCCATGTGTGGAATCATGGAATCTGTGACATTGGAATGTGCAAGGGGAACCATGGGGACTGTGTCCTGACTTTGGCCCATGGAATGTAGGGATCATTTTGACACTGAGGGGCCCCATAAAATCAAGGGTGCATTGTGACACCATGGGGTCTCATGGAACCATGGAGACCATTGTGACACTTTGGGGTGTCATGGAACCAAGGGACCATTGTGACACTGTGAGACCCCATGGAGCCAAAGGTCCACTGTGACATTGTAAAGCCTCATGGAACCATGGGGACACCATTATGACACTTGACAGCCTCATGGAACCAAGGAGAACATTGTGACATGGAGAGGACTCATGGAATCACCCATGACACTATGAGGATCCATGGTAAGAACCATTTTGTGACACTGTGAGGCCTGATGGAACCAGTGAGACCATTGTGACACTGTGGGGCCCATGGAACCAAGAAACCATTGTGACCCTTTGGGGCCTTGTGAAACCAAGAGGCCTTTGTGACAGTGCAGGGCTGCATGGAACCAAAGGTCCAGTGTGACATTGCAGGGCCTTGTGTCATCAGAGGTCCATTGTGACACTGGGGAACCAAAGGTCCATTGTGACACTGCAGGGCCTCATGTCAGCAGTGGTGCATTGTGACACTGTGGAGCCAAAGGAGACCATTGTGACACTGCAGGGCTGCATGGAACCAAAGCTCCAGGGTGACACAGAGTGGCCTCCTGTCATCAATGGTCCATTGTGACACTGTGGAGCCAGAGGAGACCATTGTGACACAGCAAACCCCCAGGGTCCAAAGGTCCATTGTGACATTGCAGACCTCATGGAACAGAGGAGTCACATGACATTGTGGGGCCTGGGGAACCACAGAGACCATTGTGACACTGCAAGGGCTCATGGAATCCTTGGGACCATTGTGACACTGCAAGGGCTCATGGAATCCTTGGGACCATTGTGACACTGCAAGGGGGAATCCTTACCATGTGACACTGCAAGGGCCACTGTGACATTGTGGGACCCCATCAACCCCATTGGGCCAGGGGCCAGACACTGCAGGTCTTCTTGTAATCAAGGGGCCATTGTGACACTGTTGGAACCCATGGAATCAAGTCACCATGATGACACTGTGGGGGCCCCATGGATCCAAGGCACCATTGTGACACTATGGAGCCCCATAAAACCAAGGGAACACAGAACAGCTCTGGCTGGTTTGGCCTCCCATGGACTGCCTGACTGCTCCAAGTGACCTTTGCATGTTGAGGGTCACTTCTCATCTGCTGCTGAAACACTGGGGCTCTGTGCTTTCCTTCCCAATGGAAAAGAACTGTTCCTTCTGCTCCAGGCACCCATGGCCAGAATTGGGATTTCACCTCCAAATTTCCTTATATCCAGGGATTCTTCCCATAGGAATATTGCCAGGACAAGTCTGGCTGGCAGTAGTTTCACAAGGGTCACCTCTCATCTGTCTCCAAAACACTGGGGAGGCTCCATGCTCTCCTTCCCATGGGAATGAACTGTCCTGCTTCTCCAGATGCCCATGGCTGAGACTGGGTTTCCACCTCCAAAATTCCCTACATCGAAAATCTGCTATTACTGACAAGTCTGGCTGGCCTTGGCCTTGTGAGGCTCTCACCTGCCTTCCAAACCATGGGCCTCTGTGCTTTCCTTCCTATGGAAAAGAACTGTCCTTCTCAGCCAGGTGCCCACGGCGACAATTGGGATTTCACTTCCAGCACTGCCTGTTGTGACAGACTGGAGGAGATTATTGGCTCAAAGCATTTCATGTGTGGGGGAGGAAGGGGCAGGTCCAGCCTTGCCCTGCCCTGCAAGCCCAGCCCTGCCCTGCCCTGTGACCCTATTCCCCCCAGGGGCCTCCAGTGGGTTTACGGTTTCTACCTGAACCATGGCACACTGAACCCCCAGGCGGCTCCAAGGTTCAGCTCTCCCTGTTTCAGGGAAAGCTGTTCCCCACTCATGGCACCGCGTCACCCCTGAGCCAGCTGTGGACTCCAGCACAGTGTCAGCCCGGGACTCCTGCTGGGCTGAGTCTGCCCTCAGGCAGGGCTCAGCTCCCCCACAGCATCTCAGTGTCACCTGGGAGCTCCGTGGAGAAGATACCTCTGTGCCCTCTGCTCAGAATTTCACTGCCAGGGCAGCAGGAATGCAACCCAAATCTGCCTTCAGCCTGGTGGGCTTGGGAACTCCTACACCAGGGGCGTTCTCGCCATTCTGCTGCTCATGGCCAAGACATTTTCCCTGCCCCTCTGCCAGGGCAATGCCCTGTGCCAGTTCTGCTGTGAGGCTTCCCTGGGGCGGTGCTGGCACCAGTGGTTCCTTCAGTATTGGAACTGGAGTCAGCAAACACGACTGAGCCCTGGTGAGTTCTCAGGATGCCCAGGGACAATTGATCCACCTGGCCCACCCCGAAATTCACCCAAGTCCTGCTGGAGCCATTGAACCCAGTGGCCAAGAATGACCCCAGAGCCAGGTAAAACCACCCACCCTTCTCGAGGACACCACGGTGGCTCTACCCCACTGTGGCCAGGCATTACAGGTGACCGTGTAGGGCCCCTCACCCAGGAAACCCCACAGCCCCACAGTGCCCCATAGACAGGTAGACCCAGCAGCCCCATCCCACCAGGGAACCAAATTTCAAGACCAATAAATACTTTCAACATACTTTTGACATATGAAGATTTTTTTTTAGCATTTAAATTCTTTTTTAGTAAATCAAGAATTTTGGGGTGTTATATTGTATTTGCAGGGATGCCCAACAAAGGCAGGAATGATGCATTTGACTCCATATTCTCAGAAGGCTAATTTATTACTTTATAATACTATATTTTATTAAAGAATACTATACTATACTATACTGTACTATACTATACTAAAGAATACAGAAAGGACACTTACTGAATGTTCAAAAGATAATAATGAAAAACTCATGGCTCTTTCCAGAGTCTCGACACAGCTTGGCCATAATTGGCCAATGAGTCAAAATAACTCACACCAGAATTCAATCAAACAATCACCTGTGGGTAAACAATCTCCAAACACATTCTGCACATGAGCACAACACAGGAAAGCAAATGAGATAAGAATTGTTTTCCTTTTTCTCTGAGGCTTCTCAGCTTCCCAGGAGAAAAATCCTGGGCAAAGGGATTTTTTCAGAGAATGTGAATGCCACAGGGTTAGAGATGAGTAATGAGATGGTTGGCTCTCCCAATTAAAGGGTGAACATGATAAGTATGTTAAGAGAAGTTGTACAGATGTATAGTTATGTTACTGCAATGTGTCCCCCGCCCAGCATTGTTATCCCGGGATGATCTTGGTAGTCCGGGCATTTGGGGAGGGGCAGATTGTTCCTAAGAGGCACGGCTTAGCAACACCTGCCCTCCAATCCAGTTCCAAGAAAGCAGTCTACACCAATGGACAGCGACCAAGAGTCAACAGACAGCCTTTGGGAGGAGCTAGGGCTGCCTGTTGCAACAGCAAGGATATAAAAGGGAGAGCAGCCATTGTGTGGATGAGCCAGCCACGTGGTTACCAGCCACGAAGTGGGGGAGGCACCCAGAACTGTCACTTTTTCCTTATTTAGTCCTTCTGTTGTAAATTTTGTTAAGGTTTTAATAAACTTCTCAAACATTTGAGAAGTGAGTGGTCATTTCTCACAGGGGGAAGAAGTTTTAAAAGAAAGTTTGTTTTGAATTTATTTTTTTTCTTTTAAACCCAGGCCATTCCTACCATGCTTACAGTGAACCACAGCCTTTCTCACCACCTGGACACCCACCCCCCTAGTCAACCCACTCCCCCTGGACTCTGCACAACTCCCAACACACCATTTGTCTGGGGGAAAGCACAGACTGTGTCAAGGCAGCAGAGCCCAGACCTGGCCTGACTTCCCTGGATCACTGGAAAGGAGAAAAACTAGACCCACGGACACACACATGGACACAGAGCAAAGCTTTGCTCAAAGGGTTTATTGATTCTTGATGATTGATTATTCAGGGGAAATGGCCCAGGGCTCAAAGGGTTCAGGTGGTTCCTCCAGGGATGATCATCTCCTCATGGCACTGGAGAGGAAAAAGGACACTGGTCCTTCCAACCCTAAAAGACAAACCCCAGACTGTGACCTCTGGAGCCCACTGGGCCATGGATGGGCTTTGTCCCCACCCCTGTCCCTGCAGGCAGGGCTCACCTAGGCATCCAGAGAGGCAGCCAGGCGCTTCTGCCGCAGGACAGCCACCAGCTTTTCAGCCACAGGGGGCTGGGGACAAAGGCAGCGTTAGAGACACACTGGGGGCACTGGGCTGCACTGGGAGGCAGGGGAGAGCAGGGGAGGCCTTGGGGAAGGGGCTGTGGCAGCAATGGGGTGCAGGAGCTGCTGTGCTGCTGCCCAGAAGCACTGGGCTCCTGGCCAAGAGGCACAGCTGGGGCAGGGGCTGCGTCCTGGCTCATCCAGGGGGTCCTGGGGTGACAGGGATGGGAATGCAGCAGGGCCCTGGGCAAAGGCTTCCCTGGGGAGGAGCCCTGGGGCAGGGCATTGTCTGGGCTGTCAGGAGGGGTGCACTGGGCTGTGCTGGGACAGACTGGGATGGCCTGGGCTGTGGTGGCCATGCAAGGGAGGGTCTGACACCAGGCAGAACTCGTGGTACCCACCAGAGGCGTCTCCAGGACCGCGACATTGTCTAAATCCAACTGCAGAGAGACCAGGAGACCTCGCTGGTCACTGGGATGTCCCCAGTGCCAGCAAGGGATGGGGGGACACCACTGCCCCCCAATTCCCTGAGGGGATGCCCTCCAATGCCAGCAGCCCACTCACCTCCCGGAGATCATCTTGGGTTCCTTCCAGGAGTGCCTGGAAAGGAGAACAAAGGCTGGGTCTGGACTGGACCTTGTGGGGCTGGGGGGGGGACAGGGGTGCAGGGAGCAGGGCGCAGGCAGAGGGATGGGAATTCAGGGCCTCCAAGGAGATCTGTTTGAGGTGGGGGGAGACCCAAAGACACTGATCTGGGGTCAATTGAGGGCCCAGGGGACAGGGCTGGGGCTGTGGAAGGAGCAGGGTGTGAGGTACAGGGGAGGAGAAAGGAATTGAGGTGTAGGGACATGGGAGTGCAAGGGAGGGGCTTGGTGGGGACAGAAGAATGAGGACAGGTGGGGACAAAACCAACGGGACTGGGAGATGCTGTGGGAGTGGGGGTTGAGTCAGGGAATTGTACAGGGGGACCCCTCTGCAGTGGCCAGGAAGAAAGGCAAAGGATTGAGGGGGGACATGGAAGGAAAGGCCTCAGGAATGGTCAGTGGGAGGGCACCTGGGGACCCTGAATGGGACACAGAGGAGGCACCAAAGGGGTGGGATGGGAGGCCAGAAAGGGCAGGATGTGGGGACAGCGTTTGGCTGGTGCCTCACCTTGGCCTGTGCTGGGGTGCACAGCAGGATGGAGAAGAGCAGGGCCACGCTGAGCACAGCCACCTTCATCGTCCTCTCGCTCTGGGCACCGCTGCCTGAGGCTGCAGCAGGTGAGGAGCACCTTTATCCCTGCCGGGACTCCCCCCTGAACCCTCCCTGGCAGCCCCCAGGCCAAAGCCCGGCTTGGCACAGCCCCCAGCCCTGGCCACAAGCCCAGCCCTGGCACAGAGTCCATCCCACCCCACCTGTGGCACGGATCCAGCCCCTTGCCCGGCATCCCTCCAGCTTCCTGCACGGGGCAGCTGCCCCTGGAAGGGCCCAGGCACCTGGGGGCCCAAGGGGGGCAGGCAGGGAGCCAAAGGCACCTGGGGACCCTGTGGGGACAACCCCAGTCCAACACAATCCATCCTCCAACAGCCCCCAGTGCCAGATCCCCATCTCCTGCTGCCCCCCCCTCCCAGAGCTTTCCCTGGGGGACACCCCAGAGCTGAGCCCGGCCCCAAACCCAACATGTGGGAGAACAAGGGGAACAAGGGACATGTGATCAGGTGGCTGATTGGCATCTCAGTCACTGCAGACACTGGGGAGCACTGGGCAATGCTGATCACCTGCAGACAAGGCTGAGGGCTGGGGAATGGCTCAGGAGTGACAATTCCCACATCCACACAACCCGATATCCCTTTCCCTGCAGATGCCAAACCCATCCAAGCTCCATGCCCAGAGCACTGTCCAGAGGGGAATATGCCCTGCCCTGCCCCTCATCCTGTCACACCTGCAGCCACAGGAGCCCTCCCAGAGCACCTGGGTCATGGCCCTGGCTCTGGGCCCAGGCCAGCACTGGCCCTGAGCAGGATGTGCCCATCCCAGGCACATGGGGAAGTGGGCACCTGTCCCCAGGCAGCCACTCAGAGCTAATTGGGGTAACAGAGGTGCCCTGTGAGGAGGAGGGGTGTTGGTGCCCTGCCAGCATCTCTGACAAGCCCTGTTTACCCAGGCCCTGAGGCACCAGGAGGACATTCAGACATCTTGGGCTTCCAGGAAGGAAAATCCACAGTGAAGTGGTTCCTGAGAGCTGTCCAAGGCTGTGATTCCTGTTTGACATTCCAGGGCATTAGTGAAGGGTTCTGCACATCTCTTTCCCCAGGGACAATGTGGATCCATCAGAGAAGTGTTATGGCCCAGCTGGGAAAACATTTCAGGCCACTGCCTTGACTGTTTGCTCTGGAACTTGCCCAAGGAGCTGCAGGGCCCAGGAAGATTTTTCTGTGGAGTGCCCCAGGGCTGAGAGACCAGAGGGTCCCTGTGGGGATCCTTGACCAGATGGACAAGAGCTGTGATGTAATTGGGTTGCTGAGGACACCTTGGAACAGAATTGAGAGGAAGTGTCTGGAGGTTTCTAATTGCAGAATAATGGCCAAGGAGAGATCCAGACCTCCTTGGAGATCAGTGCCAGTCAGGGGGTGGCCCTGGACAGCCAGTGACCACGTGCCAACAGCCCGGGCAGAAGGAGCTGGACAAGCCCAGAGGCTCCCAGTGTGGGCAGATTGGCCCTGCAGCTTCAGGGACCCCATGGGAATGTCCCTGCCCCCCTGGGGGCTGTGCATGAGCTGTGCAGAATCTCTCCCTCCAGCTCTCAGCAGCATTTCAGCAATGAGCTATTTCCCCTCTTTGACTGACCAGTGCTTTTGCACAAACAATTTACAGTGGGGTCCTCAGCACAGGAAAGGCTCAGACTTCATGGAGCAGCTCCAGAGGAGGCTGAGATGCTCCAAAGTGTTGGAGCACCTCTGTGACAGAGACAGGCTGGGGGAGTTGGGGTGGTTCAGCCTAGAACAGAAAAGGCCGTGGGGAGACCCCATTGAGACCTTGCAGGACTTCAAGGAACCTCACAGGAAATGTGGGGAAAAAATGTTTTAGTAGGGCCTGTCTCAACTGGAGAAGGGGAAATAGTTTTAAAGCAGAAGAGAATAAGTTCAGACTGGAGATAAGGAAGAAATCTTTGATGCTGTGGTGGTGAAACACTGGCACAGGTTTCCTAGACACCTGGTGGATGCCCCATCCTTGGAAATATTCCCGGTTGGATGGCCTCTGAGCAGCAGGATGGAGCAAAAGATGTCTCTGCTCCCACCCCACAGGAGGCCCTGTGGTGTCAGCTACCAGAGGGGTCAGTGTCTCTTGTAGGATTCAATTCCCCAGAGAGCAGGGGGGGGGACACACAGCAGCACAGATGGCAGGAACGTCCTCCCATGGAGATGGGAATATTCTGGATCCACAGGCTCAGGCTGCCCAGTTTTGTGTCTTTGTAGATGGACACCAGTGTCAGAAGAGACTGAGAACCAGGAGGCCCCCAGTGTCTCTGAGTGCCCTTGGTTCCAGGAGGCCCCACAGAATCCCAGGGTGTGGCAGTAAGTTCCTTTGTTATGAAACTGTGGTGTTAAAAGCAAAAGTAGTTTGTTCCAGTTGTCCCCCATGCATGTTGGTTTGCCCTGGAGATGTACCTTCCCCTCCCCCTGTCCATCTCCCTCAAGACCTCCCCCTTATTCCAGATCCTTCCCTGGCACTCAGGGAAACCCTGCCCTCCTCCCTTGTCCATTACAGAAACCCCACCTTTCTCTCTAGAAACTTCTGTGTCCATCTTGTATCCCTCGAATACCCATTGGTGTGCTCAGTGCACTCTCCTCCCCTGTTATTCCCCATTGGGTGCCATAATGTGTGCCCTGCCCTGTGCTCCTCCCCAGGTTTCTGCCATTGGTCCTGGTTTGTATCCTCCCCATGTTCCCTGCCCCATACTGAAGCTGTTGTAACCCTGCATTTGCTGTCATGTGTTCCTGCACCCTCTCCGAGACTGAAACCTCTTGGGGATGTGCACAAGTGATCCCTCTCTTTCCTTGGCCCTGGATTCCTCAGCTCGGGCCAACATCAGTGGCTGCACAGAGCAGCTGCTGCTTCTGGGAGACAAGCAGCCCTGCTTGTACCACCAGCCAAAGCAGCCCCAAGGGCGGACAGGGAGTGGCCACTCCTGGCACGGGCCAGGGAGACAGGGCTGGCTGCAGACATCTCCGAGTGGCCACTGTGTCACCACCCCTTTGGCTCCATGAGGCCCCACAGAGAATCCCAGGGCCCCTCCATGAGGCCCCTTCCCAGGGCCCCACCCCACAGAATCCCAGGGCCCCTTTGGCTCCATGAGGCCCCAGGCCCCCCTTTGGCTCCATGAGGCCCCACAGAATCCCAGGGCCCCTTTGGCTCCATGAGGCCCCACAGAATCCCAGGGCCCCTTTGGCTCCATGAGGCCCCACAATGTCACAAGGGCCCCTGGACACCACAAGGCCCTGAGGTATCCCAATGGATCCTTGGTTCCAACCAGCCTCACTTGATTCACGAGGGCCTCTGGATTCCCTGAGACCCCACAGTGTCACAGTGTCCCCTTGTTTCCACAAGCCACAGGGTCACAATGGCCCCTGAACATCTTCAGGCACCAGAGTGTCACAGCATCCCCTCAGTTCCATGAACTCCACAGTGTCACAGTGTCCTCTTGGGGCCATTTAGTCCTGCAGTGTCACAATGGTTCCTGGGAACCATGAGGCCCTGAGGGATCACAGTGGATGGTTCCATGGAGCCCCACAGGTTGGCAGTCTCCTCTTGGTTCCATGAGGGCCCATGGCCCCAAAGGGGCCTCTGGATTCTACAAGAACCCGGAATGTCACAGAGCCCCTGTGATGCCATGAGTCCCTGCAGTGTCACCATGTCCCCAGGAGGCCCTGCAGTGTCACAATGTCCCCATGAGTCCCTGCAGTGTCCCCATGTCCCAGGAGGTCCCCAGGCCCTGTGTCACAGTGTGTCCCAGGAGGCCCTGCAGTGTCACAGTGGAGCCGCACTGGACTGGGCACAGCACCAGGGAGGTTTGGCAGTGTTCCCCTCTGTGACACCACAGCAGTGGCAGCCACAATGTTCCCCACTCTGTGACACTACAGGTGTGGCAGTACCATGTCCCCTCTCTGTGAGACCACGACAGTGGCAATTCCAATGTTCTCCTCTCTGTGACACCACAGCAGTGGCAACCCCAAAATTCCACTCTTTATGACCCCACAGCAATGGCTGCCCCAACGTTCCCTTCTCTGTCACAACAGAGCAGCAGCAGCACCAACATTCCCCTCTGTGTGACACCACAGTGGTAGCAATCCTGACCTTCCCCTTTGTGTGGCACACAGTGGTGGCAATCCTGACCTTCCCCTCTCTGTGACACCACAGTGGTGGCAATCCTGACTTTCCCCTCTCTGTGACACTGCAACTATGGCAGCCCTAAGTCCTTTCTCTGTGACACCACAGCAGTGACAGCTCCAAGGTTTCCCTCTCTATGACACAACACCTGTGACCCCCCTAGTCCCCCTCTCTGTGACACCAGAGGTGGCACCCCCAGCGTTCCCCTCTGTCTGACACCAACACAGTGGCAAACCAAAGATTCCCTCTCTGAGAAAAAAACACTGGTGGGAACCCCAATGTTCCAATCTCTCTGACACCACATCACTGGCAGCCCCAACGTTCCCCTGTCTATGAAAACACAGAAGTAGCAGCCCCAACGTTCCCCTCTCTGTGACACTGCAGCAGTGGCAGCTCCTGTGTCCCACTGGCTGTGACACCACAGTGGTCACAACCTCAACTTTCCCTGCTTGTGACATGGCAGCTGTGGAAGCCCCAGGTCCCTGTCTCTGTGAAACCCCAGCGGTGGCAGCCCCAACGTTCCCTCTCTGACACCACAGCAGTGGCAGCTCCAATGTTCCCCTGTCTATGAAAACACAGAAGTAGCAGCCCCAACGTTCTCCTGTCTGTGACACCGCAGCAATGGCAGCCCCAATGTTCCCCTGTCTGTGACACCACAGTGGTGGCAGCCCAAAAGTTCTGTCAGTGACACCATTGCTGTGGCAGCCCCAGTGTCCCCCTCTCTGTGGCACCACAGCGGTGGAAGCCCCAAAGTTCCCCTCTCTATGACACTGCAGGGGTGGCCATCCAAAGTTCTACTGTGTATGACAGCACTGCAGTGGCAGTTCCAACCTTCCCCTCTCTGTGACACCTCAACATTTGCAGCCCCAGTGTTCCCCTGTCAGTGACACCACAGTGGTGGCAACTTCAGTGTTCCCCTCTCTGTGACATGACAGCAGTGGCAATACCAATGTCCCCTTGTCTATGACACCAAAGTGATTGCAACCCCTGTGTTGCCCTCTATGTGACACCACAGAGGTGGCACCCCCAGCGTTCTCCTGTCTATGACAGCATTGCAGGGCCAGCCCCAACATTCCCCTCTCTGTGACCCCACAGCCCTGGAAGCCCCACAGCCCTGCAAGCCACTGTGACACCACAGCTGCTGTGGCAGTCCCATTGTCCTGGTCTCTGTGACACCACAGCTGTGGTGGCAGTCCCTCTCTGTGACACCACAGCTGGCAGCCCCAGTGCTCCCCTCTCTGTGACACCACAGCTGTGGCAGCCCCAGTGTTCCTGGTCTCTGTGACACCACAGCTGTGGCAGCCCCAGTGTCCCTCTCTGTGACACCACAGCTGTGGCAGCCCAGTGTTCCCCTCTGTGACACCACAGCTGTGGCAGCTCAGTGCTCACCTCTCTGTGACACCACAGCCCTGGCAGCCCCAGTGTTGTCCCTCTCTGTGACACCACAGCTGTGGCAGCCCCAGTGTTCCCCTCTCTGTGACACCACAGCTGGTCAGTCCTGTTGTCCTGGTCTCTGTGACACCACAGTGGTTGCTGCCCAAACGTTCCCTCTCTGTGACACTGCAGCTGTGGCAGCAGCACTCGAACAGAAGCAGCAGCCGTGGAACAACAGGGGAGCAGGGGAGGAGCAGAGACAGAGCTCTGGAACAGCAGGAGATGAGCAGTGCTGGGGCAGTGCTGGAGCAGTGGTAGAGCAGTGGTGGAGCAATGTTGGACAAGCAGAGGAACTGTGCTGGAACATCCCCAGAGCAGCAATAGAGCAGGATTTTGAGCAGCAGTGGAGTAACCATGGAAAAGGTGGAACAGTGGTGGAACAGGAACCACAGCCATGAACAGTGGTGGCACATTGGTGGCACACTGGAGGCACTTTGGGGGCACTCTGGTTGCACATTGGTGGCACATTGGTGGCACATTGGTGGCACATGGCACATTGGAGGAGGCACTCTGGGGTCACCCTGGTTTTTTAAGATTTTCTAAGCCTTCTGATGTTGATGTTGTTGTAGTGGACTTTCTCACACACTTTCTGTAAATAACTCATTGTTTTGCATTCCTTTATGGAGGAGGAGAGAGTTGATGGACTGTTGGTTTGACCAGTGTCATTAGAGAGGTGGCACTGTCACCCTCCAATCCACTGTCACTTTTGGAAAACTATAAATGTTGGAGTCAGAAAATAAACTTCCCTTTTTTCACCCTTGAGAACAGGGTGTGAGTTTGTGTTCTTTCGTGTCCTATAGTGACACAAGTGCCCTTCAGCTGACTGGTTTCATGCTTTGAGCTTCAGGGAATTGCCCAATCTTTCTGAAGCTCAAATAAATATCATATTAGTCAACATCTTAATTGTGTTGATATCTCACAGAATTGCCTTTTCTTTTGTCTAAAACTGCTCCTGTACAGAAATCTCTGGGGGATGGAGGACATGTCTGATGCAGCTGGGACATCCCAGAGAGCTGAGGGAAGAGCTGTGATGGTCATTAAACTGTTCAAATGTTCAACTTGTGTTTGTTGGCAAGAAACCTTTCTGTGCCTCTGAGTGTCACCAGTCCCTGAGCCCAAAGGACACAAACCTGATGAGCTGTGGCTCCCACTGCAGGGGCACTTGGACCTTGGCTCTGCACAGGAGAGCTCTTCATCCCCTTTCTCTGTTTTCCTCCCTCTGGACATGGAGGGAGCTCCTGACTTCAGTGTGTGACTCGTGTGTGCAAAGTGCAAATCTGAGCAGAATCAGGGCAGGGAGGGTTTAGGGGGCCTTGGGATCTGTGCTGGGCACAGAAGGTGTTTTCCATTGCTCTGAAGTTGTCTGCTGTGGAAAGTGGATTTAATATCCAGCAGAGGAATGACGTTTGCATTTGATGGAACTGTGCCTTCCCTTGGCTTTGTTGGCTGACAAGAAATGAACATCCCTCTGTGTCTCAGGCAGCTCCTTCTCCAAGGAAAGCAGGTGGGAGTTGGAGCCAAGGAGCTGAAAGCTGCAGGTGCAGCCTGGGCTGGAGGGAGCTCAGATTTGCACAAGGCTGCTCTGAGTGCCAGGGCATGGATGGGGGAAATGGTGGGGTGGGGGTAGGGACAGAGTCTGATTGATTGTCAGCCATGAAGGGTCTTGATTTTCATACCTGTTCAAACTGCATGAGGAGGTACTTGGATTCAGTGTCAATTGGAGATTGCACATATCAATAAATTAACAGGAAAAAAAAACTAAACAGGACCTAAAAAATCTCTCTCACTGTCTTTTTTTTAAATATCATGTATTCACTTTGAATACACTACTGAGATCTACCTAACCAACAAATGATTTGAAAATTGAAATCAAATTATTCCCAGAGGCTTGGCTTGTTAAGGTGTTCTGATTGTTAATGAGCCCTGGGACACTGAATTCCTGCACTGAAGAGCTGAAGGCTGAACAAGCCTCTGGAGCAGTGAAAAATCAGCAGCAGCAGCCTCCAAGTTGCTGAGGATGTCAGCAGCCCCCCCCTGAGGCCATCCCTGCCCAGAGACCGTGGGGGAATGGGCAGACAAGGAGAGCGTCCCTGGGGCTGGGGCAGCACAACTCAGAGGCACCAGCGGCTCCAGCTGGGAAATGGAGTGTGGAATGTGGCTGGGAAAGCCCTGCCTGGGCTGTGCCAAGCAGGACAGACAAGCCCTGACCCCCATCCCCAAAAACTCTTTCAAGGAGACATTTAAAAAAGAATTACAGCTGTTTCGGTACTGTGAGTTGGATGCTCTGGAGAAATACCAGCAAGAGATTCTCAGGAGCTCAAAAGAACAAAACAGCCTTTACTGGGAACTTTAGAAAATCAGGGAAACTTGGGCAAAAGGTTTAACATGACATTCAATCAACAAAAAACACTTCTCAAAGCACTGACTTGGCCCATTCAACTTTGCAAACTCTGAGCCTGTTCAATTTTAAGTTAATCAAAATTTGCAAGAAGAGCTAATTAGAAAGAGAGAAAGACAAAAAAATACAGAGAAGCACACAGAGCCACCAACTCCTGGATTCCAGCAGCGTTCAAATGGAAATTCCAAGAGGATGCAGGGTCAAGATGTGTGCTTGCCTTGTGGTCAGCCTTAAATACCTCTTGGACTTCCTGGGCCTTTCCCCCAGGTGGGGCTTGGGCTCATTTGGTCCCTCAGGAGCTGGGCTGGGGGCTGCAGAGGTGGCTGTGGAGCATTGCCTGTGCTGTGCCAGGGACTGGCAGACACTGCTGGGCTGGGAGAGAGGCTCTGGGGGGATTGGGGTTCCAGGGCAGGGCAGGGCTGGGGTTCCAGGGCAGGGCAAGGCTGGACCTGACCCTTCCTCCCCCACACATGAAATTTTTAGAGCCAACAATCTCCTCCAGTCTGTCACAACAGGCAATGCTGGAAGTGAAATCCCAATTCTGGCCATGGGCACCTGGCTGAGAAGGACAGTTCTTTTCTATAGGAAGGAAAGCACAGAGCTCCAAGGTTTGGAAGGCAGGTGAGAGCCTCAGTAGGCCAAGGCCAGCCAGACTTGTCAGTGATAGCAGATTTTGGATGTAGGGAATTTTGGAGGTGGAAACCCAATCTCAACCATGGGCGACTGGAGAAGCAGGACAGTTCATTCCCATGGGAAGGAGACCATGCAGCCTCCCTCAGTGTTTTGGGGATAGATGAGAGGTGACCAGTGTGAAACTACTGCCAGCCAGACTTGTCCCTGCAATATTCCTATGGGAAGAATCCCTGGATATAAGGAAATTTGGAGGTGAAATCCCAGTCCTGGCCATGGGTGCCTGGAGCAGAAGGAACAGTTCTTTTCCATTGGGAAGGAAAGCACAGAGCCCCAGTGTTTCAGCAGCAGATGAGAAGTGACCCTCAACATGCAAAGGTCACTTGGAGCAGTCAGGCAGTCCATGGGAGGCCAAACCAGCCAGACCTGTTCTGTGTTCCCTTGGTTTTATGGGGCTCCATAGTGTCACAATGGTGCCTTGGATCCATGGGGCCCCTGCAGTGTCATCATGGTGCCTTGATTCCATGGGTTCCAACAGTGTCACAATGGCCCCTTGATTACAAGAAGACCTGCAGTGTCACACTGGTCCCTAGGTTTCGATGGGGTCCCACAATGTCACAGTGGCCCCTAGGTGTCATAAGGTCCCACAGTGTCACAATGGTCCCAAGGATTCCCTGAGGCCTTGCAGTGTCACAATGGTCCCAAGGATTCCATGAGGCCTGGTAGAGGATTCCATGAGGCCTTGCAGAGGCCCTTGAGCCCTGTCACAATGGTCCCAAGGGTCCCCAGGCCCCACCACAATGACTCCCAAGTTTCCATGAGCCCTTGCAATGTCACAATGGTCCTCCCTGGGGCTTTGGTGTGTCACAATGGTCCCCCAGGCCCCACAATGTCACATGGACTCCTCTGTTTCATGAGCCCTTCAATGTCACAATGGACCTTTGGACCCTGGGGGCTTTGCTGTGTCACAATGGTCTCCTCTGGCTCCACAGTGTCACAATGGACCACTAATGTCATGAGGCCCTGCAGTGTCACAATGGACCTTTGGTTCCATGCAGCCCTGCAGTGTCACAAAGGCCTCTTGGTTTCACGAGGCCCCACAATATCACAATGGTCCTCCTAGGGTCACAATGGTCTCACTGGTTCCATGAGGCCTCACAGTGTCACAATGCTTTGCTTATTTCATGGGGCCTCATAGTGTCACAATGGTCTCCATGTTTCCATGAGTCCCCTGAGTGTCACAATGGTCTCCATGATTCCATGGGGCCCCTCAGTGTCACAATGGCCTCTTGGTTCAATGAGGCTGTAAAGTGTCTTAATTGTCTTTGCATGGTTCCATGAGGCCTTGCAATGTCACAATGGACCTTTGGTTTCACGGTGCCCTTCAGTGTCACAATGGCCCCTTGGTTCCATGACACCCAAAGTGTCATAATGGTCTCCATGGTTCCATGAGACCCCGCAATGTCACAATGGACCCTTGGTATGATGGGGCCTCTCAGTGTCACAATGATCCCAAAATTCCATGGAGCCACACGGCATCAGTACAGTCCCCATGGTTCCATGAGGCCCAGCAATGTCACAGTGGTCTCCATAATTGCATGAGGCCCCAGAGTGTCACAATGGTCCCTTGGTGTCACAGGGCCCCACAGTGTCACAATGGTCCCTTGGTGTCACAGGGCCCACAGTGGTGGTCCCTTGGTCTCACAGGGCCCCACAGTGTCACAATGGTCCTTGGTCTCACAGGGCCCCACAGTGTCACAATGGTCCCTTGGTTCCATGGGTTCCATGGGCCCTGTGCTGCTGCATTCCCCCCCCCCCCTTCTCAGGCCACCCTGCCAGCTGAGAAATGCTCCTTGGGCCTCGGCCTTGGCCAACAGCCCCTGGGCTCAGCTCCTCTGCAGCTCATCACAAACACTGTCTGCTCCAGGCACTGCTGCTGCCCAACCAGCTCCTGGTTCCTTTAGCAGCAGCCCTGGGAACTGGTTGTGTTCCCTCTGTGGCACAAGATCCCTGTTCTCACAGTGCCAAGGAAAGCTGTTGGTGCCAAGTGCAGCCAGGATGAGCCATTGCTGGGACTGAAGCCCCTCTCTTAGGGCCCTGCAAACAGCGCTCCAAAAGGAGCCCTTGGAGCTCTCCTGGGCCAGCGACTCCCTCTGAGTGGGGCCTCTCCCAGCCGGGAACTCTCCCGTTTGCTGCACTCGAGGATCCTGAACAACAACGGAGCCTGGGCTGATCCCCCCCACTCCTCCAGGCTCAACCCTTCACCCACTGGGGAGATGCCAAAGCATCAGCAGGGAGCATTCCCTGCCCTCAGGAGAATTGCTCACAGGTGCCTTGCACTGACTCTTTGTGTGCACACAGGAGTGCCTGTGCTGGGGAAATGTGGCAGAAATGCTGCTCTCTGAGGGGTTTGAGTGCCTTGGAGAGCTGAGTCAGTCAGATATCCAGATATCAGTAAGTAATGTTAAGTCACGAGGTCTAAGCTAAGTTAAATGCTGCTAAGAGTTGCTCTTTTGCTAGGTTGTTAAGATTAATTTTATTTATTAGCTAAGTTGAATATTAAATGTTATTCTTCTGTTAAATTGCTAAGTCCTATTTTTTAAGTTAGGTTAAATACTGTTAAGTTCTGTTCTTTTGCTAAATTGTGAAGTTGAAGGTATCAGTTAAGGTTAAGGTTTAAGTTAAGTCCTGTAGAGTTTGAGCTCTGTTAAGCTTTTAGGCCGTATTCCTTTTACCCTTGCCCTCTGTCCTCCTGTCCTTGTGTCACACACACACACACAGAGGGACAGTTCTGGGTTAATTTCTGGTTTGATTGCCTGGATTCTGTTTGGTTTTGTTGTTGCTTTGTTTCCTGGGTGTGCCTGAAGTGTCCAGTCAGGAGCAGAGTGACTCTTGCCAAGGAACTTTGTGCTGCTGTCCCTTAATATTCAATCTGGTTTTTGCTGATCCCTTGCTGGGGATTTTTTCAGCGCTCTCAAGGCCTCGTTGGTACCAGGGTGAAGGAGGCCTGGCCCAGGCTCTGGCCCTGGGGACACAGGGGATGCTGCCGGGGGTCCCTGTCCCCTGTGCCACCCCCCCAGGGCCCCGGCCCCCCATCCCCGTGTCAGGCTCTGGGGTCGATCTCATGGAACATCCTCTGGGGAGGCTGCGGGGCCGGGGGGCAGGGGACCTGGGGGACAGGGGACCCCACTGTGCATGAGCAGGGTTGGACTGCTCTGGGGGAACTGTGAGGGGGCTGGGGCAGAGTGACCTCCCAGTGACCTCCACAGCCCCTGTGATGTCACACAGCCCCTGTGATGTCACACAGCCCCCTGTGATGTCACACAGCATCCTGTGATGTCACAGCCCAAAGCCCCTGTGATGTCACACAGCCCTGTGATGTCACAGCCCACCCTGGGATGTCCCCCTGTGATGTCACACAAGCCCCACCCTGTGATGTCACAGTCTGTTCTGTGATGTCCAGCCTGCTGTGATGTCACACACAGCCCCCAGTGATGTCATGTCACTCTCTGATGTCACAGCCCCCTGATGATGTCACACAGCCTCTCACACCCTGATGTCACAGACAGCCCCTGTGATGTCACAACCTCCTCAGTGATGTCACAAACCCCCCTGTGATGTCTCAGAACCAAATGTCATAGCACCTTTGTCACAGTTGTGTCATACAGCCATGCCATGATGTCACAGCCTTTCTGTGATGTCACAGAAGACTGCTCAATGTCACAAAAGTCACCCTGTGATGCATACAATCTTTTCTGTGATGTCACAGCCTGCTCCATGATGCTGACACAGCCACCAGGTGATGTCACAACCCCTCTCTCCCATGCCACAGAGCCACCCTCTGTGATGGTCAGACTCTGCTGTCTATGATGGCCTCACACCCCCACTCTGTGAGGTCACAGCCAGCTCTGGCCAGGATGTCACAGCCAGCTCTGTGATGTCACCACCCCCCAGGAGCCCAGATGTCAGCAAACCCTCAAGAACTCAGTTCTATTGAAACACCTGAAGTTTCTTGTAACTTTTGAAAGAAATCCCTGTCAGGGACACAACTGACAAAGTGTCCCCAGGTTCCAGGTAGAGCAGAACACTGCAGGCAGTGATGACAGGTGGGGACAAGCAAGGCAAAGGTGTCTCTGGTGCTGAGCAAACCTGGATGTGTTTCAGGAATGCAAAGGGCCAAGGCCTGAGCCCCAGCCCCTGGCCAGGCAGATCCTGTCCCTCCCTCATTGCTCAGGGCTCTTCCCAGGTGGGCACTGGCATGTGGGGATGGGCAATGCCAGGGGCAGGACCATGGGGGTGGCCCCTGCCAGGCTGCTGAGCAGGGACAAGGAGGCAATGAGGCCCCAGGCCTGCAAGGGTCACTTGTCCCCTCCTGGCCTCAGGCCCAGGGCCAGCAGCCATGGCCAAAGTGCTGCCCAAGTTGGCTCTGTCAGGGCCTTGCAGCTGCTGCCCATCCCTGTGCCCTGTGCAGCCCAGGCTGTCCCACGGTGTCCCTGCCCTGCGCCTCTGTCCCTGCAGGCTGTCGGCATCCCCCAGGCTGTCCCACCTGGCTGGGCCCCTTCCTTTGCTGACAGCTCTGCCTCCTGCCTGCCTCTGCCTGCCCACACAAAGCCTTGGGCTTATTATCCAAAAGGGTTAATTCATTTTTTACTGTGCCTGTGAGCTTTCAGCACAGGAACAAGGCATGCAGGGGCTGCTTTCCCAGCAAGGATGGTTGGAAGAGAAGATGAAGACATCTGGCTCAAGAATGCAGTGATAGAAAAAGCAAGGGCTGAATCTGAGAACTTGGGGTGGGTTTTATGGAAATGTGTAAATTTTAATATACACATAGTGACTGTATATAAGCGATCACACTTGTAGAATCTCATGTCCATGTGAGGAGTTATCACCCGCTGGACCTCAGGCCTGAATAAATGATGCTCTCTTAAACACCAAATTAGTGTTAAGGAGTCTTACTCTGATATTTTGAACATTTGGTGACAGCAGAGGCTCACAGAACCAAGGATCCAGCTGTGACACTTGGAACCTCACGGAACAAAGGGTCCATTGTGATGCAGTGGAACCCCATGGAACCAAAAGTCCATTGTATTAGAACAAGGCCTCCATGGAACCCAGGAGACCATTGCTGACAGTATGGAAGCTCATGGAGCCATGGGGTCATTGTGAGAGTTTGGGGCTGCATGGAACCAATGGTCCATTGTGACACTGCAGAACCTTCTGGAATCAAGGTGGTCATGTTATGCTCTAGAACCTCATGGAACAAAGGATCCATGGTGACACTGTGGAACTCAGACCATTGTTGACAGTGCAAAAGCTCATGGAACCAAGGGTCCATTGTGGCTCTGTAGGGTTTCACAGAACCAAGGAGACCATTTTGACACTGTGAGGCCTCATGGAACCACCTGCCACTGTGACACAGCAGGGCCACATGGAGCCAAGGGGCCATTGAGACACTGAGGAACCTCATGGAACCAAAATCCATTGTGATGCAGTGGAACCTCATGGAACCAAAGGTCCATTGTTACACTGTGGGGCCCCCATGAACCAATGGGACCATGGTGACACTGTGGTGCTCCATGGAACCAATGGGACCATGGTGACACTGTGGTGCTCCATGGAACCAATGGGACCATGGTGACACTGTGGTGCTCCATGGAACCAATGGGACCATGGTGACACTGGCCTCCATGGAACCAAGGGACCATGGAACCACTGGTCCATTCTGAGTTGAGATCCCATGGAACCAAGGGCCCATTGGGACACTGCAGGGCCTCATCAACCAAGGCAGCCATGTGACTGTGGGGCCCCCTGGGAACCAAGGGTCCATTGGGATATTGCAGGGCCTCATGGAACAAGGAGACCACAGTGACACTGTGGGGGTCCATGGAACAAAGGGGCCATGACACACCGTGGAACCAAGGAGACCATTGCTGTGCTTTAGGGGCATCCATGGAACCAAGGAGGCCATTGTGACACACAATGGGCCATGGAGAAAAAAGGGCCATTGTGGCCCTGCAGGGCCTCATGGAACCAAGGACACAATAGTGACACTGTGGGGCTCCAAGGGACCAAGGGGCATTCTTAAAGTGCAGAACCAAGGACACCAAGGTTGGCAACACTACAGGGCATCATGGAGTCATAGGTCCATTGTGACACAGCACAGCCTCATGGAGACCATGGAGGCCATTTTTACACTTTGAGGTCTTGTGAAACCAAAGGGCCATTGTGACACTTTGGCCCCCATGGAACCAAGGAGTCCATTGGGACACTACAAGGCCTCATGGAACCAAGGAGTCCATTGGGACACTATGAGGCCCTGTTGGGCCAAAGGGCAATTGTGGCACTGTGTGGCACCATGGAACCAAGGAGACCATTGGACCACTCTACAGGGCCCCATGGAACTAAGGATTCATGGAACAATGTGGGACTCATGGAACCAAAGGTTTCATTGTGACATTGCAGGGCCTCATGGAATACTGGAGACCATTGTGACACTTTTTAAGGCCTCATTGAACCAAGGGGCTCATGCAGGGCCTTGTGGGAACCAAAGAGACCATTTTGACACTGCAGGGTCCCATTGAACCAAGGGTCCATTGTGATACTGTGGTACCAAGGAGACCCCTGTGACACTGCAAGGCCTCATGGAACCAAGGGACCATTGTGATGCTACAGGGCCCAATGGAACCAAGGGGCCAGTGTGTGACACAGCTGGGCCTCCTGCAGCCAAGGGGCCACTGGGATCCTGAGGAGCCCAAAAGAACCAAGGGACCATTGTGACACTCTGCAGCCTCATGGAACCAAGGGGCCATTGTGTCATTGTGCAGCTCCATGGAACCAAGGAAACCATTCTGAGACTGCAAGGCTTGGTGGAAGGAAGGGCCCATTGTGACACTGCAGGGCCCCATGGAAACAAGGGGACCAGTGTGACACAGTGGGGCCTTTCCATACCAAGGATCATTGAGACAGGTAACACCACCATTGGTTGGTGGGGCCTTAGGGATCCAAGGGAACAGGGAACAGGTCTGGTTGGCTTGGGACTCTGTTCCTCATGTTGAGGGTCCCTCATGTGTCTCTGAAACACTGGGGCTCTGGGCTTTCCTTTCTATGGAAAAGAACCATCTCTCCTGCCCAGGCACCCATGGCCAAAATTGGTACTTCTCCAAAATTCCCTATATGCAAGGGTTTCTCCCAGACAAAAGCTGCCAGGACAGACAGGCCTGGCTCACTTGGCCTCTGGTGGTCCCCCTCTAATCTGCCCTGGAAACACTGGGGCTCTGTGCTTTCCTTCCTATGGGAAAGAACTGGCCTTCTCATCCAGGCACTCAATGCTGAAATGGGATTCTGCCCCAAAATTCCAATATCTGAGATACAGAATCCAGGATATTTATTCTGTTGCTCCCAGATGAAAGTTGCCAGAACAGACAGATCCGGCTGGCCTTGGCCTCTGGTGGCTGCCATTCATCAGCCCCTGAAACACTGGGGCTCCGTGCTTTCCTGTCTGTGGAACCATGATGACACTTCAGGGCCTCATGGAACCACGGGACCATTGTGACACTGTGGGGCCTCATGGGACCAAGGACATCATTGTGGCTCTGTTGGGCTGCATGGTTCCAAGGGGCCAGTGTGAAGCAGCAGGGCTTTGTGGAACCAAGAGGCCATTGCTGCATTTTAGGGTCTCATGGAGCCAAAGGGCCATTGTGATCCTGAGGGGCACCATGGATCCATGGAGAGCATTGTGGCATTGCAAGGCCCCATGGAATCATGGAGACCATTGTGACACTGTGGGGTCACACAGAACCAAAGGGCCATTGTGACCCTGTGGGGCCTCATGGAAGGAAGGGGCCATTGTGACACTGCAGAAGCAAGGAGAACATTGGGACACTGCAGAGCACCATGAAACCAAGGGAACATGGAACAGGTCTGGCTGGCTTGGCCTCCCAGGGGCCACCTGACAGGTCCAGCTGATCTTGGAATGTTGAGGGCTGCCTCTCATCAGCCCCTGGAGAACTGAGGCTCCGTGCTTTCCTTCCTATGGAAAAGAACCATCCATCTTTCCAGGTGCCCACGGCTAAAATTGATACTCCCCCTGAAAAATTCCCTATATGCAAGGGTTCTCCCAGACAAAAGCTGCCAGGACAGAGAGCTCTGGATGGCCTTGGCCTCTGGTGGTCATCTCTCATCTCAAGGAAGCCCTGAGGAAAAGTATTTGAACAGGTTTGAGTGCTGGAACATCAATGAATCTCACATTCTTAAAAACTCAGATGCTTTTTGATCATCATTTGTGTCTTTTTTTTTTATTGTGTATTATGCATGAAATATTATTTTCAGCTAAAAAATATTATTCTTTCCACTTTACCAGTGTTATCTGACACAAAACACTCCCTCTGCATATGGATCCAGGTCACCTGTATAAGCAAATGCAAGAAAGAATGCAGCAGGAATTCTTTGTGTCTGTTGCCATCTGTCCCATCTCCTCTGGAGCTGGAGGTGCAGCCCCAGCACTCAGGAGGGCTCAGGGGGTCACAAGCTCAGCTCCCACACAGAGAACGTGCGGACCCTGGGTGCTCTTCTTGGCCCCTGCACGCTCAGCCAGGCTGAGATGGACACTGATGGTTTCTGGGCCAGGCTCTCGGAGCCCAGCCCAGCTCCCTGCAAGCTCTGCCAGCTGCCCTGAGCTCTGGGCAGCACCAAGGGCCTCTCCCCAGCCCAGCCCAGCCGGCTCTGGCCCCACAGCTCTGCTCAGGCCAGGCTGCTCTGGGCACTGGCCCCACAGCCTCAGCCCCTGCCAAGGGCACAGCAGCAGCTGCAGCTGCCACAGGACTCAGCCCCAGCCATGGGGGAAGGTGCTGGGCCAAGGCCAAAGGAGGCTCCCTGGCTGCCCTGCTCCCCTCTGCCTGAGGTGCTGAGAGCTCTGCAGCCCCTGCTGCCATCCCATCTGCCCAGGGCAGCACAAGAGCCGCGGCCTTGGGGCCCTCAAGAGCTGCTCCTGCTCCAGGCCCAGGGCCCATGCCAAAGCTGGGGCAGCCACAAAGCTGTGCCCATTTCTGTTCATTGCTGCTCTGGTGGGGATGGATCCTCAGCCACTTGGAGGTTGCTGATGGATTTTACTGCTCCAGAGGCCTCTTCATTGCTGAGCTCTTCAGTTCAGGAATTCAGTGACAAAGGCTCATAAACTTTTGTTCAAAACACCCAAACAAGAAAAGCCCCTGGGAATAATCTAAGTTTTCAATCCTTCTGTGGTTAATTAGATGCATTTCAGAAATGTATTCAAAGTGAATATCCTGCATTGAAAACAATGCAGAGAGAATTGTTTTTTCCTGTTAGGTTTTCTTTTCCTGTTTATAGATTGATATCAGCAATGTCCAATTGATATTAACCCCCAGCACCTCCTCATGCAGTCTGAATAAATATGAAAATCAAAACTTTTATGGCTGACAATCAATCAGACTTTGTCTCTATGCCTTCCCCTCTGTTATGAATGAAGGTCTATGTAATTCAATAAACAACAAAGTTGAATTTAGTAGCTATTTTAATTGAGCAGTAATTTTATATAAAATAATACTATCAAATAAAATCAAGCAGATACAAAAATTTGGCAGTGGTTCTGATAAAGCATAAGCAAAACTGATTGATTGGGGTACAGGGAGGGCTTTTCACCCCTGCCTCACGTACGAAAACAAGGAATCAAACACAACTTATATCCTGTATGCTCATACATATTCATCAATATTTTCCTGTAAATCTCTTCCTATTTTTTCGATTCTTGAAATCTACATCACCACACTGCACAGCACATGCTCCCACTGTTGCCAAGGGCTCTTTTGGCTCTTTGGTGGTTGCACCTGACAAAGGCTTCTCCTCATCATCACTGTTCTTTGAACAACCCCACAGGTTGCACATGTGCCTCAAGTCTTGTGTTATAGAAGCCAGCATTATATTAAAAAAAAAGCCTTATTATTTCATAGATACCTGGAATCATCCCAATTTTATCCATTTCAAGGCCGATTCTCTAATTATTCTGAGGCCTATTCTGTTTTGGGATTTTAATTGTCTCAAACTACATCCTGTATCCTATTTTTTCATGAACATCTGAAAACATCTGTTTTGTGACACTAATTACATATCCTTTTCCTCCATTACTTTTTCTAAAATATCCATATAGTTACAATTGTTGGCATGAATCCTATTCATTTATCACACCACCATTTCCCTCATCCAACCCTGGCACTCAGAGCAGCTGAGGAATGGAGTCACATCCAGGGGTGTCCCCAGGGCTCAGGACTGGGGCCAGGTCAGTGAAATCTCTTTATTGCTGATCTGGAGGAGGCCATCAAGGGCACCCTCAGTCAGTTCCCAGGTGAGCCCAGGCTGGGTGGGAAACAGGCTGTGCTGGAGGGCAGGAAGCTCTGCAGAGGGATCTGGCCAGGCTGGAGCCATGGGCCCAGGACAATGGGATGAGGTTCAGCAAGGCCAGGGGCCAGGTCCTGCCCTGGGCTCAAACGTGGTTCTGTGATAGATATAAACACAATTAAGTTCTTGTATCAGGATGCTCATCCTGGAGTGGGGGCAAAACAGCTCAAACAATTCCTGATTTGCAAAGCTGTCAGTGGTGGATGGAGAAGGGAGGTCAGGCTGCTTTTGGTGTTGAGGAAATGCTGAAACCAGCCTGACTCATTTCATCTCCTCCTGTCCTGGCTGATCTCCCCTCTTTCCCCTCCCACCCATTGGCTTTTGTCTCCCACCAGGCCCCCCCAGTGAAGAGCCTGGCTCTGTGTTCTCCATCCCCTCCTGGCTGGCACTGCCAGGCTGGGATGAGGAGCCCCTCAGCCTTCCCTGCTCCGGGCTGGACAAGCCCAGCTCCCTCAGCCTCTGCTCACAGCCCAAGGGCTCCAGCCCCACCTTGGAGGCCCTTCCCAGACCCTGCTCCAGCTGCCAGACATCTTTCCTGCCCTGGGCAACCCAAACCAGGCCACAGTGACCTGGATAATCCCGTCCTTGCTGTCCTGGTCACACAGCCCTGGCCCCTTGTCCCCATGTCAGGCTCTGGGGTGGATCCTGTGGAACATCCTTTGGTGGAGGCTGTGGCTCCAGGAGGGCCGGGGGGATCCCGGGGACAGGGACCCTGCTGGGCATGGACAGCATTGGACTTGTTGGGAGAAACTGTGAGGGGGAGCTGGGGCAGAGTGACCAACCCAGTGACCTCACAGCCCTGCTGGGATGTCCACAGCCCCTGGGATGTCACAGCCCCTCTGTGATGTCACAGCCCATTCTCTAATGTCACAGATCTGGTCTCTGATGCCACCCACTCTGTGATGTCACAGAGCCTGTAATGTCACAGCAAAATCTGTGATGTCATAGTCTGATCTATGATATCAGAGGTTTGTCCTGTGATGTCAAGGTCACAGCCCATTCTCTAATGTCACACAGATGGTCTCATGTTGTGCAGCCTGGTCTGTGATGTCACAGCAGACCTCTGCCCTGTGATGTCACAGCTGGCTGAGGCAGTCTGTGATGTCATGTCACAGTGTGATGTCATAGTCTGTCATGATGTCTCTGATGTCAGACTGCTGCCCTGTGATGTCATAGCTGGCTCTGTGATGTCACAGAGGCTGTCTATTATGTCATAGCTGCTCAATGACCTCACATAACCCACTCTGTGATGTCACAGCCCACTCTGTGACCTCATGTTACCAGATGATCAATTGTCTCCACCAGGTGAGCTGACACCTGGAGCTTGTTCTCCAAAACCCCAGGCCTGTGGAAACCACACAATGCCCATTGTGTGAGAAGGGAACTGGAAGTTCAGCAGCCTCAGTGTCCTGCCAGCTCAGCCAGGCCCACTGGAACATTGGGGTCCACAACCACCAGGGACCACCAGAGAGACCCCCAGGACAGAAGAACACATGGGTAAAGGGGAGGGGAAATATGTTAATGATTTTGGGGAAATTATTATCATAAGTGTGTTTAGTCCAGGACAATCAATGAATATGTGTGCAAAATACAGAAAATAAACAGAAACTTTCCTGTACTCAGCATGCACAGCTTTGGGAGGAGCTATCCCCCGTGCATCCAGCTGAATAAAGAATGCTGCTCCTTAATGCTGCATTGGGGTTAAGGAGTTTTCTGTTTTACCAAATTTTTGGTGACACTCCCACTGCCAAGGAAAGCTCTGTCTGCTGCTGGTCACAAACAGAGAAGGGCTGGTGGCAGATGTGGGGCTCAGAGGCTGCCTGGGGCACAGTGACCATGAAATAATCAAGTTTTCAATGTTCTGTGAAAGAAGGAGGGGCAGCAACAAAACTTCTGCACTGGAATTAGGAAGGGCAGACTTTGGCCTGTTTAGGATGCAGATTTGGGGAGTACCAAATCAGGTCCTGATTTTTTTTTAAGGGAAAGAGCCCTTAAAAACAAAGGGGTCCAGGAAGGATGGACACATTTCAAGAAAGTAATCTTAAGGGGGAAGGAGGAGCCTGTCCCAGTGTGGCAAAAGATGAGCAAGTGAGGAAAATGACTGTTCTGGCTGCCCATGGAGCTTTTGTGGGACTCAGGGGAAAAAGGACCAGCAACTCAGGAAGTGTTTAATGTTGTTAGGTTATACAGAAAGAAAATTGAGAGGTGAAAGCTCAATTAGAACTTAACCTGGCAGCTTCTGTAAAAAAAAAAAAAAAAAAAAGGGTATAAAAAATTATAGCAAAAGGAGGGATAAGGAGAACCTCTACTCTTTATTGGATGCAGTGGAGAATATAGTAACTAAAGATAAGGAAAAAATACTGAGCTGCTTAACACCTTGTTTGTTTCAATTTTCAATATTAGGACAGGTTGTCCTCAGGACAAGTGTTCTCCTGAGCTGGTAGATGGGCACAGGGGCAGAACAGCCCCTGGAATCCAGGAAGAAGCAGCTGGTGACCTGCTGAGCCACTCAGATGCTCACAGGTGTATGGGATCAGATGGGATCCATCCCAGGGGGATGAGGGAGCTGGTGGATGAGCTCCCCAAGCTGCTCTCCATCATTTACCATCAATCCTGGCTCAGCAGGGAGGGCCCAGAGCACTGGAGGTGCCAGTGTGAGCCCATCCCTGAGAAGGGCTGGAAGGAGGATCTGGGGAACTCCAGGCCTGTCAGCCTGACCTGGGTGCCTGGCAAGGTGATGGAACAGATCACCTTGAGTGCCATCACAGGGCATCCACAGGATGGCACTCCCAGCTGATGGGAACAAACGTTCTGGCTGAGTGCAGAGGCCAGGACAAAGCTGAGTGGTTTCCCTGGTGACCCCCAGCCCTTGCTGGCCCCAGGGCCTGATGGCATTTGTGCTCCCTCAGGTTCATGTCCCCATAGCAACAGCATGGGGGTGCTCCTGCCTGCTGTGTGCAATGCAAACAGGGGCTGCTGAGCCAGTGCTGCCGTGTCTGTGCCTGCAAGGATGGGGCACCTGTGTGAGCTGGGGGAGAGGCCAGGGCTGCAGAGCGAGGATGTTGTTGGCAGCTGCATGAGGACGCTCTGGGACGCTGCCCTGGGCTGTGCAGCGCACTGGGGATGGATCAGCCCCTGCTCTGCTGCTCCTTCCCGTCTGCCCCAGGGCCGTTGCAGAGCACCAGCCTTACTGCCCTCGGCTGCCATGGCAACCCTGAGGACAAAGCAGTGCCAGGGCTGTTCCAGGTACAATTGCAGTGACACTCGTTGGTGCCACCAGATGCCACGGCAATGGCCACCAGGACCTGTTCCTTGGTTTGGTGCCATGGCAACCAATGCCCTGAGCCCTTGTGCTGGTTGCTGACCATGGAAAGCTGCCCCGGGCCCCTTGCTCAGGGCTGGTGTCAGTGCCCAGAGCCAGAGGGGATCCCTTGCTGGGGGCTGTGCCATGGCCACCTGCCCTGTGCCACGCTGGCCGCTCAGGCACCAGGAACCAGCAGCCACTGGCACTGCCAGGGCCAAAGGCCAGGTCAGCCAGACAGAAAGGGGCAGGGCTGGGCACTGTTGCCATGGCAACCAGCACTGGGGAGGACACCTGGGTCACCTGGCCTGGCAGTTGCCATGGAAACCCCTGGCAGGGACTGAGGGCACAGCCCCTGGCACTGAGACACTGCTGGGCCGGGTGCTGAGCACAGGGCTGAGCACGCAGAGATGGTTTTGTTCTTGCTGAGCTGCAGCAGAGCCAAGGCCTGTCCTGCCCCTCGTCCAGCCACGCTGGGGAGGGGCTGGGGCTCTGGGGGGAGCTGGGCAGGGACACAAGCCAGGACAGGGGACCCCAACTGAGCCCAGGCATACCCCAGACCAGAGCACATCATGCTCAGGGTATGAAGGGGGAACAAGGAGGAAGGGGAATTTTGGAGGGGGGGTTTTGCCTTGCCAGGTAACACTTAGGGGAAGAGGGGCCCTGTTTCTCCAGTGGGCAGGGTCAGTACCAAAGACACAGACACCAACTGAAGGAATTGTGTCATTTATATCATGCACAGCTGCAAAGAATTACAAAAGGATAAGCTCAACAAAGCATCATTAGCAAAGTATTAGCAAAGGATAATTCATCAAAATCAACATTAGCAAACAATTACAAAAGAAGCAATCCATCATAACTCATCATTACATTTGGATGACTAACCCTTGGTGAAACACTAGAGGTGT
Organism: Emberiza elegans; assembly: GCA_024865655.1. Classification (NCBI taxonomy): domain Eukaryota; kingdom Metazoa; phylum Chordata; class Aves; order Passeriformes; family Fringillidae; genus Emberiza; species Emberiza elegans. The sequence goes on along the minus strand of JALJVW010001621.1, from coordinate 458 downwards.
TTGTGGCAGACAAAGATTCTGGCTGACTGTCAAGGTACACCTTACAGACATCAGTAGTACTTCAGTGACACCATTCTTCATTCTTTGTTCTCAATCTCATTGAGTTAGGAACAAGAATTCTGTTGTCCATGGAGCTGGCACCTTTTTCATTCCAGAATAATGCCCCTGGCCCTTTGCTGTTCAGCTTTTACCATGCTGTCTGTGGCTAACAAGGCTTGGGGGCCTTTCCTCTGGCTGGAAGGGGCTGGGTCCCAGTCCCTGAGGGGGCACCCCAGGCTCCTGGATGGAATTTCTGTGCAAGTCCCTCAGTGTCCAGCAGCCTTCACATGGAGCCCCTGGAATCAGAGCATTTTCCAAAGGGGCCCTTGGAACAAACAGGAGATTTGGTCTGGCAGGATGTGTAAAACAATATCCTGTCAGACCTCCTTTGTTCACACATCCTTGTGCAGGGACATTCC
>JALJVW010001620.1:0-16614 GCA_024865655.1 Emberiza elegans | reverse complement strand
AGCTTCCACTCAGATGCAAGCTGAACAGCTCCCCAGTCTGATTGCACCACTGTGCAAAGGGCAAGCAAGTGGTCAAAAAGGACCACCACAAGTGTAGCCACCACTTACTTGCTTCAGCTGCATCCCCAGGCTCACTGTCTCAGGAATAGGCAGGCAAGGATGTTTTCCTTTGTCTCCTTTTCTTCATCTCTCTCCAAACGCTCTGCGTCCTTCCGCTCCAAGTTCTTTTGAGCCAACATGCACAAAGCAGCACGGATCTGGGTGCAATGGAAATACATCATAGACTGTAAGCAGAGACACACAAACCACACACAGCATCTCATCAGGAGCACAGAGTCCACAGAGTGCCATAGGCTTCAATGCAGCTCCATCCACAATCCAAGAGTTTCAGAGGAATGTCTCCTGTCCTCACCTTGGCAATTGCACACAGTGAGGTGGAACACTTCAGTGCCACAGCCTTCCACTGCTGCAACTGCAACCTATGTCAGGAAGCCCTGCTTGAAGCATGAAACTCATAGGAGTGCTCCAAGACAGAGGCAGAGCTGACATGGCCAGTGAGCAGGCAGTTCAGATCCTACAGGCCATGGCAGGAGAATAAAAGCCATGTGCAATACCCAGCAAGGAGGGCTAATGAGCTGTTGGTTAACACTCATGGCCAGGAATTGCAGCTGTTTCTCACTTCCTGGCTTCTGAAGGACTCAGCTCTGAAGGACCAGGAGACCAAAAGGAGGAGTCTTGTGAAAATAAGTTGCAGAAGCATTGATGTTCATGAGCATAAAACTTGAGAATGAGAGGGCTGTGCGATACAGCCACAAAGGTAACCAGGAAAAATCAACCTCTCCCATTTGATTTTGCAGCCTTGCTTACACCCAACATTAGAATCTTTGCTTCTCTGCTTCCGAGGATGCACTTTGCCCACATTCACTGATGTGTAGCTTGCTCTGCCATTCAGAACTTCTCCAAAACAGCCTTTTTACACATAAAGAATGCTTCTGGCATGACCTTGGCACCCTCTCCAAACCAGGGACCTTGGCACCACTGGAAATAGCCAAGCAATGGTTCTGTAGCTGTCCAATATATTCCCAAGGTAATCCCCATCCCCCAAGAGTGGAAGATGATGATTTTCAGTGACATTTTGGGCCAAGCACTGAACAGCCACAGGAAAGGAAGTCTGCTCATCCCTGTCCTTATCCCTTACCTTTCCAAAGGCGTCCCTCAGCTCTTTGTCCCTCGTAAGACCAGGACTGGTGGGATGATCTGTCTCCTTGGCCTGGCTCAGTGGGAGGCCTGGGAAGGGAAGCAAATGTTTGTGTAAACCTCTGGCAGACTTCAAGCCCCCAGAAACGCAATGCTGGGCAGCAGGCAAGACAGGTTCCAGAGTGCAGAGCTCTCCAGACACAGAGATTGGGATCCTAGACCCTCTCCCAGGGGATGGGCTACTGGCAGCAGACATGACATGACTCTGTTGGCCAGCAGACTGAAACCTGCTGCATGACGAAAGCCTCAGCCCCTGCACAGAGCCTCTGTGTCTGATAGAGAAGGGCAGAGATGGAGATTGCTCTTGACAGAGATTCTTTTCTGCCCTTTTTCATGCTGTTTGTAGCAAACATCATCTTTCCAGTTCCTGAAAGAAGCCCCAGGTTCTAATACCGGTATGCATTTAGATCAACATTGTCTTCTGTTTGCTGGAAAATTTTAGAGGACATTCAAAGAAAATCTGAGCATTGCAGGAGTGCAGGAGTGTTACCCAAATGTTAACTGTGTTCTTGACACTAGATATTTCATTTTCCCCAAGGAATTTCATTCTAAACTGTATGAGATTGGCCCACTTTTGGACCAGGCTGACTAAAGGCTGCTTCTCTAGTTGCAATTCTATACAACAGCTTCACAAAGGATAAATTAAGCGGCAATGCAGTAGAAAAAAAGCCATGTCTTAAATCAGGATTTTTTGCCCTTGCCGAATGGTCAGCATAATAATAAAAAAGGAGACTTAGATAGCGGCTCTGTGAAAGGAGGGCCTTGGAAGGTAAAAGCATTTGGGATGTTGGCAGGGAAACTCCAGATCCCAAGGTAACCTCCTTGGGACCACTGCTGTCAGTCAGGCCAGCAAAATGGACACAAAAAATGTAACAGAGGCAGCGATGTAATCTAAAGCATCTGAAGCTCCATATTTCATGGGACACATTTCCTGAAAATGTCTAAACAGCTGCACAGGGAAACATGCTCCTGCTGGCAGACACTTGAGGCAGCCAAGGGCAAAACCCTGAGCCACTTGCCCAGAGCTCCCACAGGCACAGCCTGGCCTCTGGGCTGCCCTGGGACAGCAGGGAGCCCAGAGCCCTGTGCTCTCCAGCAATGGCTCAGCTGCACATGCACCCTCCTGCTCCTCTCCCTGCCCCACAGCTCAGCAGCCCCACAGCTCCAGGGGCACTGGCAGCAGCACAGCTCCTTGCAGGGGGCACATGCAGGGCACAGCTGTTCCCTGGCAATGTGCACAGCCTCTGGGCTGCCACAAGACCCTTCTTCCTCCCAGCAGAGCCCAGGGCCCCCTTGTCCTTGTCCCCTGGCAGCGGCCCTGGGGCTCCCCCTCACCTCTGTGGGAGGCCCCTGAGCCGCCCCGTGAGCCATGCTCCATTCCCAGGGCCGGGCTCCGCACAGGGGCTCCAAGAAGTGAGTTAGGTGAGCTCCCACCATTACAATCAATCCATCCCTCTGGATTTTTGATGAGGCATCAAAGGGAGAAGAAGTTTTTGAACTCATGTTATTCAGAAGATTGCTCTGTTTTTATTTTTTCATGAAACTAGCATCACTTTAATTCCTCTGAACTGTATGGAGCTGGCAACCCAAGAGAAAAGCTTCTACTGCTTTGCATAGGCGTTGCTCATTGCCCATCCCTACTTTGAAATCCCTTTCCTTCTAAACTGTTGGCAACCCACTGTGGTCTTCTAGAATTTGACAATTGCACCTAGGAAGTAATTTCAAAAGCTAGTTTTCATGGCCTTTGTTTCTCTAACTCCCACTCAGTTCTGGGTTGGGTTTGCTTTTTTCCAAACTCATTCCATTTCTCTTCCAAGGAAGGAAGTGCTGGCACATGAACAATGGCACCCCATGTCAGAAGTAAAAGAAGCTTTGCACACCCCATTACAAGTCCCCAGTATTCAAGGACCCAAATCTGCAGGGAACAAATTAGCTTTCAAATATTTCCAGTTTTGCTCAGCTTCATTGCTCCATGGGGTTTATTCCCTGCTTTCTTTTCTACAGAGACCCAAACCCAACATAAACATGACCTGGTTCAAAACATTTCTGATCATGGCAGTTCATAACAATTCAAAAATTTTAGTGGGAAATTACAAAGGAGAGATCATAAAAAGAAGACCATTCTCCAGTCTGTATTTTTTATCCCCGTAGAATGGCCAGATCATTCCTAAAACTGCAACAGGTATAGTTAATGAATTAGGTAATTTCTGGTACAGAATTAATCCCAGAAAATGTCATCTTACTTACTGAGCAATACTATTCCCTAGCTGCATTAAGCATTCCAGCTGCATATCAGCAATGAAGGAGTCATTCCAAAGGGCCATAGCCAGGACTTGGCAAAACTAACCCTGAGCCCCAAAGGGACCAGGGGATCTGATCCCTTGTTCTGCATCAGCAGAATTATTTCCTCAAGTCTCATCTCTCCTATCATTCCACACCCAGAGATGCCAAAGGAACAACAACAGTGTCATTGAGGCTTTCAACTGGAAAGCATTGCCTGACCCAGATGCACCAGAGACTGCATTTTGTCTGGCACAATTCCACTTGTCAGGGATCAGGCAAGGCAGGGACAGGGACAAGGCAGAAGGCATCTCCTGCCCCAGCCTCAGCCTGCAACACTGACACAGGCAGAGAGAGCCAGGGAAGGGATTTGTCACTGTGCACCTGCCATAGGTGGCTGTGGGCTTGTGCTGTCACAGGATGACAAATTCACACCCTGCATAGGATGCATCCATTTGGAAGGCTCCTTCTCCCTAACTGGAAAATTTATAAGGACATGCTGCCAGAGGAGGTTTCCCTATTTCTGCCAATACAGAACCAGGCAATGTCCATGAATCGCCTTCACATCTCAAAGGGTTCAGCTCAGAAAATGCCCCAAGGAAAGGTTTTCTGCTTCAAAAGCGGGAGGAAGGAGTGGGATTTCTCCTTTCATGCTAAATGTCTTCTTTTCCTCTGCTAGTTGGGACACTAAAAAGGCTGCAGGGAGATAAAAGGCATGTGCAGGATGGAGAGGAATGTTTCCTTGCCCTGCACTGCATCTCCAGGGCCCCAAGGTACCACTCCAGCTCCTGCCACTCAACACTTTACACTGGAGGAATTCTCACTGCACCACTGGAGCACAGTCCCACTGACTGGGCTCTCAGAGAGTCCACTGAGCCCATCAAGGAATTGAAATGAATTTAATGAAATTTAAAAAAGAATGGGTTTTAACCAAGCTTTCCAAATGTCACCTCTGAGTCAAGACTACAATGGTCATTCTAGGACAGACATGCCCTGTTCCTACCTGCATCTTCAGAGTTCTTCTCCTGGTTTATGCTGCTGGATCCTGGCCTGGAGAAAATGGAGGACAAAAGAACATGTGAGGAGGTAGAAAGAGAAGGGAGGGAATGGGTGTACCATGAAAGGAGGCAAACCTTCTCAATATGGTCACTGTGATGAAGGGGGAAATGCAACACAAACCCAACAGCATGCATAGCTGATTCATTGTCCTTAAGCTTTCAGTTGCTGGAGTCACACAGAGCTGACCAAGCTCTGTGTGAAACAATAGCCAAGTCCAGCAGAGGACCCATCTTGAGGTGCTTTGAAGCCCTGCCTCCCCTTCCCCACCACCACCTCTGCTCTTGGGACATTGGTGTTGCTTTTGACATTGTGCTGGATCATCATAGATGGCCAAAATGGAGAATACACAGAGGCTTGCCTAAATACATGGGACACCTGACTGGGCAAAATAACCCCACGAGATGGGAAGAGAGAGCTGATCAGCACGCTGCAGCAGCAGCAGCAGACACCTTGGCTCACCTCATCTCCTGCGACCCCTGGAACTCCAGCTGGGGAGAGATTGGCAGGGACCCTGCAGCACTGCCAAGAGGGGGACTCACTGTCCTGCGTATGGGGGGGATCAAAGGTGGTCCCAGTGACCCCTTCTTCATATCCCCACCGCTGGAATACAGCAAGGAAGCCTGGAAAGAGTAGAACACAGTGCTCAGATCAAGCATCCGGCCTTGCCCCCATTCATGCCTCAAGACATTTAGATGTGCCCTCAACTGGGACCTGGCAGGAAAAGTCAAACTGATGGTGCAGCTTGGCCCAGGATGGGGAAGGGAACACAAAGTGGTGAGGGACAGCCCATGTCAAACATTTGCCACCTCTGCCCTCGTGCTCACTCCTCTGCAAGTGTTGCTACATTCCCAGCTGACATTCACATGTTTGACATCAGGATGTTCTGAGGTGCCACTGCCTCCCCTGGCCTTGTGGATGGCATGGGAGTGGCTTTAGATCACTGTTCTCTCCCTGCCCCTAAGGTGTCTCACAGCCAGTGCTGGTCTCCAGCCATAGCCCCACAAAGCCATTCTGCAGGATGTCCAAACCTGCTTTTCTCAAGCCCCTCATTTCTTCTGCTGCTGCCCTTCCCTCCTACACTTCCCCAGCAGCCTTGGAGCCCAGATGCTGCTGAGCTCTCGGCATGCTGGCTGCTCTCCAGCTCCCACACATCCATCATCTCAGGCTCCTGGCACTGAGCAAGTTCAGCAGAGCTCCCTGCCCTGCTGCTCTCTGCAAGCTCTCTGCCTGCCCAAGGTGCTCCAGGGCCCCAGGCCATGGCCAGGAATGGGGCTGGAGGCAGCAGGGCAGGTGCACACCCTTCCTTCATATCCCATCATTTCTGGCCCAGCTAAAGAGCCAAACCAGGACCTGTTCAAACTTCACTGAAAGGGTCAGTTCCTGTCAGGGAAAAGGTCTCAGAGCTCTGCCAACAGCACATAAACTGAACATTTACCACACTGCACTTAGCTTGGTCTCCTTACCTTACATCCTTTTCCCTCTGAACTCAGCTCCTGCTTTGTTCTCCTCTCCTCATCCCAGCCGGTGCCATTTTTCCCATTCTCCTGCTCTCCGCTCCATGTTGGGCTTGGCTTGGTAGAAGGAGAGCTCTTCTGGATGGGAGGCAACGGCTTGGAGGGAAGGAGCATGGAGGGACTTGCCAGGGAAAACCTCTTGGCAAGAGGGCAGCCAGTCAGGCCTGCAAAGTGGAGACACAAAATAGAACAGAGGCCACAATGCAATCTAAAGCACCTGAAGCTCCATATTTCATGGGACACATTTCCTGGAAATGTCTAAACAGCTGCACAGGGAAACATGCTCCTGCTGGCAGACACTTGAGGCAGCCAAGGGCAAAACCCTGAGCCACTTGCCCAGAGCTAGCACAGGCACAGCCTGGCCTCTGGGCTGCCCTGGGACAGCAGGGAGCCCCGAGCCCTGTGCTCTCCAGCAATGGCTCAGCTGCACATGCACCCTCCTGCTCCTCTCCCTGCCCCACAGCTCAGCAGCCCCACAGCTCCAGGGGCACTGGCAGCAGCACAGCTCCTTGCAGGGGCACATGCAGGGCACAGCTGTTCCTGGCAATGTGCACAGCCTCTCTGGGCTGCCACAAGACCCTTCCTCCCAGCAGAGATTGGCCCAGCTCCCCCTCACCTCTGTGTGAGGCTGAGCCATGCTCACAAGGGAAGAAGTGAGTTAGGTGAGCTCCCACCTTTATCATCAACACTTCTAATGGGTGTGGCACTCAAGGGTTTTTTTTTTTATTTTTGACACAATTTCTTTGGGGTTTGTTTTTTCCTGGAACTCGCCTGTGTTTAATTCTTCTGAACAGTATTAAGTTAGCAAGTCTGAAGGGAAAGGTGGAAGGCTCCAATGATAAGAGGGGGAAAAAGATTCCTTCTTGAGGCTGGCCTGTGAATCCACAGGAAAAACCCACACAGCTGTGACTGTTATTTCTGCAAACCACAAAGACCTCCAATCAAGCAGGCAGGCCTTATTGGTGTGTCTGTAGCACCGTAATCCCACCCTCAGGGTCAGATCCTATCAGCAAACAGAGGAAGAAAAGGAAATTATCTGTAGTGAGACCCAACACTGATGGCAAAGAAAACAACAGAATTTGCATCTCACGACCATGTCCAACCTGTGGTCAGTTGTGGCCACAGTCCCTGTCCTGGCTGACAGTATGAGTGATTTGGCCACTGTCAAAAATGAGAAAGCAGAGTAAACTAATGACAGAATGTTGTGACGCCATGGGCATCCTTGCAGGATCATCTGTAGCTGTCAGCCACCTACTCTGACACAGAGCCAGCACTGACCACCATGGACCAGTTTTCTTTGAAATCTGGGGGATTTTTTTCCATTTGGCTCTGGCCTTCCAGCTCCTTTCTATCCTCACCTTTTCCTTCAGGGGTCTTTCCTTTTCTGGTAAAATCCATGTTTGAACTCGTGCTTCTGCCTGGCAGAAGTGTCTGGGTTTGAGTCTGGGCACGCTCTCAGAGCAGTCAGCGCCGGGAGCTTGGTCCCAGCCTTTGCACAAGGCCGGGTGACTCCAATCGCCGGCGCTCGGCACAGAGAGGCAGAGCCAGACGCGTCTGCTGCCGCTGGGGCCGTGTCAGGCACAGCCTGCACCACCCCAGCCTGGGGCTGCCCCTCTGTGACACGCTCACCATGGTTCTCTCGTTTCCATGGCTGCAAAACCCCACCCCAACTCCATCCCCTTCCATTCCCTTGCCAAGGGCAGCCAGCCCTCAGCCCAGCCGGGCCAGGCCTGAGCGTTTCACACTGTCTAGGATGGAGACCCTTTCCAAAGCTACTTTTCAAGGCCTTTATTTCTGTAATTCCCACTCAGTTCTGGATTGCAGCCTGTTGGTGTGGGATTTTGTTTATTTCTCTTCACATCAAACCAAGTGCTGGGACACAAACAATGGCACCAGGCGGTGGAAGTAAAAGCAGCTTTGCACTCCCCAGTAGATGACCCCACAATTCAGCTGGCTGATAGCTGTAGGGAACAAATTGACTATCCAAATGTTCCACTTTTGCTCTGCTTCATTGTTCCAAGGGTTTATTCCTGCTTTCTTTATTGCAGAGACACCCAAACCCAACATAAACATGATCTGCCTCAAAAACATTTCTGATCTTGGCAGTTCCTGACAATTCAAAATTTTCTTAATGGAAATATCACAATAGGCAGGTCATTCTGAAATACTCTCCAACAGAGACATAAAACGAATCATGCTTGATTTGGTAGAACTAAGCCTGAGCCATGGGACCCGTGGGTCTGATCCCTTTTTCTGCACCTGAAAAATCATTTCTTCAAGTCTCATCTCTCCTATCTATTCAAAGAACCTTTGCACTCTGCATTAGATGCCCCCAGTATTCAGTGGGCCGATAGGATCAGTGTATCTGCAGGGTGTAAATTGGCCATGCAGAGTTCTCCTTTGTTGTTCAAGGGGTTTATTCCCGATTTCTTTCCTGCAGACAAACCCAAACCCAGCACTGCAACACCTGCCTCAAAACAATTCTCATTTGGATTGTCCCTGAGAATTCAAACCTACACTCAGAGCATTTCCCTGTCCCCGGGGACAGGCTCCAAGGCTGGGCTCTCACCTGCACGGAATGAAGAAGAGCTGCTGCCCTTGCCGGTGGCTCCATGGTCTCGCCATCAGCGCTTTGAATGCAGCTTTTGTGCACACTCTGCCTCTCTGAGCCCAGCAGCATTCCCGGGCATCAGCAGTGCTGCTGCAGGCCAGCATCCTCCAGGCACAGCTGCAGCAAGGAGATTGCAACAAGGCCTGGCTGCAGGAGTCTCCAGCCTGCAGCAGCCCTTCACCTGCGGCGGAATCATCTTGTGCTGCCATGGGGAGCAAAGGGGGTGAGGGGCTCTGTGCAGATGAGGGTCTCCTCCATGTGCTGCTGCTCGCTGGGCTGATACAGCTGCTGGTGCCCTCCCCCACAGCTGTACCAGGAGCCTGTCTGGGAAAATAACACTGCCAGTGCCAGTGCCAGCCACCCATCCCTGCCATGGCCCTGCCCCCAGGGCGTCCTGCCCACCAAACTGCTCCAGTCAGGTGATGTCAGACACCACCAAAATACATTCAAACGATGCATTTGCCACATTCTGTCACAATCATGGCCATACAGGCCACATGCTGGAGGCAGGCTGCTGTTGGCAGAATGGGGAAGCCCCAGCAGCTGCTCTCCCAGGCTGGATGGCCATGGCAGCAGGGCAAGTCTCTCACCGTGCCCACTGCTGTGGGACCCAGTGCTTTGGACATGTTCCCACTGAACTCAGGCTGCTGCTACAGCAGCACCATGCCTTCACACACTTGATAACAAAGAGTTGGAATGGCACACAGGACTGCCCCAAGAGCTACAAAAAACCCAAAAAGGGTGGGGGAGGGGCAGGTGAGTTAGAATAGTTCACTCCTTTTTAATACAAGCCTACCTGGGTTTAAGCCAAGACACTGGGCTGATCCTACTGGGGACTGGTTTGTAAACCTTGTCTCTAGCAATTCCCACCAGTCTGCAAGCATTTTCAGTAGAAAGGGGTAGATAAGATTTTAGAGCACATGCATGAGCAAGTCTGAGCCAGAACTCAAAGTACAAGACAAATACTCCCAAATCAGCCACCCATGGGGAAAAGGAAGAAGAAAAGCAGATGAAACAAGTGCCATTGTGGCTGAATTGCAGCATTTATCCCATGGTCAAATCTTTCTGTACAAAAGCACCTCAATTCAAACACAGCTTAAGATCAAGGAATTCAAGTGTTTTGAGAGTATTTAAAGCCTGATTTCTATTACTTTCAAGGAAAGGTAGATACTAAATTCCTTAAAAACACAAATGTGGGTCTATTTGGGACTGCATCCTTCAAAATCAGGAATGGAGGTTTAGAATTGCAGAACTGTTTCCATTGGAAAAGACCTTTAAGATCATAGAGTCCTCCCAATAACCTGTGACCACTAACACTGCCAAGGCCACCACCAAAGCATATCCCAGGAAATGTCGTGGGATGGGACATCCTTCTTGTCTCCTTTGTCTCCCCAGGAGCCCCTTGGAAAGAGAAATGCCCACACGGGCTTTATCTGATTCCTTCCCAGCCATCCTTTCCCTCACTCCTGGGTCTCATTTGCTCCACAGGCTTCACCAGCTCGCTCAGCTCAGAGGAGCTGTCAGAGGAGAAAACGCTGCCTGGTGTGGGGCTGTCTGATCCCTGTCTCATCTTGATTCCATCTGCCCCACTCCCTCCCCCATCAAAGAGACCAAAGGATCCCCCAGCCCCACGGTTCTGCACCAGATCCCGGGCACGTTCCCTCCTCCGCTCCTTGGTGGCCCCGGGAGGCTCCAGAGCCCTCCCTGTGTGTGGGACAGCGGCTGCAGCACCACTGCGCCTGTGTGTGAGCAGCAGCGCCCAAGGAGCAGCTGCGCCAGTTCAGAGTCTGAACGGAATCCTCAGCGCACACAAATGACAACTGGCATTTCAGGGCTGGCAGGAGAAGCTAAATCCATCTGCTCGCTGCCCTTTCTAGCCATGGCCACGCTGATGCAATTGGAAGAATTGCCCCTGCCCAGGAAGCTCTCAGGTGCAAGAGAGGAGCAAAAAGCCAGGTGTTTCTGAGGTGCTGGCTGCCAGTGCCTCAGGTTTTCCTTCCAAGTTCTAAGGGGTTTGGACTATTTTTACCATTTCAACACTTTCTGTGCATCCCTGTGAGCAAGTAAGCCCCACAAACCCTCTCCCTCAAAGCCTTGAGGTACTGCCAAAGCAGAACTTGTTCATGCTCTTTTTTCTCCTGGTGATTTTATAATCCCATCCAGACTCTGATAGCAAACCTGTGCTGAGAGACAAAAGATTGACCTTGGCATCCTGGGCACTTTCTGGGTGGGTGTTTGAATCTGCTTTTCCAGGCCTTGGGCTGAGCAGGGTGAGGCCGAGGCCTGGGGCCCTGCAGCTGGCGCCGGGAGCCCCCGGGCAGCGGCGAGGGCGGCCCTGAGGGGGCGGCACAGGGGGCATTTCCCCGAGCGGGCGGGCGGGCGGGCGGCGGGGAAAGGCGCCCTGGGCACAAGGGCAGGCACAAGGGCCCCGGCTCTCTGCAGGGCGGGCGGCCCAGCGCCAATCGCTGCTCCCGGAGCCGCTGCCAGGGCCGTGTCTCCTCCCCCCGCCGCTGACCCTGCGCCTGCAGCGCTGCCTCCGGCTCTGCCGGGCTCCCCGGCACGGACGGCAAGGACGGGGACACGCTGCAGCAGGGCCAGCAGGGACACCCAGATGGTGCCAGGGCTGCAGCTCCTCTCCTGCAAGGAAAGGCTGACACAGCTCGGCTTCTTCAGCCTGGGAAAGAGACCCAGCCTTGACCCAGCTGTGGCCTTCCAGGACCTGAGGGCAACCTACAAGAAAGCTGGACAGGGACTTTGTACCAGGGCAGGCAGGGACAGGACAAGGGAGAATGGATCCAAATGGAAAGAGATGAGGTTTAGGTAAGGGATTCAGAAAAAAGACCCTCCTGGAACAGTTTGCCCAGAGAAGGTGTGGATGTTGAGAAGAGGAAATCAGGAGAAGACTAAGAGGGAGAGAGAGATCCACAGTCAGCCTTGGATCCAGCGCCATCTCAGCTGCTCTGAGCTCTGGGGCCATGGGACATGTCATCGTTTTCATATCCAAAAACTCATTCAGTAACAGGCTCCCCCTTCCCTTCATCATCCCCAAACTTCACCTGTCTTGTTTCACACCCACCTCCCCAGTCCCAACCCCAACCCATCCCACCCCTGCTGGACATCAAGACCCCCTTCCCAAGCCGTATTTCCCCCCCCCATCACACTGCCCAAACCCCATCCCACCCATCCCGCCCCACCCAATGCCCATCTCACCCCTCCTGATTTGCAGCACACTTCACCCAATCCCCTTCCAGTCCCATTCCACCCTGAGGGACTGTGGAATTGAGGAATTTTGGGCTGGGATTGAGTAGTTTTCAGTGGCATTGAGCGGTTTTGAGATGACAGATTGAACCCTCTCATCTCTTTGAGTGCCAAGAAAGGGAGACAACCACATCAAATACCCCCAAAACCCCCAAGTATCTCCCTGAATCCCAGATTCCCCTGAAACACTTGTAAAAAGTGAGGCTTTAGATGCCTTCAATGAATTTGTTTATTTTTCCCCCAGTTTTGACTGTTGTAAGGGATGAAGATCAATCAAAAGAAAATTAGGGCCAAAACAAAAGGATAACTAGCCAAGTGTCTTCCCAACTCAGGTCACTGGGAATGTGGCTCTGAAGGGCTCTGACCAATGTGGGCCCTCCAATGGGGATGGAGTTGGAGCAGTGCACAAAGCTCTTCCTGCAGCTGGGGCACTTGCAGGGCTTCCCTTACCAGTGACTCTGTTGGTGTTTACTGAAGTTAGAGCTGTCTGAGAAGCTTTTCCCACACTGGGGACACTCACAGGGCCTCTCCCAGTGTGGATGCGCTGGTGCCTGACGAGGGTGGAGTTGTGCTTGAAGCCCATCCTGCAGTTGGGGCAGCAGGAGGGCCTCTCCTCCCCTGTGAATCTGCTGGTGCAGGAGGAGACTGGAGCTGCTCTGAAACCTCTTCAGACACTCAGGACACTCGTAGGGCCTCTCCCCAGTGTGGATGCGCTTGGTGGATGATGAGGTCTGAGCTGCAGCTGAAGCCCTTCCCACACCCCCACACTCATAGGGCCATTCCAAAGTGGGGATCATCTGGTGGCTATCAGGGTGTTGCTCTGCCTGAAGCTCTTCCCACACTCCAAGCACTTGCAGGGCTTCTCCCCATCTTGAAGCTGCTCCACAGATCACCAGCTCTGAGCTCTGGCTGAAGCTCTGTCCACTTTCCTGGCACAGGGTGGCTCTTTCCTCCTCAGGGCACCCTGGGCTGGGTTTGCAGCCCCTCCTCCTGCAGGATCTCCAGGGATTTTCTTCCCTGTTTGATTCCTGTGCTGTGGAGTTGCTCAAAACAGCCTCTTCCACGAGGTTCTGCTGCCATGGGGATTTGTCCTCCCTGGTCTCCATCCTCAGCTCCATGTCTGGGCAAGGAAGGATAACGAGAGGATGGGATTTGCCTCCATGCCAGAGGGAAGGAGATCCTCCCAATGCATCCCTGGCAGGACGGCATCAGCAGACTGGGAAAGAGACCGAGGCTTGATCCAACTGTGGCCTTCCAGTACCTGAGGGCAACCTGCAAGACAGCTGGACAGGGACTTTGTATGGGGGCAGGCAAGGACAGGACAAGGGAGAATGGATCCAAATGGAGAGAGATTAGGTTTAGGTAAGGGATTCAGAAAAAGACTCTCCTGGAACAGGCTGCCCAGAGAAGGTGTGCATGTCCCGTCCCTGACAGTGTTCAAGGCCAGGCTGCATGGAGCTCTAGACAAGCCAGTCTAGTGCAAGGGGTCCCCAGCCACAGCAGGGGGGTTGCAGCCATGGGATTTTTTCAGATCCTTCCAAGCCAAACCATGCCATGACTCCATGATTCTGGGATACTTCCCCTCCTCATCCTCTGGCAGAAAAAGAAACTTGGCCCCAAGTTCCACACTGCAGACCATGTCTTTTGGCAGCCTGCAACTGTGTCAACAGAGGATGAAAAGAGATGACATTACTGACACGATTTCCCTTTTCTACTAGAAAATTAAATACTCTGCTCCTGTCCACTCATGCAAAATTGTCAGAAGAGGCAATTCTTCCCCATGAAATGCTTCATCTCATACAAAGAAGAAAGAAGCCACAAGCCAACCCTCTTCTTTATTGCTACATGGTTTTATTTGGTTACTTCTCTAATAGGAATGACTTTGAGGTGTGATTTGTTTGTTTCTCTCTTTCGTTCCTTGGGGGGCACGGCGGCTCCTCCGTTGGGTTCGCGGCGGCAGCGGAGGAACGGCCGCGAGCTCCGGTGGCTCCACTCCAGCAGCAGCAGCAGCAGCAGCAGAGCAGCTCTCGATCAGCCGCTCGGCTTTTCACTCGCCCGCATCCCCTTCTCCCTCTCACTCTACTCCCGTGCCGTCCGTCCTGTTCCGCCTCTCCCAGCCCGGCTGATGCCGCGTCCCGGAAGGTGCCCCTGCAGCAGGGCCGCCCGTGCCCGCTCCTGCCCGGCCCGCCGTGGTTCCGCCTGGGCCAGCCTCGGCTGGCTGTGGCCCGGGAAAGAGACTTCGCTCTGGTGCTGGCGGGCCGGTGCGGTCTTTGAGCTGCGCCTGGCGCTGCCAGCCCCGGCCAGGGCCCCAGACGAAGCCCCTGCCGCAAGGGAGCCCGGGCCCGGCTCCGCCCGTGGCCGGCGTGGCCGGCAGCTTCCCCTCTCAGCCCGCGCTCGCCAGCTTCGCCGCCGGCGGCGGAACAGCTCGGCGTCTAGCAGAGGCCGGGCGGGTGGGTGCCCGGGCAGGATCCAGGAGCGCAGCGGCCGCTGAGCTCTCCTGGAGCCGAGGGAGGGCCGGCCGGCGTTTCATTTCCAAAACAGGCGGTTCCGCCTGAACAGGCTCGGAGGCTGCTGCTCGGGCCGGCATCCTGCCCTGCCGCCTGCCTTGCTGCTTACACCCACTGCCGAGTGTCCCGGGAGCGCATCTCGAGCGGGCGCGCGCTGGTGAGTGAGCGGGGCCAGCGGGAGGAGCCGGGTGCTGGTAGGCACGGCAGGGCTCGGCCTGGCCATGCGCCGGAGGCCCGCACGGGCCAGGCGGCGCTGGGGAATATTAATTTTTCCCGCCGGCCGCCGAGCTGCTTTTTGGCGGGATGGGATGGATGTTGTGGAAGGGGCCTGGCTCCTGGCCTTGCTGACAGCTTCTGCCAGCCAGCCTGGCACGGGCTGAGGCGGGGCAGCCAGCCTGACAAAAAGCATCCATCCATGGGGATGGGGGGGGCAGAGGGGGGGGACGGGTTCCAAAGCCGTGCCCCAGCTGGTCTGCTCTGCAGGCCCTTAAAGAAGGGGTGCGTTTATGGGTGGGAAGGGTGGGGTTTTCCCACCTGTGGACAGGTTTAATTCTCACATGGAGTGGTCAGACCCCCCTCAGGCCTGTGAAATGGTGACAGGCTTTGTGCTTTTTTCTTGTTTCCAGGTCTTGTTTTGAATTGACTTTCATGCAATTGTTCTTTGTTTTTCCCAGGAGGATTACACCTGGTGCCCGGACCGACAGGGAAGCGCCTGCAGTGTCCGTGGAGCGCATCCAGTGCCAGCGCTGCCCCAGGGGCCACGGTCTGCAGGGACAGCCCCTTCCAGAAGGACGAGGACCTGGTGCGGGATCGGCTCCTCTCCTGGCAGCAGCTCTCCAGAGGTGGGCACCTGGCTCCACAGCTCGGCTGGCAGAAGGGCTCCGGGCAGGGCGCAGCGGGCACACGGGCATCCCACTCCTGCAGCTGCTGAGGAGGTTGCTGTGCTGTGATTAAGCAGAGGAGGTGGAACGTGGCCTGCCATGCTGCCCTTCTCTAAAACAGAGAATGGGTCGGGAGGTTTGGGCTCTGAGCACAGCCAGCAGCCTGGCCTGGGCACAGCCATGGCGGCGGGACAGGGGACAGGAGCCTGCTGCGACTGACCGTGGCTCTCTGGTTTCTCTCCGCAGGCTGCCAGCACCTCATGCCATGGGAACGGCACCCCTTTCGGCCTGCCAGGCTGGGAGGGCTGGAGGGCGGCGGGTGTTCATTTGCTGTCAAAAATAAATTGGGGTTTTTTTTTCATCGCCATCATTGGAATGTTTTTCATCCTTTTCCAAGCTTTTGGCCTCCTGTGATAAATGGATGTGGTTCATGCTAACAAAATTGTCATTATTTCAATATTTTTGGAAAATAATTGGAAAGGTATATGTGATTAATCTTATGAAGCAGATGGGTTTCTTTGTAGATGATACATGTGGGAAATAAGATACAGGAGACTGGAATTGGCTTTGATGAACAAAATTTAGGAAGACTCCCAAGTCAGAATTGGCATCAAGACAAAGTTAGGACAACTCCCAGGACAGGATCGGCCTTGACATGAATAACGTTGGGACAATTCCAGACAGGGAGTCTAAAATACTGTTCTTATCTATAAAATAATGAGGCTTAATTGGAACATAGTGCTTACTTACATAACACAAGACTTGGGGCACAGGCACAACCTGCCAGGTTATTCAGAGACAGCGAGGAAGACTGTCAGCCTTCCTCCCAGAAGAGCACCAAAGAGCCAGAAGCCCCCTTAGCCACAGCAGGAGCATGCGCTGTGTGCTGTGGTGATGTAGATTTCAAGAATCAGAAATAGGAGGAGATTTACAGGAAAATATTGATGAATATGTATTAGCACACAGTGTATAAGTTGTGTTTGGATCCTTTGCCTTTTTGCACGTGAGGCAGGGTGGAAGGCCTCCTGTACCCCGATCGATCGGTTTTGCTTATGCTTTATCCGAACCACTGCCAAATTTCTTTTGTAATTACTGGATTCTATTTGATTGTATTATTTTATCTCAATGAAAAACTGCTGCTAAATTTTAAGTTTGTGGTTTATTAAATTAGACATATGGGACCTCATTTTATAACATCAGAATATGACTAAATAGTTTACAAAACCAAAATGAATATTATTTAGCTA
>JALJVW010001618.1:0-11103 GCA_024865655.1 Emberiza elegans | reverse complement strand
GTTTTATCACTAGAGTCCACTGTTTTTTTTATTACACAGGAGTTAATATCAAAGAAACTTTCAATGAATGCTCTTTTGTGATGGAACTGAAATGAACAGAAAAGATACATTTGCTGTGTGACAGTGAATACTGTCACATTTCTTATGTCTACAATGTTCGGCATGAAATCAAGAACTGCCCACATCATGTATAACTAATCTAACAATTCTGCCCTTTAACTGTTAGTTCACTACGTGCTGCATGTCTTGGCTGACTTTTAATATTACACCAATACTCACCACTGCATCAGGAGGGTCTATAACCTGTTGGCTCTAGCAGGCCAATTCCAGTGCTGAAGGTGTAGATGACTCCCATTCTTTGAACACCAGGTGCCTGAATCCCACCTTACTCACAGTGCAAACAGCAAAGCTAGGAACCCATAGAGCATTTTCTACTTAAAAGAGATGTCAGTCCTAAAGTTCTAGGCAGGGAATGACAGCATCACTCTCATGGTTAAAATTCAAGCTAGTTCTTAAAAGATGCACTGTTTTGGTAGTTATGATCAAATCTAAGTAGTACTGGAATTAACATAACAAGCCTCAGAAATTAAAAGACACTGAGACGAGGAAAACATGCAGCGAAAATCTGCCTTGTAACAATATTTAATCAAAATCAATATGTTCATGTCAATTTTTCACCAGTGCAGATTTAACCTCTGTTAACATTGAGATGCTACAGCTTAAGCAGTGCGAAGTAGGAGCCTGCCTTTCCCACTTTGAAAGAGATAATCTCTATCCAGGTTGTACCATCATATGAATGGACCTGTGTAAACATTGACGCATCATTAATTGTAGGTGGTGATTTTAGCCTTCTAATAGTCTTCTATAAAGCCAAGCAAAATAATGTCAGTCAGTGAAGTGAAACCTTTCTTTCATTTTCAAACCAAAGCCATTGTTTACAAAATAAAATTTGCATGCATCACAGCAGTGGAGAGAAGTGTTTTTGAAAGGGTGAATTTTATCTGCTTGGAAAATATTTTTCCATGGAAAGCATTTTCTAGGTGATTTACAGTGCTTTTTCTTCAAAGCAGAACAAAATAAAAATGCTGAAGAGCTCATTCTATTTCCAAAGTAGACTTTGAAGATGGGAGAAGTAAGGGAAGAAATCAAATTTGATTCTCTAAAAAATTACAGGGAGACGTTAAAAAATTTCCAGCAAAAGTCTCAGTAGCAATAACAAACTACACTCTCATCTCCAGCATAAGATTTGAGAGCAGGAGGAAGAAGGGTAATTTTATGCCCAGCTACCTAGAAGGCTGTCATGGTCTAAAATACTCAGATCTCAAAGAAGTACTCAGCTTTTAGTCACTCCTCATCACAAAACATCTGTTATTCATGATTCTGCCTCATGATTTAGAAGCCAAATGGCTAGTAGGAGATTTAAGTACAGCCACTTGGATCTGGCTGACTAAATTTGAAAATTACTTGAAATTATACGTGTTTCTTCTGAGACCATCCTTGTTATAGCTCACTCATATAGACAGTCATCTGTTCTTCAGAAAATCTGAGTGATGTATAAAGAGTTTTGCAGAAGGTGGAAAACCCTTTTCCCTTAAGGTTTTAATCGAAAAGAGTAGTAGAATTCTTGTTCCTAAAAACAAATTTTGAGTAGTTGAAAATGCACAATGTAAAGGATGGCCAGCACCGTGGATGCTCCAGCAGGCTCTGATTGCTCTCAACTACCCTCTTCTTACAACCTCCTTCCCAATATCTCCTTCTCCCCATCTCTTTCTCCCTCCAGGGCTGCCCTGGCCACAGGAGCACACCTGATTGTTAACTTTATGCTTCTCTGCAAGTGGTCAAGAACTTTCTCTGAGTTTGGCAGGGAGGGAGGTGCTACTGGCAGCATAATCCCAACACAGCCATGCTAAGCTCATCCCCGAATCATGGCCCCACACTTACCACCTCACTGCCACTTTGAGTACTCCCTGCAGGCCCAGGAAATTCCTCTGACTGCACGGAGCTCCGTTCAGCAGCACTCCTTCAGAGGCATGCTGTGACTCTGCCAGCACCTTGGAGAAGAGGAGGAAGGAAACTCTTAGACCACTGCATCAACTAACTCTCAGGAAAAGGGTTAATTGGTGACCTGTTGCACCCTTTAATTAGCAGCCTATGAGAAGCTTCTCCGGGAGCATCCAGCACTTTACTCCTGCTCCTCGCGCCTCCTTTGTACTTTTGTAAAATGTAAGACTTTAGAGAGAGGGTTTTCCAGAGGAATATTACACCGAAGGACAGTTGCAGGGTGGTCAGACTGTCCATGGACTGCTGGTAAACACCTTCTGACAAGAGCATTGTATAAAATAACCCTTTATAATTTCCAACTAACAGAAGCCGCGGTTCGAGCACACCGCTACCGGCACACTGCTCTGCGACCGGCACAATGCTTTTTGCGCGAAGAAGCCGCTTATTGCCTCCGGGAGCCGGAGAGAGCGGCACCTTCCGAAAGGCGAACAACCAAGCCGAGCCACACTGGGATTGTGTGCACAGCTTGCAAACTGATAGAAAACAGTACCTTACCACTCTCCTGCGATTTTATTCACGCTAACATTCGAATGCAAGTCGTTTTGGACTACTTTTTTTGCTTCCTGCAAAACGCTCTGCAGAGCTCTGTGCACCTCTAGAACACGATAGGAGATGATTTCTGTACTGGCACAGTTTCTCCTTGCGAGACATAGTGGAAAAGCTTTTTGCTTAGGTGTAGGCGACAAGAGACGCTAAAGACGAAGGTACGGCGCTCGCCCGAGCTAAGCGCCGGTCCCTGGCTTCTTTCGGCAGAAGCCGCGCTTCGGAGCACACCGCGACCGGCACAATGCTCTTTGCGCGAAGAAGCCGCTTCTTCGCCTCCGGGAGCCGGAGAGAGCGGCACCTTCCGAAAGGCGAACAACCAAGCCGAGCCACACTGGGATTGTGTGCACAGCTTGCAAACTGATAGAAAACAGTACCTTACCACTCTCCTGCGATTTTATTCACGCTAACATTCGAATGCAAGTCGTTTTGGACTACTTTCTTTTGCTTTTTGCAAAACGCTCTGCAGAGCTCTGTGCACCTCTAGAACACGATAGGAGATGATTTCTGTACTGGCACAGTTTCTCCTTGCGAGACATAGTGGAAAAGCTTTTTGCTTAGGTGTAGGCGACAAGAGACGCTAAAGACGAAGGTACGGCGCTCGCCCGAGCTAAGCGCCGGTCCCTGGCTTTTTCGGCAGAAGCCGCGCTTCGAGCACACCGCGACCGGCACAATGCTCTTTTGCGCGAAGAAGCCGCTTTCTTCGCCTCCGGGAGCCGGAGAGAGCGGCACCTTCCGAAAGGCGAACAACCAAGCCGAGCCACACTGGGATTGTGTGCACAGCTTGCAAACTGATAGAAAACAGTACCTTACCACTCTCCTGCGATTTTATTCACGCTAACATTCGAATGCAAGTCGTTTTGACTACTTTCTTTTGCTTCTTGCAAAACGCTCTGCAGAGCTCCGTGCACCTCTAGAACACGATAGAGATGATTTCTGTACTGGCACAGTTTCTCCTTGCGAGACATAGTGGAAAAGCTTTTTGCTTAGCTGTAGGCGACAAGAGACGCTAAAGACGAAGGTACGGCGCCTCGCCCGAGCTAAGCGCCGGTCCCTGGCTTCTTTCGGCAGAAGCCGCGCTTCGAGCACACCGCGACCGGCACAATGCTCTTTTGCGCGAAGAAGCCGCTTCTTCGCCTCCGGGAGCCGGAGAGAGCGGCACCTTCCGAAAGGCGAACAACCAAGCCGAGCCACACTGGGATTGTGTGCACAGCTTGCAAACTGATAGAAAACAGTACCTTACCACTCTCCTGCGATTTTATTCACGCTAACATTCGAATGCAAGTCGTTTTGGACTACTTTCTTTTGCTTTTGCAAAACGCTCTGCAGAGCTCTGTGCACCTCTAGAACACGATAGGAGATGATTTCTGTACTGGCACAGTTTCTCCTTGCGAGACATAGTGGAAAAGCTTTTTGCTTAGGTGTAGGCGACAAGAGACGCTAAAGACGAAGGTACGGCGCTCGCCCGAGCTAAGCGCCGGTCCCTGGCTTTTTGCAGAAGCCGCGCTTCGAGCACACCGCGACCGGCACAGTGCCGCGACCGGCACAATGTTTTTGCGCTGAAGAAGCCGCTTCTTCGCCTCCTCCGGGAGCCGGAGAGAGCGGCACCTTCCGAAGGCGAACAACCAAGCCGAGCCACACTGGGATTGTGTGCACAGCTTGCAAACTGATAGAAAACAGTACCTTACCACTCTCCCCTGCGATTTTATTCACGCTAACATTCGAATGCAAGTCGTTTTGACTACTTTCTTTTGCTTCTTGCAAAACGCTCTGCAGAGCTCCGTGCACCTCTAGAACACGATAGGAGATGATTTCTGTACTGGCACAGTTTCTCCTTTGCGAGACATAGTGGAAAAGCTTTTTGCTTAGGTGTAGGCGACAAGAGACGCTAAAGACGAAGGTACGGCGCTCGCCTGAGCTAAGCGCCGGTCCCTGGCTTCTTTTCGGCAGAAGCCGCGCTTCGAGCACACCGCGACCGGCACAATGCTCTTTTGCCAAGAAGCCGCCTTTCGCCTCCGGAGCCGGAGAGAGCGGCACCTTCCGAAAGGCGAACAACCAAGCCGAGCCACACTGGGATTGTGTGCACAGCTTGCAAACTGATAGAAAACAGTACCTTACCACTCTCCTGCGATTTTATTCACGCTAACATTCGAATGCAAGTCGTTTTGGACTACTTTCTTTTTGCTTCTTGCAAAACGCTCTGCAGAGCTCTGTGCACCTCTAGAACACGATAGGAGATGATTTCTGTACTGGCACAGTTTCTCCTTGCGAGACATAGTGGAAAAGCTTTTTGCTTAGCTGTAGGCGACAAGAGACGCTAAAAGACGAAGGTACGGCGCTCGCCCGAGCTAAGCGCCGGTCCCTGGCTTCTTTTCGGCAGAAGCCGCTTCGAGCACACCGCGACCGGCACAATGCTCTTTGCGCTTTCTTCTTCGCCTCCGGGAGCAGAAGCGGCGCGGCTGGGATTGTGTGCAGCTTGCAAACTGATAGAAAACAGTACCTTACCACTCTCCTGCGATTTTATTCACGCTAACATTCGAATGCAAGTCGTTTTGGACTACTTTCTTTTGCTTCTTGAAAACCGCTCTGCAGAGCTCTGTGCACCTCTAGAACACGATAGGAGATGATTTCTGTACTGGCACAGTTTCTCCTTGCGACAAAAAGCTTTTGCTTAGCGTAGGCGAAAAGAGACGCTAAAGACGAAGGTACGGCACCGCCCCGAGCTTCCTGGCTTCTTTCCAGAAGAGCCGGAGAGAGCTGCAAGAAGCCTTCCGAGCCGGAGAGAGCGGCACCTTCCGAAGGCGAACAACCAAGCCGAGCCACACTGGGATTGTGTGCACAGCTTGCAAACTGATAGAAAACAGTACCTTACCACACTCCTGCGATTTTATTCACTCTAATATTCGAATGCAAGCACTTTTGGACAACTGCCTTTTCCTTCGCTAGTGGTCGGTTACAAGATCTGCAGCACCTTTGCAGCTTCCTGGGTTTTGATGTGGCAGCCACATGCTGCTCTCCGTCCTCCTCAGATCCACCACTTCAAGCTGAGACAGGAAAGATCAAATTCTTGTGAAGTCTCTCAGCAAGGTAACAGTTGATGTTATGAATGTTCCATTCTGCCACTTTTGAGGAATTCAATAATTCATGCCTTGGTACCATTCAACTGCTTTCAAGCATCTAGACAAATTCAGCTGTGGTAACAGACAGCAACTTATCCCTGGGAAAAGTCTCCAATCCCATGACAAGGAACATCAAAGAAAAACCCTATTCTAGCAAAACTGAGCAAAACGTTCAAATATGTACTGATCCAGAACTTCCTTAGGTAGGATAATGCACAGTTTGCTGCTTCTGGGAAGGCTCGTGTCCCTTATCCCTTTTGCCGACACAGTCTGCCTGACACAATGGCAGGGATGAGATATCTGGGAATTCCAACCAGAGAAGGCCAAGTGCAGCCATTGATTCACTCCACTTTGGGATGGATAAAGCACAGTTCTGAAATAAGAGGGACAATTTTTTTCTCCTTATCCTTGCTTGTCTGGCCTCCATACAGTTGGACACCCTGCCAATGAGGTGAAACCTAACCCCAGTATTTCTGTCCAAATTTGTGCTTCTTTGTCTGTCATCAACTGCATGCTCTGTCTAAACCACATCTCTACAGAAATGTATTAGAAGAAAATTAGAAGAAGTTTTTTTTCCTTCACCCACATAAACTTTGAAAATTTTCTAAACCACATCAACTCTTCAAACCATTGGTATAAGATAATTGCTTCAAGAAATCTTTGAGAAAAAGTAACCCTATTCTTTCCTTTAGCATTTTGTTGATTTTTTTTCTATCACTCTCCAGTTTACAACCTGAACCCAGGTAATCTGAGAAGCTTACTTATTAGTAGGAAAAATAGAAAACCTGTGGAAATTCAGGTTCTGAACCTTCTGGATGTCTCTGAAGAGGTTGATATGTGCGATGGTTCTTCCAAGGGCTCCAATAGGTGTACATCTGACTTCAAGTCCTGTAGCCACCTTTGTATCATAGGGGTGGTTGGGGTGGAATGCTTTGTATGGAGTTTTTACAAATTCTAACAAAATTTTTGTGTGACCTGAAAGAAAACGAGAACTCTGCAAGAGAACAGCAGTGCTTAAGCCCAGAAAGTACAACTAAAATGTGTCTAACCTTTCAAAAGGTCT
The DNA here is from genome assembly GCA_024865655.1 of Emberiza elegans. Lineage (NCBI taxonomy): Eukaryota > Metazoa > Chordata > Aves > Passeriformes > Fringillidae > Emberiza > Emberiza elegans. Next base: position 4,317 of record JALJVW010001618.1, on the reverse strand, counting down.
TTTGGGGTAGAAGACAGATATTAATGACCTTAAAAGTAGATGTAGAAAGACTTGTCTTTTGGAAAAACTTTGTGGAAACTGCCTAGTTAAAATAAAGAAATAAAGAAATAAAACCAAAACCTCCCCCAAAAACTCAAAACAAACAAAAGAGAACCAAAGGAAAAGGAAAAAAAAAACCAAACCAAATCAAAAACCCCAAACAAAACAAAAAAAGCCAAACCAAAGAAAAAACAAAACCCCAAAACCAACCAAACACAAAACAAACAACCAAAACCAGTTAAATTCTTTTTTTCTGTGAAACAGCTGTACTTCATAGTATCTCCACGGGCACTCCTTATAATGTGGACATTCTCTGATTGCTGCTGGGTTGTTCACTGCAAGCAATATAGATTCTCCACTAGCTTTCACATAAAACAGTGTCAGGTAGTTTTGAAACTAAATCTGAATGAATAAAAACGCTCTGTATACCCGCAACGATTATTAAAAATATCAAAACTCAGCTCAATAGTAGGTTAATGAGCTACAACAAATGTGATGAGTATTTACTTTTGTTTTCTTTGAATGTTGTGCAATTGTAAACCAGAACTAATTTAAAATAGGTACAAAACCCAGGAAAAAGTAGATAAAGAAATATCAGCAAAATTTTAAAATGAAGCTTTATGAGCCTTGAGAATTGAAAAGAGTTGTATTTCTAGAAAGATATCCTGTTTTCCTAAATTTGATGTGAATTATCCTAAAACCTCATTTCCATCTTTCTTTACATACTTCATTTAGACTAGGCTAGGCTCTGGGTAGGCCTGTTTGTAGAAGTTTTGGTCCTGCTGCCAAGAAAATAATGTTGCTGGATGATCTTGAGGAAGGAGGAACTTTTGATAGTCTTGAGAGAAGAGGAATGATGTGCCTGAGCACATCCCAGAAATCCCAAAAGATTGAGGATGCCAACCAAGCACGTGCTATTCCTCCCGATGTTTTAAAGTCTGGACCTGCCAAAACTCAATGCTCTCTTCATAACCACATGGAATGCTCGTGATAGCCAGACAAAGGACACCTGCTCCCTGAAAAAAGACAGGGATTGATTTCTACCAAAAGTAGTTGCCCACAGCAATATGAGTTTGTTCTGCCTGTCATGGTTTTTTTATTGTCATCAAATGGAACCAGAGAAAGTCAATCTCCTGCAGGATAAAATGGGATTAAGGTACTGCTGTTCTCCATCAGCTAAAGGATTTGGTATTACTGTTAGAGTTAAATGAGTCTAAAGTCCAGCTATTATCTGTATCATATACCTGGAATTTAAGTGAGAAAAAATGACATTGAAATTCACTTAAAAATTTATTAAAAAAAAAACAAACAACAAATAAAACTATGATAAGGTCTTCTTCTGATGAGATTGGTGAAAGTGACAGAGAGAAAATAACACTTGTTAACCTGTTAGAACTGCAAATCTTGCATCACCCGTCACATTACTCTGGCCAAAATAGTATTTTTGTAGTCCTGAATTCTGAACAGCAAAATATCATCATCACAATGCCTGACCAGGGAGACTATATAAAAATCAAATCAAATCAAATTTCAGGCTTAATTATAGCAATACAAATTAAAATGTATTGTCCTCTTTCATAGCCAAAGGCAATAAAGCATCACTTGAAGTGGCATTTATGAGAAAAAACAGTTAGGTACTCTAATTTCAAATGAATAGGAGCAAGAAGAATTACTGAAACCCATTCTGATCTCCATTTTATAAAATAAAAGTGTGGCATTGCTTCTTATATTTTATTGCCTGATGATTTTAAAATTGCAGAACCAGTGTACCCATGTTTCTGTCACAGTAAAAAAAGCATCAATATTGTTATACCTTCTCTGAGTGACATGCTTAGACTGGAGCATGTGCTAATAAGCTTTTTATTAAGCGTATGCTAATCAACATATGATGATTGAATGGAACTCCATCAATCTTGCAGCCATTTTCTCTGTGAAAAAATGTTCTTTAGGACATGGCTGGGAGAGGAATTTGGAAAAGACAATCTGCAGATTTTTAAAAACCTATTATTATTACCCCATTATATGTTTAAGAGTTACTTTTTCTAGTTGATTTTTGTTGGGTTTTGTTTTTTTTCTTTTCTGTACACATATGAGGTAGTATTTGCAGAAAAGCAAATGATGCAAGACAAGCTACTTTCCAGGTTTATGGTACGTTGCTCCTCTCCAGATTTTCTGGCCACAGTCTTTCCTATTAAAAACCTCCATCTCTAGAGGAAAATGTAGAAGGCAAATGCCCATTAAAATTTTGCTGCCTGCTCTATCAAATAGAGTCATTTAATTGCATCAAGTGACTATCTAACTGATGCACTAAAATGATAAAGCTCCAGTAGAGCCTCCATTTCACAAACATCTATGTTGTTAATCACACACCCTTAATAAGATGCACCCTATATGTCTTTGCAAGATTTTTACACTTTTTGCCATTTTGGATTACACGAGATTGCACCAAAGTTTGAACATTGTTCAACTTTTCAGAATTTGAATAATTTTTGTTGTTGAGTTGTTTTATCACTAGGAGTCCACTGTTTTCTTTTATTACTTCACAGGAGTTAATATCAAAGAAACTTTCAATGAATGCTCTTTTGTGATGGAACTGAAATGAACAGAAAAGATACATTTGCTGTGTGACAGTGAATACTGTCACATTTCTTATGTCTACAATGTTCGGCATGAAATCAAGAACTGCCCACATCATGTATAACTAATCTAACAATTCTGCCCTTTTAACTGTTAGTTCACTACGTGCTGCATGTCTTGGCTGACTTTTAATATTACACCAATACTCACCACTGCATCAGGAGGGTCTATAACCTGTTGGCTCTAGCAGGCCAATTCCAGTGCTGAAGGTGTAGATGACTCCCATTCTTTTGAACACCAGGTGCCTGAATCCCACCTTACTCACAGTGCAAACAGCAAAGCTAGGAACCCATAGAGCATTTTCTACTTAAAAGAGATGTCAGTCCTAAAGTTCTAGGCAGGAATGACAGCATCACTCTCATGGTTAAAATTCAAGCTAGTTCTTAAAAGATGCACTGTTTTGGTAGTTATGATCAAATCTAAGTAGTACTGGAATTAACATAACAAGCCTCAGAAAAGACACTGAGATCATGCAGTCCTAAAACAATATTTAATCAAGATTTAACCCTCTGTTAACACGAGATGCTAAAGCTAAGCAGCAGCCCACTTTGAAAACATCCAGGTTGTAAATATCTGCCTGGTAAAATATTTAATCAAAATCAATATGATCACTGTTTTTTCACCAGTGCAGATTTAACCTCTGTTAACATTGAGATGCATAACAAGCCTCAGAAATTAAAAGACACTGAGACGAGGAAAACATGCAGGAAAATCTGCCTTGCAATATTTAATCAAAATTATGTTCCAATTTTTCACCAGTTTTAACCCTCTGTTAAATTGAGATAAGCTTAAGCATCCCTGCCTTTCCCACTTTGAAAGAGATAATCTCTATCCAGGTTGTACCATCATATGAATGGACCTGTGTAAACATTGACGCATCATTAATTGTAGGTGGTGATTTTAGCCTTCTAATAGTCTTCTATAAAGCCAAGCAAAATAATGTCAGTCAGTGAAGTGAAACCTTTCTTTCATTTTCAAACCAAAGCCATTGTTTACAAAATAAAATTTGCATGCATCACAGCAGTGGAGAGAAGTGTTTTGAAAGGGTGAATTTTATCTGCTTGGAAAATATTTTTCCATGGAAAGCATTTTCTAGGTGATTTACAGTGCTTTTTTCTTCAAAGCAGAACAAAATAAAATGCTGAAGAGCTCCTAGAAGGCTGTCATGGTCTAAAAATACTCAGATCTCAAAGAAGTACTCAGCTTTTAGTCACTCCTCATCACAAAACATCTGTTATTCATGATTCTGCCTCATGATTTAGAAGCCAAATGGCTAGTAGGAGATTTAAAGTACAGCCACTTGGATCTGGCTGACTAAATTTGAAAATTACTTCTGAAATTATACGTGTTTCTTCTGAGACCATCCTTGTTATAGCTCACTCATATAGACAGTCATCTGTTCTTCAGAAAATCTGAGTGATGTATAAAGAGTTTTGCAGAAGGTGGAAAACCCTTTTCCCTTGAGGTTTTAATCGAAAAGAGTAGTAGAATTCTTGTTCCTAAAAACCAAATTTTGAGTAGTTGAAAATGCACAATGTAAAGGATGGCCAGCACCGTGGATGCTCCAGCAGGCTCTGATTGCTCTCAACTACCCCTCTTCTTACAACCTCCTTCCCAATATCTCCTTCTCCCCCATCTCTT
>JALJVW010001616.1:0-27528 GCA_024865655.1 Emberiza elegans | reverse complement strand
AGTGACTGGATGAGCTTTGAAGTGGCAAATACTCTGTTTAGTGTCTAAGCACACATCTTGGGCATTAATAGTATTGCTTTTACAAATAAATCTTAGCTGTTCTCTAGTAATGCAGGATTTTAAGTTCACTGTTTGCCCCTTTTCATTCATCTTTCATGCCCACACTCTGTGTTCTGAAGGGTAGAGTACTTTTTTTTTCATGGTTTAATCTTAGTGCAATGATGGGATGGATAACATAAACAGTGGCATTACATATCTAAGCACAAAGGTAGTAGCCACATTAGATGCAGGATCATAGGTGAAATTTGCTATAGTCTACCAGGATTGAAACTTCTTTTCAAAATCAATCACATTATCTCAGACAATTTTTCGAATTTCAGTTGGAAAATTACTTTTACCCCCTTCCCGTATGATCAGAGCTGCTGTTGCCTGCATCTATAACTGTGTTTGTATACAACTGAAAACTAAAGACACATTATTTTGAACTGTACTAAGTGCTTCTAATGTTAACTTGTGGTCTTGGTTTCTGGCCTTTTCTCACTTTGGCAGTACTTTTGAAATTTGCCACTAGCTAGTTCCTAATGCTAATAGGGATGACTGTAAAGGCCACTTCAATTTTGTTAGGCCACCTGCTGCAGTGGCCAGTTTATTCATCAGTATTTCTGAATCAATTTAATTTAAAACTCTTAATCTTGTCTCTAATATCTCAGTTAGATCTTTTCTTATTCTGCTCTTGAGATATACTTCTCTTTATAACTATGTTGTCTGGCCATCAAAGGATGTTTTTAGGAAGGAGGAGCAGGCTGGTTGGATTTTTGAGAAGTGTCTACAGTTCTTGTTCTTGCCATTCTTGCTTCTCATATATCTCTGATTCTCGTGGATTACTACGGTAGATAGGTTTAAATCTTTTATCTCAGAAAGTTCTCTCATAGATCTAGTATACTGATTAAAAGCTTGGGACTAAGGCTATTCAGCATTACTTTGGATAGAGGTACTCTCTAATTCTAAAACTTCAGTTATAATTACATACATAATTAGTAAACCCAAGTATCTGGTCTCAGGCTATATGTTATGTACTGATCTATTTAACTCTTTGCTCTGAGTTCCAGCTACGTGTTTCTCAATTTCTCTGAGCTGTTTGCTTAAAAATATTTTACTATGTAGGTGACCAGTGTTATCACTCTAATGTGGGTGGGCATCTCTCTTTGTATTCTATATGGTCTTCTATAAAACATTTCAAAAGGACTCAGCTTTCTATTTAGCCCGAGGATTTTAGTTAGAATTCGCTATAGTGCCAGTGGAAGAGCTTGGGGCCAGGGTAGATTAACTTCTTGCCTCAGTCTTACAATCTGCTGCTTAATCAAATGCTTCATTTTTCTACCTGGCTGCTTGATTGGGGGTTGCATGGAGTGTGAAGTTCTCAATCTATGCTCAGGTGGCTACTAATCTGTTGCACTGCTTTGGAAATGAAATGTGATCCTCTATCCGAGGATATTGTGGCTGGAACTCTGAAGCATGGTATCATTTCTTGTAATAATACTCTGGTCACTTCTCGAGCTTTAACAGTTCTGGTGGGGAATGCTTCTGGCCACTCTGAAAATGTATCTATCAATACTAGTAAATACTGATACCCCCCTTTCCTTGGGAGTTCTGAAAAGTCAATTTGCTATTGTTGTCCAGGCCCATAGCCTCTCTCAATCTGACTGAGTTTTGGCCTGGGGGTATTTTTTTATTTTTGTTAGTCTGGAGGCAAGGATCACACTGTCGGTTTACCTGAGTAATAGTGGCATATAAATTCTTGGCAACAATTTTTTTTCAATCAGATGTGTGTTCTAGAAAGCTTGTGGAAATTACTACTTCAAAATCAACACTTCATTTCAATGCACTCTGTATCACCGGCAGCCTTGGTCACTTTGGAAAAGGAGCCACACTTTATAAAAAAGCTTTTAAGTAGTTAGGCTTCAGTGTGTCTTTTAGTGCTCTTCTTTCACTAGTAACTATGAAAATGGGAAGGATTACTAACTCTCTTTCAACGGTAGCCTACTCTTTGTGATTGATGTCTCTTTTGATTAGTATTATTATATTCTGGCTTACTTTCAAGGAAAATCTGTCTATAATTACTTTACCCTTTACTGCTTTCTTTTTTGCCTCTCTATTCGCCAGCTCATTTCCTTCTTTTTAATTCTGAGCTCACTCTGGTGCCTTTTCAGGCAGTTGAACTGCTTCTAGCAGCCGGATTGTCTCTTCTTTCTTTGTAAGGTTAGCAGTCTTTTCTCTTTTTAGATGGCTCTGTGTGCATGCACTCTGAATGCTCTGAATGCATCTTTTTAGCTGTTTTTTGCTAAGGTATGGGTTAATGCATTTATTTTGGCCTTCTGCGCAGAGGTACCTGTTGGTAAGGGTCCAGACTCTATTACTTCTCTGCAGTTAGTCACTGTGTACTTAGCATGTCGCTTTCTACTGGCAATGTAGCTGCTCTTGTCAGTGAACCAGGTCTCTGCATTGTCTAGAGGTGTGTCTTTCAAGTCTGGGTATCTGGAGTAAGTAGCTTCAATGGTCTCCAGGCACTTGTGGTGTACTGCTTCTCTTTAATTCCACTGAGAAAGGAAGCTGGGTTGACAATATTAGTCACTACTATTTCTACATTATCTTGCTTTACTATGATGGCTTGGTATTTCAGGAACTTCTGCGGTGAGAACCAGTGGCTGCCTTTTACTGCCAATACTGCAGACACTGTGTGAGACACTAGCACAGTTGTTTTTGTTTCAGGCTAAACTTGCGTGCCTCTTGAATATTCAGCACGACTGCTCCTACAGCTCTGAGACAACTTGGCTGTCCTTTGGCTGTTGCATCTAGTTGCTTAGAGAGGTAAAGCAACTGCTCTCTGGTATGGACCTAAGTCTTGAGCCAGTATTCTCAGGGCAATTCTTTTTCATGGGAAAATAGAAAGAATGGTTTACTTACATTGGGAAGTCCCAAAGCTGGAGCTGACAATTAGTACTCTTTTAGTTGGTGAAAGGCCCGTGTGGCTTCTTTTGTTTGTCTACTGGAGATCTCTGTTTCCATCAGCAATAAGAGCATAGAGGGGTCTGACGAGCAGTCCATAATTATAAATGCACAGCCGGCACCACCCTGCCATGCCTAAGAAGGTTTGGAGTTCTTTTATTGTCTGGGGTTTTGGGGTTTGGCATATGGCTTCCTTGCGAGCCTGCCCTAAAGTCCGTTGCCCAGCACTCACCTCATACCCCAGGTAGATTACTTTCTCTTTCACTACCTGTGCCTTTTTCTTTGATACTCTGTATCCTTGGAGTCCTAGGAAATTCAAAAGGCTTACCGTCCAGGCCACACATGCTTCTTTCTTCTGAGTGGCTACCAGAAGATCATCCACGTACTGCAACAGCCTCCATTCTTCTTGTGGAGCTTCCCAGGACTCTGGATCTTTGCAAGTTGCTCTCCAGTCAAAGTGGGGGGCATTTTGAAGCCTTCAGGCACACGGACCATGTGAGCTGTATCCTAGGACTTGCTCATTTGAATGCAAAAATTTTCTGGCTGGCTTCATGGATAGGGAGGCAAAAGAAGGCATCTCTCAGGTCTAAAACAGTGAACCAGGTTAGCTCAGGTGTTAAACAAGTTAGTAAAGTATGTGGATCTACTACCACGGGGGGTAAATTGACAGCCTTCACTCCAGTACTATCAATTATTAGGCTGATTCCTTCCCTATCCTTCTTTTAGAGATTTTCACTTGATCAATTCTCACTGGCTGTGTTCTTTCCTTCCCTGAGCTTTATTACTATGGGGGGCATTTTCACCCTCCCTGGTACAGCAGAGGCCCATACCCTCTAAAGCAAATATTTACTTATTCTAGTATCTCTTTACTAATGTCCTTCTTAATTTCAATGGCTGTTGCTGTTAATGTTAAGCCTAACATCTTTATATCATTTGCCTCCAGAGTAACTTTTCTCATTCAAGAATATTTAGTACAAAAAAGTGCTTTTAAGTTCACCTGTTACTTTAAAGGTTTGCAAAATTTATGCCTTCTCAGACTGGCCAGTGGTTCTCCACACTACAACATAAACATTTTCCACCGGTACTAAAGCTTTATTTAAAACTGAATATGTAGCCCCTGTATCAACTAAGAATTCTACCCTTTTCTCTTCTTCTCCCAGCTTCATTGTTATAACCAGTGGATCCGCTGGGGCAGAATCCCCCGGTCCTCTTCAGTTGTTTTGTACGTGTGCAGCCATTTGTTGGTCACCCCGTCTCCGTTCTGGGCATTGATCTTTCCAGTGACCAATTCTTTTGCAGATTGCACACTGGTTCCTGCCTAGCTGAGGTTGTCCTTGTCTGGGTGGTCCCTGGTTGTATTTTCTTTGCCTTTCTTCCTGTACCACTGCTATCAACTTTTTCACTCCTTGTTTATATCCTTCTTCCCCGTTACTAAATACTCTCCAGGCTTCCTCTAGCAAGACTTTGAGATTTCTCCCATCTGGTCCCCGAATTTTCTGAAGTTTACATCTAATATCTCCAGCAGACTGCCCCAAAAATGAATTAACTAGCTGATTTATCCCTATATCAGACTCCGGATCCAATGATGTATGACGGCGCATAGTATCCCTTAAACGCTCTAGAAATTCAGATGGTGTCTCAGAAGGCCCTTGCTTAAGGGAATATAAGGCAGGCCAATTTATGGTTTTTGGAATAGCTCTTTCCACCCCTGTTGCTATCCACTCTTGATACTCTGCTAATTTCTTTACTTCTGCTAACACATTAGGATTCCATTCTGGGTCTTGGAGGGGGAAATGTTCTTTTATATCTAGCTGTGTGGCCTTGCAGTAATCCTTTGGCAAAGTCCCTGCTGTCTTTAAGATCAGCTGTTTTTCTGTTTCAGTGAAGGCATCTAGTCCTTGGCAGCAATCCTTTCCCATGCCTCTAAATCAAGAGTGGTAAATGGCACTTTAATCATTAATTTCCCTCCTTCTGGTCCCACTGCCTCTCGCAGAGGGGCCTGTAACACTGCTTGCCTCCTAGTTCTAGATGCAACTGGACTACCAGGGGTGGGGCCAGTTCTAGTGGATGTGCCTTCCCCCCCTGAGTCCTCCTCCTTTTTTTTGGGAGGTTCCTTCCCCTTCATCCTCATCTTCAGCTTCAGCTTCGGTTTCAGCCTCAGCCCTAGCCTCAGCCCTAGCCACAGTCCTATCCACAGCCCTCCTTCTTCTAGGAGGAGCTTTCATCCACTCAAATGTATCTCGTTCTTGCTCCTCAGAATGATAAACCTTATCTGATCTCATACACCGTTGTCCTATACTACATGCTGAACAGCAACGTTTAATCTGCTTTCCCTTTGCTTTGTTTTTTTTTTTTTCAAGGGCCAAGACCAGTGGATCTGAGGGCGACCTGATCCCACAGTCCCTCTGCCATTCTTGGCAATTTCTTAAAACAAAAAACATATCAGCATAAGAAACCTCATCCCATTTACCTTCCCGTCTTAAAAACAGCATCAACTGCAGTAAGGTATCATAATCTAAGGTTCCAGTGGGTGGCCATCTCGCCCCCCCCCCCCTGTCAGTGGCCACCAGCGTGTGCAATATTGGATTAGATCCTTTTTTTTCTCAGAGCCTCCCCTGCTGGTGACTTCCTTCCAGTGGGCCAAGATGCACCCCAAGGGGCTTGCCGAGGGACTTCCTTGCTCTGGTTAGTTCCCATTATTTCCTTCTCTTTGCCCTGTCTCGCTTCCACCCAAACCTCTCTTCACAGTACTTTACAGTAGCTTCCCAGTCCTCCTCCCACACACACCAGGTGGCAGGTACCAGATGTGATTTCCCACACACAAGCTTTAAGATCTTAGGTTCTGGATTAGCTTGATTAAGATGTTTTAATTTACACCCAGGGCATGTGCCCTGACGCTTACTAGAACAGCAATACCAGTGTCTATCACAAACTCCGCACTGCAATAATACCCACGCTGTGTGCCAGCCTCTGGATGCACCAAAGGCTCCCAGGAATTGCCCACAGAGGCAGGCTATTCCGTTTATCACAGGGAGCTCTAAATCCTCTATGGCAGGCTGTTCCCAGTCCAGACTTACTATGGTACCAGCTGAAGTCCGGTAGAGCCCCTCCAAATAAAGTCGTTCGTCCCCCATCTATCCAACAATTCACAGGATTCACAAACTCCCAGGGGTCGAGTCCAAACCACCGGGGCAGAGGAACCCTTGAGTTCATCTAGCCATGGTGAAACTGTGCACAATCTACACCACAAATCACCTTTACTCAATTAATGTACTCACCCGCGCTTTTCCACTACTTGCTCTATCTTCTCTGCTGGGCGCTCCCCGCCCCCACGGCCTGCCCCGGCCGGTGCTCACTCTGCTCCTCCAGTTGCGGGTAGGAAACCCCCCACTGCTGCAGAGCACTGTAGATATGCTCTCTTTATACACCATACGCTTATACACTTGTACGATTACAAACACAATGCACTAATCACACGACGCATCAACCACACAGTGTCCGGACACTACACACACACACACACACACACACACACACACACACACACACACACACACACACACACACACGGGGCTCACTCGACCCACCCCCAGGGTTGCTAGCGGTTCCGCCCTATCAGAACAATGAGGCCGCCCCCTTCTTTAATCCTCTTAATACAGCTGCTCCATCAGCTGCACCCAGATGTCTCTGAGTGATTTACTCCCTATATCTCTCTTTTTCTCTCTTTTTTTTTTTTTTTTTTCCTCTTTTTCTTCCCCCTGGGGCCCCTCAATACATACCATATCCTCCTCCACACGCCAGCAGGTTCTTGTCTGTCCTTGCAGGAGGCAAACTGAGACGGAGCCTCCTCCAGGAAATCCTGGGGTGCCTAGGAGGTCTGTCTGTCCCCCCTGCCCCTGCAGGGACAGAGACGGAGACAGAAAGTATCTCCCCCTCCTGGCTGGCTCGCCAGAATGATTTGCAGAGAGAAGAAATAAACCCTCACAACTCCAAAAAGTTGCGGAGAGCCGGTATGAAGTTTATTGGCAGCGCTGGACGCATGCGGAGTTAGCACTCCCAAAGGCATGCGCACCCCTGGGAAACTCTGGTCCTCTTTTATCCACCCTTGCTGGACTTTTAACCTAATTCAAAATGGTGTTTTACTCTAGGGGATTTTCCAATCTGTCTCAACATCCACCAGTGGCTTGCAGCCAACGAGTTTCCTGAGTACAACCTGTACAGGCCCCTTCTGGATCTGACAGAGGCACAGCCCGCTGATGTGGTGATGGCTCTCCTGCGTGTGGCCCCATCATGTGACAGGTAAGGGGCCCACGTGCCCACAAGGCTCAGGGCTCAGCAGCCCATCACCCTGTACAGCCTGTCCCAGGTGTCTGACACTCAGAGAATTCCAGGGCCCTCTGGCTCCTCCCTTTGCCCGCCCTGGCATGTCAGGGCTGGGCTGCCTGTGTGCTGAGGGACAGGGGGCAGGGCTGGCAGCCAGCTCAGCTCCCCCTGCGGCCCAGGCCAGAGTGCTGTGTCCCAGACCCCTGAGACAGAGCTCTTTCCCCACAGAGCTGCTACCACCATGTGGAAGACCATCATGTGCTCGTGCAGGACTGCAGAGCCAGCCATGCTCATACTCCTTGACGTGCTGGCCAACTGGCCAGAGCACAGCACGTGCACCTCCGATGGGGACCACACGGCTGTCCTTGCCCTGGCTGTGAGTTTCTGCAACTGGCCTTTGCTCACCCCAAGCTCACCTCTCCATCAGCTCTCCATCCTCCCTCCCCCCCACGGTGTCTCCCTGCCTCAGGCACTGGGCTGAAACCTGGCCTAGGGGCAGCTTCAGAGCCACCAGGCCCGGTGCTCCCAATGCGTCTCTGCTGGCCTCCTCCTTCCCACGCTCGGGCTCAGCCACACGGACACCTCGGCCCTGAGCTTGGGCTGCTCTGTCCTTTGCAGGCCACTGTGGTGATGTGGAAGATCCTCCAGATGCCCTGTGTCCCACATGTAGTGACCGTGCATTTCCCCCGCCTCTTTGTGCACCTGCTCTTCCAAGTGCTCTTCAGCACCTTGGATATGCCAGAGGCGGCCGATACCTTCTGGAAGGGATGCCAGCAGCAACACGGCCTTGCCACCGACCCCAACAGGTGCTCCATGCCAGTCCTCCTGTCCCTGCCACGTGCCCAGGGCCAGAGCCAGTGCTCCCAGCGTGACCTGGGCTTTGCTCTGCACACAGCTTTGCAGAGCAGACCCTGAAGGCCCTGCTCTGCCGACTGCACTATGAGGATGTGGTGGCGGCAATGGAAGACAAGCGTGGCTGGGACACGCTGCTCTGTGCTGACACCCACCACTGTGCTGTGGGCCTGCTGGCCAGGTGAGACCCCCTGCTCCCCAGCTGCCCCCGGCATTTGTGCCCTGTGCCCAGGGTGCACCCCATGGTCGTGAGCCACAAGGCCTTGTCACCAAGGGACGGCCAGGGGGCCTGCAAAAGGCTGGGAGAGGAGCGTGCCCAAGAGCAGCCACAGCCCAGTGGGCCCGGCTCCCCATCCTCTGCACTTCCCCAGGTGTCTGTCTTGATGTTCACCGGGGACCTCCCTGTTTGTGGCCGTCCATTGCCGTGCTCAGCAGGCAGCCAGTTGTGTTTGCACGTGAGCTGCCACAGGAAGACACACAGCAAGTGGACAGTGGAGTAGCAGAGGCTGGGCCAATTCTTTTTCTTTCAGAGTGCAAGAGAGACAGAAAAGCACAAGGAAACACGACAGTGTTTTGGTGGAGTCTCTTTGTCCTGTGAAATTCTCTAGTTGCTGGTCTTTCTGTGCTACTGCTAATCCCTTCCTTGAAAAAATCATTCCAGGAAGGAGCAACATCATCTGACATGTACCAAGTGTTGCCACCAGTTGCTGCAGGTGCTCCTCCCAAGAGCCCCTGTAGGATGGAGCACAGCCCCCAGTGCACGTCGGCTTTGGCTGCCCTCTGGCAGAGAAGCCCTCTCGAGGCACAGGTCTCTGGGGCAGGACATGGGCACCAGCGCTGCCAGGGCTCGGGGGGACTCTGCTTTGGCAGGGACTCTGCCACACCTGCTGATGTCAGTGCTCCCTGGGCGCCAGGGCTCAGAGCAGCATTTGTGCCCTGGCTCACACAATCCTTGTCTCTGTCACACGGCCGTGCTTAGCGTGGCCACCATGCAGGACTTGTCCCGAGGAGGCCGTGCCAGCTTCTGTGGAAGGCCCCATGCCCTTCCCACCACGGCTGGGTCAGCAGCCACCGCTGGGGGCTCCTGCTGCCCTGAGCCTGCCGAGCAGGGCAGCCTTTGCTTATGGTTTTAGGTGTTCCTAAAGATCCTGTCAGGCTGTCTGAGACACTTGGGGCAAGGCAATCCTTCCAACCTGGGCCTCTTTGGGGGGGCTGGGGGCAGCCCCAGAGCAGGTGGCAGGGTGTGCAAGGGCCCTTTGTGACATGGTGCAGCATGGTCACCGTGCCATGGAATGGGACCTTTGTGACATGCAGTGACATAGGTGTTGGCAACGAGGTGGCCACACCACAGTGCTCGGTGCACGCGACAGGACAGAGCACAGTGCCCTCGTTCCTTGTGCTGACCCAGAGCTTTCCCGAGGTGTTACTCCTGCAGGTGACCTCTGGCCTTCCCGAGGCTTCTCTTCTGCAGGTGCCCTTGAGGGCAGACCGTGGCATTTGCTGAGCACGGTCCTTGACGAGGAGTCTCCTGTCCTTGTGGCTGGAGCCCTCAAGACCAGAGTGCAGGACTTGCCGTCCTGTAGCCTTGCCAAGACTTCACTCCTGCAGGTGCCTTCAAGGCACAACTGCAGCACTTGCTGACTCCGACCTTTTCCAAGCCATCTTCTCCTGCAAGTAGCCATGAATCCAGGCAGTGACGTAGAGCACAGACCTGTGAGCGTGCCCAAGCTGGCCTGGGCGAAGGAGGTGAAAGAAGGCCCTGGAACTGCTCCGGCACAGCAGCCTGAAGAGGTGGAGCAGTTCCAGCTACTGCAGAAGGGTGAGTGGCAGAGCCGAGACACAGGGCTGGTGCCTGAAGCCAACATAGCCCCATCCCATCCCATCCCATCCCATCCCATCCCATCCCATCCCATCCCATCCCATCCCATCCCATCCCATCCCATCCCATCCCATCCCATCCCATCCCATCCCATCCCATCCCATCCCATCCCATCCCATCCCATGCCATTCCCTGGGGACATGCCCATGGACAGGACAGAGCAGGGGCCGGGACAGACGCCCCACAGCCGTGCTCTGTGCCCTGGGGCATGGCGGGGCTGTCCCTGCCTGGGCCGCGCAGAGCTGGCCTTGTGCTCTCCGGCCTCCCCCAGCCCCCCTCAGCTCAGCCTGTGCTCGCTCTTTGCCAGGTGCAGCCGCAGCAGCACACAAAGGGCAGCCACGCACCCGTGGCCTCTTCCGCAGGACAGCGCAGGTACCTGCAGCCATCCCCCCCACCGGGCTGGGCCTGTTGTCACTGCTCAGCCCAGCACCGTGCTCGGAGCACTCCATGCAACATCCCTGGCTTCTTGCCCTTCTGCTGCAGATGGTTGGCACATTCATGAAGAGGATTCGGGAGGAAGAGACCAGCGGCATGGGCAGCGTGCTCAGAGCGTACCCTCCCCTCTTCAAAACCAAGACCAGTGCTGCCCTGCTGGATATGCTTGTGGAGGAGGGTCCTTCCAGTCCAAATCAAGTAAGCAGCCTGTGGCCTGGCTTCCGTCCTCCCAGCAATTGCTTGGCCTCCCAAGGCACGCCTGCTGCTCACTGGAAGCCTTGAGGCCATGGCAGCGTGGTGGCAAGGGAAGTACTTTTCTGGGGCAGCTGGGCACATTACTCCCTCTGGCAGCTTCCCAAGTCTCCCCTGCCTCCTCCAGGTGCCCGCCATGGTCAGGTACATCCACCAGTGGCTTGCGGCCAACGAGTTTCCTGAGTACAACCTGTACAGGCCCCTTCTGGATCTGACAGAGGCACAGCCCGCTGATGTGGTGATGGCTCTCCTGCGTGTGGCCCCATCATGTGACAGGTAAGGGGCCCACGTGCCCACAAGGCTCAGGGCTCAGCAGCCCATCACCCTGTACAGCCTGTCCCAGGTGTCTGACACTCAGAGAATTCCAGGGCCCTCTGGCTCCTCCCTTTGCCCGCCCTGGCATGTCAGGGCTGGGCTGCCTGTGTGCTGAGGGACAGGGGGCAGGGCTGGCAGCCAGCTCAGCTCCCTGCTGCGGCCCGGGCCAGAGTGCTGTGTCCCAGACCTCCCTGAGACAGAGCTCTTTCCCCACAGAGCTGCTACCACCATGTGGAAGACCATCATGTGCTCGTGCAGGACTGCAGAGCCAGCCATGCTCATACTCCTTGACGTGCTGGCCAACTGGCCAGAGCACAGCACGTGCACCTCCGATGGGGACCACACGGCTGTCCTTGCCCTGGCTGTGAGTTTCTGCAACTGGCCTTTGCTCACCCCAAGCTCACCTCTCCATCAGCTCTCCATCCTCCCTCCCCCACGGTGTCTCCCTGCCTCAGGCACTGGGCTGAAACCTGGCCTAGGGGCAGCTTCAGAGCCACCAGGCCCGGTGTTCCCAATGTGTCTGCGCTGGCCTCTCCTTCACACGCTCGGGCTCAGCCACACGGACACCTCGGCCCTGAGCTTGGGCTGCTCTGTCCTTTGCAGGCCACTGTGGTGATGTGGAAGATCCTCCAGATGCCCTGTGTCCCACATGTAGTGACCGTGCATTTCCCCCGCCTCTTTGTGCACCTGCTCTTCCAAGTGCTCTTCAGCACCTTGGATATGCCAGAGGCGGCCGATACCTTCTGGAAGGGATGCCAGCAGCAACACGGCCTTGCCACCGACCCCAACAGGTGCTCCATGCCAGTCCTCCTGTCCCTGCCACGTGCCCAGGGCAGGAGCCAGTGCTCCCAGCGTGACCTGGGCTTTGCTCTGCACACAGCTTTGCAGAGCAGACCCTGAAGGCCCTGCTCTGCCGACTGCACTATGAGGATGTGGTGGCGGCAATGGAAGACAAGCGTGGCTGGGACACGCTGCTCTGTGCTGACACCCACCACTGTGCTGTGGGCCTGCTGGCCAGGTGAGACCCCCTGCTCCCCAGCTGCCGCCGGCATTTCTGCCCTGTGCCCAGGGTGCGCCCCGTGGTCGTGGGCCACAAGGCCTTGTCACCAAGGGACGGCCAAGGAGACTGCAAAAGGCTGGGAGAGGAGCGTGCCCAAGAGCAGCCACCGCCCAGAGGGCCCAGCTCCCTCTTGCAGGGTGCTGGAGAAAGGCCAGACCTCTGTGAGTCGGTCCTTGCAGAGGTTTACCCCTGCTGCCTCAGGGTTTTGCTTCTTATTTCCTCCTGTCAGAGAAATGTACCGTGCATCTGAAGCCTTGTGTTCCGCGACTGCATTCCACCTGCTGGGGCTGCTCAGCAAAGACGTGCCACCCCGGGATTTGGCCGCCATGGCGTTCCTTGTGGAGGTGAGCCTGAAGGCCAGCGCTGCCTGGCTGAGCTGCCTCCCGGCTCTCTGCCCTCTCGTGGCCGCAGCTGCCCGGGATGGTGCCCGTGCCCTGTGCTGCTGCCCCGTCACCAGCCTTGTGCCTTTCAGATCCTGGACTGCCTGGACTTGAGAGAATGCCGTGACAGCGTCCTGGAGGTCCTGTCCAAGAACCTGCAGAGCGAGTGCAGGGAGATGCGTCACTTGGCCCTCAGAGGGCTCCTGGTGCTCGGCACCAGTGTCTCGGTGAGAAGAGGGCAGCGGCTGAAGCCATGCTGCCAGCGTGGGGCTGGGGAAGGCACTCGCTTGGCCTTGGCTGGCCTTCTGGCACTGAGGCAGCTGCTCCCAGCTCTCCTGCCTCCCGCTCCAGCTGCCCGAGTGCTTTGGCACAGCCCTTTGGCTTCTGGGCCCTGTGGCTGCAGGATGGCGTTTCACACACTCGTGTTCACCGCAGGCCGTAAGAATGTGGAGCCTGCATGAAAGGCTGGTGCAGCTCCTGCAGGAAAATGACAGGGACATGCTTAGGATGACCATGGTTCTCCTCAGCGGTTTGTTCCTGTGCAATGGCGCTCCCATAGCCAGCCCCCTCGCCCTGCAGCTGGCTGGGGCGCTCCTGCCGCTCTTTGACAACGTGGGCTCTGCGCCTCCAGCCACGGCCACCGGCTGCTGCCCGCCTACTTTGTGCCCTGTGCATTTTCAGCCCTGGGCCCAGGTGGGCGTGAAGCAGCCAATGCCGAGGTCTCCCTTCCTTTCATACAGGATGACAGCCAGGTGCAGTTGTGCTCCATGTTCATCTTCCGAGAGATGCTGTATTTTTTTTTTTCCGGAAGGGGACAAAAAGGCCCTCAAGTCACACGTGCGCCAGAGCCTGCTCTCACTCTTCATCCACTGCCATGACGAGAACCAGCGCGTGGCAGAGGTGAGGACTCAGCGGCTGCCACTGGCCCCCTGGCAGGGGGCTCGGCTGCCTCCTGCTCTGGCGCCTTGTGGGCTGCAGCCTCCTCCTGGCCTTGGTACAGGGACCTGTGCAGGTCCTGTGCCCTGGCCTGTGGTGCCATCTCGGGGTCTCTGCTGCTCTCCAGGCCTCCCAGGAAACGCTGCATTGTTCAGCCACATTCCTGCACAGGAAGGATCTCCAACGCATGCTGCAGCTGGATCAGACCTGGAGGTTCGGTGAGGCCCTGGTAAGGACGGCCTGCAAGCCCCTGCCTCAGGCTGGAGAAGCCCCCTGGCCGCGCTGCTCAGTGAGTGTGGCTGGCAGCTGCACCCCTGCCCAGTGCTGCAGCCAGGGCCGCCAGCCTGCGCCCCACACGCCGCTGCCTTCCCTGGGCCGCGCGGACTCTGCTCCCGGCTCCTGTGGCCCCGAGCCGGGTGCCGATGGAGCTCGGCCCAGCCGGGCTGCGGGGCGGCACCGCGGCTCCCCCGGCAGCAGCCGGCCCGCTGCCCCCGTCAGAGCCGGTGCCCGCGGCTGCTGCCCGCCTGGCAGGGCTCTGCGGGCAGGAGAGGCCAGTGCTGGCCGCACGGAGCGCCCGGCCAAGGGGCTGAGCCTGCACCAAGTACACCCTCCTGCCGCTCTCTCCAGCTGGCAGGGGACAGGAGCCGAGCGGCAGAGCACGTGCCCACCCCTGCAGTACCTGGAGAGCCCACAGGAGCCCCTGCGACAGGCGGCCATCAGGTTCATCGGTGAGCCACGAGCCTGGGCTGCCCTTCCCCTCCCGCCCGCCGCAGCTCGGCCCCGCCCCCGCCTGCTGCCCGGCAGCGCCGTCCGTGCCAGCGCCGTGGAGCCCGCCTGCCCTCGGCGCTGCTGCCCTCCTCTCTCGCAGCCGTGCCCTGGGGCGGCAGCGGGCGGCAAGGCGCGGCCCCGAGCCCTGCCGGGGCCAGGAGGCCGTGTGGCCACAGGGCCAGCAGCGCCGCTGGGCTGGCAGGGAGCTGTGCCGCTGGTGCCCTGACAGGCTCTGTCTTCTCAGGGATGGCCGGGCGGCACCTCAGGGGCCACAAGCGAGAGCTCCGCCACATCTGTCAGGGTGAGTGAGGCCAGAGGGCTGCCAGCCCTGCCTGCCCCGGGCAGCTGCAATCCCTGCCCCGGTGCCCAGGGCTCTGCTCCCTGTGCGCAGCAGGGCTGCCGTGCCCACAGCACACGCTCCCATTTCAGGCCCACGTGGGGCAATAGTGGCCGGTAGCTTCGGGCTGATGCCCTTGCTCCCTGCTCCCTCCTGGCCATGGCCAGAGCCGGCTGCCATGGCGCTGGCTCGGGGGTCTCCTCGGGTCCCCAAAGATCCGGAATCTGACCGTGGCTCTGTTCCTCTCTCTCGCAGCCCTTGAAGACAAGGCAGAGGACATCAGCCCTGCCACCAGAAGCCTGGCTCTCCAAACAGCCTTTGTCCTCCGGGCTGTGGAGAGAGCTCCGGGCTCCATCTTGCAGAAGCTGCAAGATCAGTTTGGCAGGGCACGCAAGAAGCGGCCTTGTCTCTGGGGCCACAGCTGGCTGTGCTGCTGGAGCTCTGAGGAGAGCTGATTTGAGAGGCTCTCTGTCTGCTGGGGCCTTCTGAGCCAGGGGGGATTTTTCTTTAAGATTGTTTTATTCCTTCACTGTAGTTGTTCTTTAGGATATAAATATAGAATGTGTTCTAATACCCAGACTCCCAGGAGCTCTCTTTGGTGCCCAGCGTCCGCAGGGCAAGGGGGAAGAGGGGAAAACGGGTTCTTGTGCCAAGCGGGCTGCCCAGGTGTGCAGTGGGGAAGGAAAAATGGCCAGAAGCCCCTTGGCCTTTGGTGGTTCTGCTGAAGCCTTTGTGCTGGCGACAGAGCGGCTGGGCAGGGGCCGCAGCTGCAGGGATCCCTGCCAGAGCGGGGCCTGGAGATGGCCACAAGCCCTCCTGCCCAGCCAGGAAGGGCCATCTGTGTCCTCCTGCCCATGTGTTGCTGGCTGCATTGCTGAGGCCTCTGAGGTGCCTCTCGATGCGGCTCCTCTGGAGCTCCCTCAGGACTGCGCCGCTGCCGGGCAGCATGGCCGAGCTGGGGCAGACCCTGAGGGGGTGATGGGGCTGTGGGAGGCCGTGAAGGGATGAGGTGTTGCGGAGGCCCTGACGGGACAAGGTGCTGGGGAGGCACGAGGGCCCTGTGGGAGGGAGTGGGTGGCTGGAGGCTCCAAAGGGACAGAAGGCCCCTGAGAGGCCGGGCTGCTGGGAAGCCCTGAGGAATTGCGTGTCAGCCTTGTTCCTGACATACGGCTGCTCTGGCGCTTCCCCAGAGAGGCTCCCACGCCTGGGCCAGAAGCCCTGCAGGCTGGGCCTCAGCAGGAGGGTGGGAACCACCCCGAGGTTCCCAGACTGGGCTGGCTGGGGACCATGAGGGCAAAGGGGCCCTGCCAGGGCACGGTCACTGGGTGCTGCCAGGGAAGTGGGCAGAGCAGGGCTGGTGGCCGGCCCGAGCCCCCGCGGCTGCCCAGGCCTTGGTGCTGAGGATGAGGCCCTGCTGACACAGAGCTCTGGGCCCACAGAGCTTCTGCCTCCGTTGCCAGGGCGGCCATGTCTCCTTAAGTAGGGCTGCTGAGTCGCTGCTGCCAAAGCGGCTCCAGACGCCAGAGAAACAGCACCCGAGCATGCACAGGAACAGCAGCAGCCCAAACGCCGGCACCTGCTCCAGGCGGCGTCTGTGCCAGCCGCCATTCCAAAGGGGCCATACTGTGGGGTCTATTGCGCATGATTTAGCAAAAGGCTTCAGCACGCTCGGCCACAATGGCTTTCTCTTGGCTTGCCAGCCTCACCGCAATGCTTGGCAGCTGCCACTGCAGCCTGTGCCCCTGACTGACTACAGTGACTGTGCTTGAGGGCAGACTCGCCTTCATCTGGCAGGCATCCCAAGGCAGCGACATTGATGCCATCGTGAGAGGCAGCACGAGCCCTGCACTGCAGCTGCCGTCCTTCTCCTCTGTGCAGGCACCTTAAAAACACGTGCACGAGCTTCCAACCTAAATCCCGGACTGGCTTGGAACCAAAGAAGCAGCAGCAGGCGCTGAAGAAAGGCAGGCACTTGTGGCCACCATTCAGGGCTGGAAGAAAGCACTTTGGTGTCTGCTGAGGACATGGTTCACTTCACTGGCTCAGGCTTTGCTGCTGGAAGATCCTGCTTTGCTCTTGCTGGAGCCCATTCCCTACCAATGCATGGGCTTCCATTGTTCCTGGATCAGGTCTGGTGGACCTGTGGGCAACAAGTCTGTCCTGTGTGCATCTGACAGCAGGAAAGAGCAGGACATGGCTGCTTCCAGCAATTGTCTGGGCTGATCCTTCAGGGGGCTGGCAGCATCATCAGAGACACAGAACAGCTTCTCCTCCCAGAGTTATCCCTATCCTCTGCACTTCCCCAGGTGTCTGTCTTGATGTTCACCGGGGACCTCCCTGCTTATGGCCGTCCATTGCCGTGCTCAGCAGGCAGCCAGTTGTGTTTGCACGTGAGCTGCCACAGGAAGACACACAGCAAGTGGACAGCGGAGTAGCAGAGGCTGGGCCAATTCTTTTTCTTTCAGAGTGCAAGAGAGACAGATAAGCACGAGGAAACACGACAGTGTTTTGGTGGAGTCTCTTTGTCCTGTGAAATTCTCTAGCTGCTGGTCTTTCTGTGCTACTGCTAATCCCTTCCTTGAAAAAATCATTCCAGGAAGGAGCAACATCATCTGACATGTACCAAGTGTTGCCACCAGTTGCTGCAGGTGCTCCTCCCAAGAGCCCCTGTAGGATGGAGCACAGCCCCCAGTGCACGTCGGCTTTGGCTGCCCTCTGGCAGAGAAGCCCTCTCGAGGCACAGGTCTCTGGGGCAGGACATGGGCACCAGCACTGCCAGGGCTCGGGGGGACTCTGCTTTGGCAGGGACTCTGCCACACCTGCTGATGTCAGTGCTCCCTGGGCACCAGGGCTCAGAGCAGCATTTGTGCCCTGGCTCACACAATCCTTGTCTCTGTCACACGGCCGCGCTTAGCGTGGCCACCATGCAGAACGTGTCCCGAGGAGGCCGTGCCAGCTTCTGTGGAAGGCCCCATGCCCTTCCCACCACGGCTGGGTCAGCAGCCACCGCTGGGGGCTCCTGCTGCCCTGAGCCTGCCGAGCAGGGCAGCCTTTGCTTATGGTTTTAGGTGTTCCTAAAGATCCTGTCGGGCTGTCTGAGACACTTGGGGCAAGGCAATCCTTCCAACCTGGGCCTCTTTGGGGGGGCTGGGGGCAGCCCCAGAGCAGGTGGCAGGGTGTGCAAGGGCCCTTTGTGACATGGTGCAGCATGGTCACCGTGCCATGGAATGGGACCTTTGTGACATGCAGTGACATAGGTGTTGGCAACGAGGTGGCCACACCACAGTGCTCAGTGCACGCGACAGGACAGAGCACAGTGCCCTCGTTCCTTGTGCTGACCCAGAGCTTTCCCGAGGTGTTACTCCTGCAGGTGACCTCTGGCCTTCCCGAGGCTTCTCTTCTGCAGGTGCCCTTGAGGGCAGACCGTGGCATTTGCTGAGCACGGTCCTTGACGAGGAGTCTCCTGTCCTTGTGGCTGGAGCCCTCAAGACCAGAGTGCAGGACTTGCCGTCCTGTAGCCTTGCCAAGACTTCACTCCTGCAGGTGCCTTCAAGGCACAACTGCAGCACTTGCTGACTCCGACCTTTTCCAAGCCATCTTCTCCTGCAAGTAGCCATGAATCCAGGCAGTGACGTAGCACAGACCTGTGAGCGTGCCCAAGCTGGCCTGGGCGAAGGAGGTGAAAGAAGGCCCTGGAACTGCTCCGGCACAGCAGCCTGAAGAGGTGGAGCAGTTCCAGCTACTGCAGAAGGGTGAGTGGCAGAGCCGAGACACAGGGCTGGTGCCTGAAGCCAACATAGCCCCATCCCATCCCATCCCATCCCATCCCATCCCATCCCATCCCATCCCATCCCATCCCATCCCATCCCATCCCATCCCATCCCATCCCATCCCATCCCATCCCATCCCATCCCATCCATTCCCTGGGGACATGCCCATGGACAGGACAGAGCAGGGGCCGGGACAGACGCCCCACAGCCGTGCTCTGTGCCCTGGGGCATGGCGGGGCTGTCCCTGCCTGGGCCGCGCAGAGCTGGCCTTGTGTTCTCCGGCCTCTCCCGCAGCCCCTCAGCTCAGCCTGTGCTCGCTCTTTGCCAGGTGCAGCCGTGCAGCGCACACAAGGGCAGCCACGCACCCGTGGCCTCTTCCGCAGGACAGCGCAGGTACCTGCAGCCATCCCCAGCCGGGCTGGGCCTGTTGTCACTGCTCAGCCCAGCACCGTGCTCAAGCACTCCATGCAACATCCCTGGCTTCTTGCCCTTCTGCTACAGATGGTTGGCACATTCATGAAGAGGATTCGGGAGGAAGCGACCAGCGGCACGGGCAGCGTGCTCAGAGCGTACCCTCCCCTCTTCAAAACCAAGACCAGTGCTGCCCTGCTGGATATGCTTGTGGAGGAGGGTCCTTCCAGTCCAAATCAAGTAAGCAGCCTGTGGCCTGGCTTCCGTCCTCCCAGCAATTGCTTGGCCTCCCAAGGCACGCCTGCTGCTCACTGGAAGCCTTGAGGCCATGGCAGCGTGGTGGCAAGGGAAGTACTTTTCTGGGGCAGCTGGGCACATTACTCCCTCTGGCAGCCTTCCAAGTCTCCCCTGCCTCCTCCAGGTGCCCGCCATGGTCAGGTACATCCACCAGTGGCTTGCGGCCAACGAATTTCCTGAGTACAACCTGTACAGGCCCCTTCTGGATCTGACAGAGGCACAGCCCGCTGATGTGGTGATGGCTCTCCTGCGTGTGGCCCCATCATGTGACAGGTAAGGGGCCCACGTGCCCACAAGGCTCAGGGCTCAGCAGCCCATCACCCTGTACAGCCTGTCCCAGGTGTCTGACACTCAGAGAATTCCAGGGCCCTCTGGCTCCTCCCTTTGCCCGCCCTGGCATGTCAGGGCTGGGCTGCCTGTGTGCTGAGGGACAGGGGGCAGGGCGGGCAGCCAGCTCAGCTCCCCGCTGCGGCCCAGGCCAGAGTGCTGTGTCCCAGACCCCCCTGAGACAGAGCTCTTTCCCCACAGAGCTGCTACCACCATGTGGAAGACCATCATGTGCTCGTGCAGGACTGCAGAGCCAGCCATGCTCGTACTCCTTGACGTGCTGGCCAACTGGCCAGAGCACAGCACGTGCACCTCCGATGGGGACCACACGGCTGTCCTTGCCCTGGCTGTGAGTTTCTGCAACTGGCCTTTGCTCACCCCAAGCTCACCTCTCCATCAGCTCTCCATCCTCCCTCCCCCACGGTGTCTCCCTGCCTCAGGCACTGGGCTGAAACCTGGCCTAGGGGCAGCTTCAGAGCCACCAGGCCCGGTGCTCCCAATGCGTCTGCGCTGGCCTCTCCTTCCCACGCTCGGGCTCAGCCACACGGACACCTCGGCCCTGAGCTTGGGCTGCTCTGTCCTTTGCAGGCCACTGTGGTGATGTGGAAGATCCTCCAGATGCCCTGTGTCCCACATGTAGTGACCGTGCATTTCCCCGCCTCTTTGTGCACCTGCTCTTCCAAGTGCTCTTCAGCACCTTGGATATGCCAGAGGGCGGCCGATACCTTCTGGAAGGGATGCCAGCAGCAACACGGCCTTGCCACCGACCCCAACAGGTGCTCCATGCCAGTCCTCCTGTCCCTGCCACGTGCCCAGGGCAGGAGCCAGTGCTCCCAGCATGACCTGGGCTTTGCTCTGCACACAGCTTTGCAGAGCAGACCCTGAAGGCCCTGCTCTGCCGACTGCACTATGAGGATGTGGTGGCGGCAATGGAAGACAAGCGTGGCTGGGACACGCTGCTCTGTGCTGACACCCACCACTGTGCTGTGGGCCTGCTGGCCAGGTGAGACCCCCTGCTCCCCAGCTGCCCCGGCATTTGTGCCCCGGGGCCCCAGTGGGGCCCGTGGTCGTGGGCCATAAGGCCTTGTCACCAAGGGACGGCCAAGGAGACTGCAAAAGGCTGGGAGAGGAGCGTGCCCAAGAGCAGCCACCGCCCAGAGGGCCTGGCTCCCTCTTGCAGGGTGCTGGAGAAAGGCCAGACCTCTGTGAGTCAGTCCTGGCAGAGGTTTACCCCTGCTGCCTCAGGGTTTTGCTTCCTATTTCCTCCTGTCAGAGAAATGCACCGTGCATCTGAAGCCTTGTGTTCCGCGACTGCATTCCACCTGCTGGGGCTGCTCAGCAAAGACGTGCCATCCCGGGATTTGGCCGCCATGGCGTTCCTTGTGGAGGTGAGCCTGAAGGCCAGCGCTGCCTGGCTGAGCTGCCTCCCGGCTCTCTGCCCTCTCGTGGCCGCAGCTGCCCAGGGATGGTGCCCGCCCCCTGTGCTGCTGCCTGGGCCCCCCCTGTGCCTCCCCGTCACCAGCCTTGTGCCTTTCAGATCCTGGACTGCCTGGACTTGAGAGAATGCCGTGACAGCGTCCTGGAGGTCCTGTCCAAGAACCTGCAGAGCGAGTGCAGGAGATGCGTCACTTGGCCTCAGAGGGCTCCTGGTGCTCGGCACCAGTGTCTCGGTGAGAAGGGGCAGCAGCTGCTGAAGCCATGCTGCCAGTGTGGGGCTGGGGAAGGCACTCGCTTGGCCTTGGCTGGCCTTCTGGCGCTGAGGCAGCTGCTCCCAGCTCTCCTGCCTCCCGCTCCAGCTGCCCGAGTGCTTTGGCACAGCCCTTTGGCTTCTGGGCCCTGTGGCTGCAGGATGGCGTTTCACACACTCGTGTTCACCGCAGGCCGTAAGAATGTGGAGCCTGCATGAAAGGCTGGTGCAGCTCCTGCAGGAAAATGACAGGGACATGCTTAGGATGACCATGGTTCTCCTCAGCGGTTTGTTCCTGTGCAATGGCGCTCCCATAGCCAGCCCCCTCGCCCTGCAGCTGGCTGGGGCGCTCCTGCCGCTCTTTGACAACGTAAGGCTCTGCGCCTCCAGCCACGGCCACCGGCTGCTGCCCGCCTACTTTGTGCCCTGTGCATTTTCAGCCCTGGGCCCAGGTGGGCGTGAAGCAGCCAATGCCGAGGTCTCCCTTCCTTTCATGCAGGATGACAGCCAGGTGCAGTTGTGCTCCATGTTCATCTTCCGAGAGATGCTATATTTTTTACCGGAAGGGGACAAAAAGGCCCTCAAGTCACACGTGCGCCAGAGCCTGCTCTCACTCTTCATCCACTGCCATGACGAGAACCAGCGCGTGGCAGAGGTGAGGACTCAGCGGCTGCCACTGGCCCCTGGCAGGGGGCTCGGCTGCCTCCTGCTCTGGCGCCACGGGCTGCAGCCTCCTCCTGGCCTTGGAACAGGGACCTGTGCAGGTCCTGTGCCCTGGCCTGTGGTGCCATCTCGGGGTCTCTGCTGCTCTCCAGGCCTCCCGGGAAACGCTGCATTGTTCAGCCACATTCCTGCACAGGAAGGATCTCCAACGCATGCTGCAGCTGGATCAGACCTGGAGGTTCGGCGAGGCCCTGGTAAGGACGGCCTGCAAGCCCCTGCCTCAGGCTGGAGAAGCCCCCCTGGCCGCGCTGCTCAGTGAGTGTGGCTGGCAGCTGCGCCCCTGCCCAGTGCTGCAGCCAGGGCCGCCAGCCTGCGCCCCACACGCCGCTGCCTTCCCTGGGCCGCGCGGGCTCTGCTCCCGGCTCCTGTGGCCCCGAGCCGGGTGCCGATGGAGCTCGGCCCAGCCGGGCTGCGGGGCGGCACCGCGGCTCCCCCGGCAGCAGCCGGCCCGCTGCCCCCGTCAGAGCCGGTGCCCGCGGCTGCTGCCCGCCTGGCAGGGCTCTGCGGGCAGGGGAGGCCAGTGCTGGCCGCACAGCCGCCCGGCCAAGGGGCTGAGCCTGCACCAAGTGCACCCTCCTGCCGCTCTCTCCAGCTGGCAGGGGACAGGAGCCGAGCGGCAGAGCACGTGCGCCACGCCCTGCAGTACCTGGAGAGCCCACAGGAGCCCCTGCGACAGGCGGCCATCAGGTTCATCGGTGAGCCACGAGCCTGGGCTGCCCTTCCCTCCCGCCCGCCGCAGCTCGGCCCCGGCCCCGCCTGCTGCCCCGGCAGCGCCGTCCGTGCCCGGCGCCGTGGAGCCCCGCCTGCCCTCGGCGCTGCTGCCGCCCTCTCTCGCAGCCGTGCCCTGGGGCGGCAGCGTGCGCCAAGGGCGCGGCCCGAGCCCTGCCGGGGCCAGGAGGCCGTGTGGCCACAGCGCCGGCAGCTCCGCTGGGCTGGCAGGGAGCTGTGCCGCTGGTGCCCTGACAGGCTCTGTCTTCTCAGGGATGGCCGGGCGGCACCTCAGGGGCCACAAGCGAGAGCTCCGCCACATCTGTCAGGGTGAGTGAGGCCAGAGGGCTGCCAGCCCTGCCTGCCCCGGGCAGCTGCAATCCCTGCCCCGGTGCCCAGGGCTCTGCTCCCTGTGCGCAGCAGGGCTGCCGTGCCCACAACGCACGCTCTCATTTCAGGCCCACGTGGGGCAATAGTGGCCGGTAGCTTCGGGCTGATGCCCTTGCTCCCTGCTCCCTCCTGGCCATGGCCAGAGCCAGCTGCCATGGCGCTGGCTCGGGGGTCTCCTCGGGTCCCCAAAGATCCGGAATCTGACCGTGGCTCTGTTCCTCTCTCTCGCAGCCCTTGAAGACAAGGCAGAGGACATCAGCCCTGCCACCAGAAGCCTGGCTCTCCAAACAGCCTTTGTCCTCCGGGCTGTGGAGAGAGCTCCGGGCTCCATCTTGCAGAAGCTGCAAGATCAGTTTGGCAGGGCACGCAAGAAGCGGCCTTGTCTCTGGGGCCACAGCTGGCTGTGCTGCTGGAGCTCTGAGGAGAGCTGATTTGAGAGGCTCTCTGTCTGCTGGGGCCCTCTGAGCCAGGGGGGATTTTTCTTTTCTTTAAGATTGTTTTATTCCTTCATTGTAGTCGTTCTTTAGGATATAAATATAGAATGTGTTCTAATACCCAGACTCCCAGGAGCTCTCTTTGGTGCCCAGCATCCGCAGGGAATGGGGGAAGAGGGGAAAACGGGTCCTTGTGCCAAGTGGGCTGCCCAGGTGTGCAGTGGGGAAGGGAAAATTGCCAGAAGCCCCTTGGCCTTTGGTGGTTCTGCTGAAGCCTTTGTGCTGGCGACAGAGCGGCTGGGCAGGGGCCGCAGCTGCAGGGATCCCTGCCAGAGCGGGGCCTGGAGATGGCCACAAGCCCTCCTGCCCAGCCAGGAAGGGCCATCTGTGTCCTTCTGCCCATGTGTTGCTGGCTGCATTGCTGAGGCCTCTGAGGTGCCTCTCGATGCGGCTCCTCTGGAGCTCCCTCAGGACTGCGCCGCTGCCGGGCAGCATGGCCTAGCTGGTGCAGACCCTGAGGGGGTGATGGGGCTGTGGGAGGCCGTGAAGGGATGAGGTGTTGCGGAGGCCCTGACGGGACAAGGTGCTGGGGAGGCACGAGGGCCCTGTGGGAGGGAGTGGGTGGCTGGAGGCTCCAAAGGGACAGAAGGCCCCTGAGGGGCCGGGCTGCTGGGAAGCCCTGAGGAATTGCATGTCAGCCTTGTTCCTGACATACGGCTGCTCTGGTGCTTCCCCAGAGAGGCTCCCACGCCTGGGCCAGAAGCCCTGCAGGCTGGGCCTCAGCAGGAGGGTGGGAACCACCCCGAGGTTCCCAGACTGGGCTGGCTGGGGACCATGAGGGCAAAGGGGCCCTGCCAGGGCACGGTCACTGGGTGCTGCCAGGGCAGTGGGCAGAGCAGGGCTGGTGGCCAGCCCGAGCCCCCGCGGCTGCCCAGGCCTTGGTGCTGAGGATGAGGCCCTGCTGACACAGAGCTCTGGGCCCACAGAGCTTCTGCCTCCGTGGCCAGGGTGGCCATGTCTCCTCGAGTAGGGCTGCTGAGTCGCTGCTGCCAAAGCGGCTCCAGATGCCACAGAAACAGCACCCGAGCGCGCACAGGAACAGCAGCAGCCCAAACACCGGCACCTGCTCCAGGAGGCGTCTGCGCCAGCCGCCATTCCAAAGGGGCCATACTGTGGGCGCTATTGCACGTGATTTAGCAAAAGGCTTCAGCACGCTCGGCCACAATGGCTTTCTCTTGGCTTGCCAGCCTCACCGCAATGCTTGGCAGCTGATGCTGCAGCCTGTGCCCCTGACTGACTACAGTGACTGTGCTTGAGGGCAGACTCGCCTTCATCTGGCAGGGGTCCCAAGGCAGCGACATTGATGCCATCGTGAGAGGCAGCACGAGCCCTGCGCTGCAGCTGCCGTCCTTCTCCTCTGTGCAGGCACCTTAAAAACACGTGCACGAGCTTCCAACCTAAATCCCGGACTGGCTTGGAACCAAGGAAGCAGCAGCAGGCGCTGAAGAAAGGCAGGCACTTGTGGCCACCATTCAGGGCTGGAAGGAAGCACTTTGGTGTCTGCTGAGGACATGGCTCGCTTCACAGGCTCAGGCTTTGCTGCTGGAAGATCCTGCTTTGCTCTTGCTGGAGCCCATTCCCTACCAATGCATGGGCTTCCATTGTTCCTGGATCAGGTCTGGTGGACCTGTGGGCAACAAGTCTGTCCCGTGTGCATCTGACAGCAGAAAAGAGCAGGACATGGCTGCTTCCAGCACTTGTCTAGGCTGCTCCTTCAGGGGGCTGGCAGCATCATCAGAGACACAGAACAGCTTCTCCTCCCAGAGTTATCCCTATCCTCTGCACTTCCCCAGGTGTCTGTCTTGATGTTCACCGGGGACCTCCCTGTTTGTGGCCGTCCATTGCCGTGCTCAGCAGGCAGCCAGTTGTGTTTGCACGTGAGCTGCCACAGGAAGACACACAGCAAGTGGACAGTGGAGTAGCAGAGGCTGGGCCAATTCTTTTTCTTTCAGAGTGCAAGAGAGACAGAAAAGCACAAGGAAACACGACAGTGTTTTGGTGGAGTCTCTTTGTCCTGTGAAATTCTCTAGCTGCTGGTCTTTCTGTGCTACTGCTAATCCCTTCCTTGAAAAAATCATTCCAGGAAGGAGCAACATCATCTGACATGTACCAAGTGTTGCCACCAGTTGCTGCAGGTGCTCCTCCCAAGAGCCCCTGTAGGATGGAGCACAGCCCCCAGTGCACGTCGGCTTTGGCTGCCCTCTGGCAGAGAAGCCCTCTCGAGGCACAGGTCTCTGGGGCAGGACATGGGCACCAGCGCTGCCAGGGCTCGGGGGGACTCTGCTTTGGCAGGGACTCTGCCACACCTGCTGATGTCAGTGCTCCCTGGGCGCCAGGGCTCAGAGCAGCATTTGTGCCCTGGCTCACACAATCCTTGTCTCTGTCACACAGCCACACTTAGCACCAGTGTCGCTGAGTCCTGTTCAGACGATGTCTTTGCCTTCTAGAGTCACTTTGCATTGGCATGTGGGGCACTGATATGTAATACATTGTGTCCAAAATTTCTGCAGGACCCCTGTGGAACCAAACCCCGCCCCTCTGTTCAGCTATCCGGGGTGCAGATATAGGTGCTGTTGGGGAAAGTATTGGTTTAAATACATATGATAATACTGGCTTTTTGCAAATATTAAGATGGATTCTATATGTAAATTAGAGTAATTTTGCTATAAAAATGTAGAGGTTTTTCTGTTGTTAGCTAAACCTAGACCTAGTAGTTAAATATCTGATATAGTGTTAAACTGCCTGCTTGGTTGGGATAACATTCAATGAACATATGATGGAGACCCCTACTGCTGACATGCCAATTATCAGCACCCACTATCTGTAGAAAAAATGGAATAAAGCCCAAACAGAAGGTGATATAAAAGGCAGGCTCAAACCACAGCCATGAAATGCACATGGTCTGAAAAGGTGAACCCAAGGAGCCGCCATGCTAAACAATTCTTGGAACATGTAAACTAGTTTGAGGAAAAGTTTAAATATGCCTAATCATTTATGAATATGCAGTAGGCTGATGCAATAGAAAGGGTATGCAAAGGACATCTCTGAAATAGCAGGTGTGCTCTTGGCTGAATGCCAAGCACCTGGCCACAAAAACTTTGATTTATTCTCTTTGTCTCTTATTGTCCTTTATTCATCTTTTAAATTTTTACAGGAGGTTGAACCTTGTTTTTAACAATGAGGAGGGCAAAATGTGGCTTGGGGTGCTCAAATGCCTCAAGAAAGCACCAAAAAAAGCCAGGCACTACATTCCTCTCATGCCTGGGCTGGTGTTCCAGCAGCTCAAGTAGAAGAGTCCTCCAGGAGCTCAGGAGAGCACCAGCCCTCATGCTCAGGTACAGCCTGTGGAGAAAGGGGTCAGTGGCCCTAATGTGTGCTTTGGCAATCAGAGATGGCTTTTTAAATGCTGTCAGAACTCTCTCTCTAGTAGGCCTGTGGTGGCTGAGGGATGTACGTGGGAAGGGTTTGGCAGCCTTGAGCTGGACTTGTTGATGATCTGAGCTCTGTTGTGTCTGGGAGCCTGTTCCTTTCCCCTTGCAGAGTGTTGGGGAGGGCTGGAGTTGGAGGCTGTGTCTGCCCCGAGAGCCGGTACCGTGGGGCTGCAGGTGCTCCTGCCAGCGTGGGCTTGTCTGAGCCGGGCCTTGTGCCTCTTTCAGGTGTCCCTGCTGCAGTCACAGCTGGCCCAAGACCGACAGCAGCGGCAGAACTACACTGAGAGCTGTGCAAGGACCAGGCAGGAGCTGCCAGACCTTCACAGGAGCTGTGCTGCTCCTTTGCAGCTGTGCAAGGAGCCCAAAGCTGCTCTTGTGGAAGCAGAGACTTGAAGCTGCATCGCTCTCTGAACCTTAACTTGGCAGTGACATCCTTGGGCCGTCCATCTCTGGAGAGACAGGCCTTACAGAAGGCAGGTGCAGCTCTTCTCTTCCACGCAGGAGTTGTGCCCTGCTCAGAAGGCAATTCCTGTCAACAGGGGCACAAAAATCCCCCCAGGACACAGATGAATGCAGTCAAAGATGAGGGCAAAAATACCTGCCAAAGCTTCTGCAAGCAGAGCCATTTGGTTCTTGAAGATCTGTTCCTAGTGAGGAATCTCTGACATAAGCAGCAAGACTTTTCTTCTGCCTACAAGACCTAGTGATATATTGCCAAACAGACAGCAGAGAAAAACATGCACTTGT
>JALJVW010001615.1:0-10798 GCA_024865655.1 Emberiza elegans | reverse complement strand
GCAGAAGCCGCGTTCGAGCACACCGCGATCGGCACAGTGCTCTGCGACCGCACAATGCTCGTTTTGACAACTTTCTTTTGCTTCTTGCAAAATGCTCTGCAGAGCTCCCCTGCACCTCTAGAACACGATTGAGATGATTTCTGTACTGGCACAGTTTCTCCTTTAAGAGACATAGTGGAAAAGCTTTTTGCTTAGGTGTAGGCGACAAGAGACGCTAAAGATGAAAGTACGGAGCTCGCCGGAGCTAAGCGCCGTCCTTGGCTTCTTTCGGGCAGAAGCCGCGTTCGAGCACACCGCGACCGCACAGTGCTCTGCGACCGCACAATGCTTTTGCGCGAAGAAGCCGCTTCTTCGCCCGGGAGCCGGAGAGAGCGGCACCTTCCGAAGCCGAACTACACTGGGACTGTGTGCACAGCTTGCAAACTGATAGAAAACAGTACCTTACCACTCTCCTGCGATTTTATTCACGCTAACATTCGAATGCAAGTTGTTTTGACAACTTTCTTTGCTTCTTCCAAAATGCTCTGCAGAGCTCCCTGCACCTCTAGAACACGATTGAGATGATTTCTGTACTGGCACAGTTTCTCCTTGCGAGACATAGTGGAAAAGCTTTTTGCTTAGGTGTAGGCGACAAGAGACGCTTGAAGATGAAAGTACGGAGCTCGCCGAGCTAAGCGCCGGTCCTTGGCTTCTTTCGCAGAAGCCGCGGTTCGAGCACACCGCGACCGCACAGTGCTCTGCGACCGCACAATGCTTTTTGCGCGAAGAAGCCGCTTCTTCGCCTCCGGGAGCCGGAGAGAGCGGCACCTTCCGAAAGGCGAACAACCAAGCCGAACTACACTGGGACTGTGTGCACAGCTTGCAAACTGATAGAAAACAGTACCTTACCACCTCCTGCGATTTTATTCACGCTAACATTCGAATGCAAGTCGTTTTGACAACTTTTTTTGCTTCTTCCAAAATGCTCTGCAGAGCTCCCCCTGCACCTCTAGAACACGATTGAGATGATTTCTGTACTGGCACAGTTTCTCCTTGCGAGACATAGTGGAAAAGCTTTTTGCTTAGGTGTAGGCGACAAGAGACGCTGAAGATGAAAGTACGGAGCTCGCCCGAGCTAAGCGCCGGTCCTTGGCTTTTTCGCAGAAGCCGCGGTTCGAGCACACCGCGACCGCACAGTGCTCTGCGACCGCACAATGCTCTTTTTGCGCCGAAGAAGCCGCTTTTCTTCGCCTCCGGGAGCCGGAGAGAGCGGCACCTTCCGAAAGGCGAACAACCAAGCCGAACTACACTGGGACTGTGTGCACAGCTTGTAAACTGATAGAAAACAGTACCTTACCACTCTCCCGCGATTTTATTCACGCTTAACATTCGAATGCAAGTCGTTTTGGACAACTTTCTTTTGCTTCTTCCAAAATGCTCTGCAGAGTTCCCTGCACCTCTAGAACACGATTGGAGAAGATTTCTGTACTGGCACAGTTTCTCCTTGCGAGACATAGTGGAAAAGCTTTTTGCTTAGGTGTAGGCGACAAGAGACGCTTAAAGATGAAAGCACGGAGCTCGCCGAGCTAAGCGCCGGTCCTTGGCTTCTTTTCGCAGAAGCCGCGGTTCGAGCACACCGCGACCGCACAGTGCTCTGCGACCGCACAATGCTCTTTTGCGCTAAGAAGCCGCTTCTTCGCCTCCGGGAGCCGGAGAGAGCGGCACCTTCCGAAAGGCGAACAACCAAGCCGAACTACACTGGGACTGTGTGCACAGCTTGCAAACTGATAGAAAACAGTACCTTACCACTCTCCTGCGATTTTATTCACGTTAACATTCGAATGCAAGTCGTTTTGGACAACTTTCTTTTGCTTCTTGCAAAATGCTCTGCAGAGCTCCCTGCACCTCTAGAACACGATTGGAGATGATTTCTGTACTGGCACAGTTTCTCCTTGCGAGACATAGTGGAAAAGCTTTTTGCTTAGGGATATGCGACAAGAGACCTTAAAGATGAAAGTACAGAGCTCGCCCGAGCTAAGAGCCGGTCCTTGGCTTCTTTCGGCAGAAGCCGCGGTTCGGAGCACACCGCGACCGGCACAGTGCTCTGCGACCGGCACAATGCTCTTTGCGCGAAGAAGCCGCTTCTTCGCCTCCGGGAGCCGGAGAGAGCGGCACCTTCCGAAAGGCGAACAACCAAGCCGAACTACACTGGGATTGTGTGCACAGCACCTTACCACTCTCCTGCGATTTTATTCACGCTAACATTCGAATGCAAGTCGTTTTGGACAACTTTTTTTTGCTTCTTGCAAAACGCTCTGCAGAGCTCCGTGCACCTCTAGAACACGATAGGAGATGATTTCTGTACTGGCACAGTTTCTCCTTGCGAGACATAGTGGAAAAGCTTTTTGCTTAGGTGTAGGCGACAAGAGACGCTTAAAGATGAAAGTACGGAGCTCGCCGGAGCTAAGCGCCGGTCCTTGGCTTCTTTCGCAGAAGCCGCGGTTCGAGCACACCGCGACCGCACAGTGCTCTGCGACCGCACAATGCTTTTTGCGCGAAGAAGCCGCTTCTTCGCCTCCGGGAGCCGGAGAGAGCGGCACCTTCCGAAAGGCGAACAACCAAGCCGAACTACACTGGGACTGTGTGCACAGCTTGCAAACTGATAGAAAACAGTACCTTACCACTCTCCTGCGATTTTATTCACGCTAACATTCGAATGCAAGTCGTTTTGACAACTTTCTTTTGCTTCTTGCAAAATGCTCTGCAGAGCTCCCTGCACCTCTAGAACACGATTGAAGATGATTTCTGTACTGGCACAGTTTCTCCTTGCGAGACATAGTGGAAAAGCTTTTTGCTTAGGTGTAGGCGACAAGAGACGCTAAAGATGAAAGTACGGAGCTCGCCGAAGCTAAGGGCCGGTCCTGTGCTTCTTTCGCAGAAGCCGCGGTTCGAGCACACCGCGACCGCACAGTGCTCTGCGACCGCACAATGCTTTTTTGCGCGAAGAAGCCGCTTCTTCGCCTCCGGGAGCCGGAGAGAGCGGCACCTTCCGAAAGGCGAACAACCAAGCCGAACTACACTGGGACTGTGTGCACAGCTTGCAAACTGATAGAAAACAGTACCTTACCACTCTCCTGCGATTTTATTCACGCTAACATTCGAATGCAAGTCGTTTTGGACAACTTTTTTTGCTTCTTGCAAAACGCTCTGCAGAGCTCCCTGCACCTCTAGAACACGATTGGAGATGATTTCTGTACTGGCACAGTTTCTCCTTGCGAGACATAGTGGAAAAGCTTTTTGCTTAGGTGTAGGCGACAAGAGACGCTAAAGACGAAGGTACGGAGCTCGCCCGAGCTAAGCGCCGGTCCTTGGCTTATCTCGGCATAAGCCGTGCTTCGGAGCACACCGCGACTGGCACATTGCTCTGCGACGTGCACAATGCTCTTTTGCGCAAAAAAGCCGCTTCTTCGTCTCTGGGAGCCGGAGAGAGCGGCACCTTCCGAAAGGCGAACAACCATGCCGAACCACATTGGGACTGCGTGCACAGCTTGCAAACTTATAGAAAACAGTACCTTACCACTCTCCCGCGATTTTATTCACGCTAACATTCGAATGCAAGTCGTTTTGACAACTTTCTTTTTGCTTCTTCCAAAATGCTCTGCAGAGCTCCCTGCACCTCTAGAACACGATTGAGATGATTTCTGTACTGGCACAGTTTCTCCTTGCGAGACATAGTGGAAAAGCTTTTTGCTTAGGTGTAGGCGACAAGAGACGCTTAAAGATGAAAGTACGGAGCTCGCCGGAGCTAAGCGCCGGTCCTTGGCTTTTCTTTCGCAGAAGCCGCGGTTCGAGCACACCGCGACCGCACAGTGCTCTGCGACCGCACAATGCTTTTGCGCCGAAGAAGCCGCTTCTTCGCCTCCGGGAGCCGGAGAGAGCGGCACCTTCCGAAAGGCGAACAACCAAGCCGAACTACACTGGGACTGTGTGCACAGCTTGCAAACTGATAGAAAACAGTACCTTACCACTCTCCTGCGATTTTATTCACGCTAACATTCGAATGCAAGTAGTTTTGGACAACTTTTTTTGCTTCTTGCAAAACGCTCTGCAGAGATCCCTGCATCTCTAGAACATGATAAAAGATGATTTCTGTACTGGCACAGTTTCTCCTGTCAAGGCATAATGGAAAAGCTTTTTGCTTAGGTGTAGGCGACAAGAGACGCTTAAAGATGAAAGTACGGAGCTCGCCCGAGCTAAGCGCCGGTCCTTGGCTTCTTTCGCAGAAGCCGCGGTTCGAGCACACCGCGACCGCACAGTGCTCTGCGACCGCACAATGCTTTTGCGCGAAGAAGCCGCTTCTTCGCCTCCGGGAGCCGGAGAGAGCGGCACCTTCCGAAAGGCGAACAACCAAGCCGAACTACACTGGGACTGTGTGCACAGCTTGCAAACTGATAGAAAACAGTACCTTACCACTCTCCTGCGATTTTATTCACGCTAACATTCGAATGCAAGTCGTTTTGGACAACTTTCTTTTGCTTCTTCCAAAATGCTCTGCAGAGCTCCCTGCACCTCTAGAACACGATTGAGATGATTTCTGTACTGGCACAGTTTCTCCTTGCGAGACATAGTGGAAAAGCTTTTTGCTTAGGTGTAGGCGACAAGAGACGCTTAAAGATGAAAGACGGAGCTCGCCCGAGCTAAGCGCCCGGTCCTTGGCTTCTTTCGGCAGAAGCCGCGGTTCGAGCACACCGCGACCGCACAGTGCTCTGCGACCGCACAATGCTCTTTTGCGCGAAGAAGCCGCTTCTTCGCCTCCGGGAGCCGGAGAGAGCGGCACCTTCCGAAAGGCGAACAACCAAGCCGAACTACACTGGGACTGTGTGCACAGCTTGCAAACTGATAGAAAACAGTACCTTACCACTCTCCCGCGATTTTATTCACGCTAACATTCGAATGCAAGTCGTTTTGACAACTTTCTTTTTGCTTCTTGCAAAATGCTCTGCAGAGCTCCCTGCACCTCTAGAACACGATTGGAGATGATTTCTGTACTGGCACAGTTTCTCCTTGCGAGACATAGTGGAAAAGCTTTTTGCTTAGGTGTAGGCGACAAGAGACGCTTGAAGATGAAAGTACGGAGCTCGCCCGAGCTAAGCGCCGGTCCTTGGCTTTTTTCGCAGAAGCCGCGGTTCGAGCACACCGCGACCGCACAGTGCTCTGCGACCGCACAATGCTTTTGCGCCAAGAAGCTGCTTCTTCGCCTCCGGGAGGCGGTGAGAGCAGCACCTTCCGAAAGGCGAACAACCAAGCCGAACTACACTGGGACTGTGTGCACAGCTTGCAAACTGATAGAAAACAGTACCTTACCACTCTCCTGCGATTTTATTCACGCTAACATTCGAATGCAAGTCGTTTTGGACAACTTTCTTTTGCTTCTTGCAAAACGCTCTGCAGAGCTCCCTGCACCTCTAGAACATGATTGGCGATGATTTCTGTACTGGCACAGTTTCTCCTTGC
Source organism: Emberiza elegans (assembly GCA_024865655.1). NCBI lineage: Eukaryota > Metazoa > Chordata > Aves > Passeriformes > Fringillidae > Emberiza > Emberiza elegans. The sequence goes on along the minus strand of JALJVW010001615.1, from coordinate 5,305 downwards.
GAGACATAGTGGAAAAGCTTTTTGCTTAGGTGTAGGCGACAAGAGACGCTAAAGACGAAGGTACAAAGCTCGCCCGAGCTAAGTGCCGGTCCTTGGCTTCTTCCTCAGAAGCCGCTCTTCAAAGCACAACGCGACTGGCACAGTGCTCTGCGACCGGCACAATGCTCTTTGCGCGAAGAAGCCGCTTCTTCGCCTCCGGGAGCCGGAGAGAGCGGCACCTTCCGAAAGGCGAACAACCAAGCCGAACTACACTGGGACTGTGTGCACAGCTTGCAAACTGATAGAAAACAGTACCTTACCACTCTCCCGCGATTTTAATCACGCTAGCATTCGAATGCAAGTCGTTTTGGACAACTTTCTTTTGCTTCTTCCAAAATGCTCTGCAGAGCTCCCTGCACCTCTAGAACACGATTGGAGATGATTTCTGTACTGGCACAGTTTCTCCTTGCGAGACATAGTGGAAAAGCTTTTTGCTTAGGGATATGCGACAAGAGACCTTAAAGATGAAAGTACGGAGCTCGCCCGAGCTAAGAGCCGGTCCTTGGCTTCTTTCGGCAGAAGCCGCGGTTCGGAGCACACCGCGACCGGCACAGTGCTCTGCGACCGGCACAATGCTCTTTGCGCGAAGAAGCCGCTTCTTCGCCTCCGGGAGCCGGAGAGAGCGGCACCTTCCGAAAGGCGAACAACCAAGCCGAACTACACTGGGACTGTGTGCACAGCTTGCAAACTGATAGAAAACAGTACCTTACCACTCTCCTGCGATTTTATTCACGCTAACATTCGAATGCAAGTCGTTTTCGACAACTTTCTTTTGCTTCTTGCAAAATGCTCTGCAGAGCTCCCTGCACCTCTAGAACATGATTGGAGATGATTTCTGTACTGGCACAGTTTCTCCTTGCGAGACATAGTGGAAAAGCTTTTTGCTTAGGTGTAGGCGACAAGAGACGCTTGAAGATGAAAGTACGGAGCTCGCCCGAGCTAAGCGCCGGTCCTTGGCTTCTTTCGCAGAAGCCGCGGTTCGAGCACACCGCGACCGCACAGTGCTCTGCGACCGCACAATGCTTTTGCGCCAAGAAGCCGCTTCTTCGCCTCCGGGAGCCGGAGAGAGCGGCACCTTCCGAAAGGCGAACAACCAAGCCGAACTACACTGGGACTGTGTGCACAGCTTGCAAACTGATAGAAAACAGTACCTTACCACTCTCCTGCGATTTTATTCACGCTAACATTCGAATGCAAGTCGTTTTCGACAACTTTCTTTTGCTTCTTGCAAAATGCTCTGCAGAGCTCCCTGCACCTCTAGAACACGATTGAGATGATTTCTGTACTGGCACAGTTTCTCCTTGCGAGACATAGTGGAAAAGCTTTTTGCTTAGGTGTAGGCGACAAGAGACGTTAAAGATGAAAGTACGGAGCTCGCCGGAGCTAAGCGCCGGTCCTTGGCTTCTTTCGCAGAAGCCGCGGTTCGAGCACACCGCGACCGCACAGTGCTCTGCGACCGCACAATGCTCTTTTGCGCGAAGAAGCCGCTTCTTCGCCCCGGGAGCCGGAGAGAGCGGCACCTTCCGAAAGGCGAACAACCAAGCCGAACTACACTGGGACTGTGTGCACAGCTTGCAAACTGATAGAAAACAGTACCTTACCACTCTCCCGCGATTTTATTCACGCTAACATTCGAATGCAAGTCGTTTTGGACAACTTTCTTTTTTGCTTTTGCAAAATGCTCTGCAGAGCTCCCTGCACCTCTAGAACACGATTGAGATGATTTCTGTACTGGCACAGTTTCTCCTTGCGAGACATAGTGGAAAAGCTTTTTGCTTAGGTGTAGGCGACAAGAGACGCTTAAAGATGAAAGTACGGAGCTCGCCGAGCTAAGCGCCGGTCCTTGGCTTCTTTCGGCAGAAGCCGCGTTCGAGCACACCGCGACCGCACAGTGCTCTGCGACCGCACAATGCTTTTTGCGCGAAGAAGCCGCTTCTTCGCCTCCGGGAGCCGGAGTGAGCGGCACATTCCGACAGGCGAACAACCAAGCCGAGCCACACTGGGATTGTGTGCACAGCTTGCAAACTGATAGAAAACAGTACCTTACCACTCTCCTGCCATTTTGTTCACGCTAACATTCCAATGCAAGTCGTTTTGGATAACTTTTTTTTGCTTCTTGCAAAATGGTCTGCAGAGCTCCGTGCACTTCTAGAACACGATTGGAGATGATTTCTGTACTGGCACAGTTTCTCCTTGCGAGACATAGTGGAAAAGCTTTTTGCTTAGGTGTAGGCGACAAGAGACGCTTAAAGATGAAAGTACGGAGCTCGCCGGAGCTAAGCGCCGGTCCTTGGCTTCTTTCGCAGAAGCCGCGGTTCGAGCACACCGCGACCGCACAGTGCTCTGCGACCGCACAATGCTTTTGGCGCGAAGAAGCCGCTTTTCGCCTCCGGGAGCCGGAGAGAGCGGCACCTTCCGAAAGGCGAACAACCAAGCCGAACTACACTGGGACTGTGTGCACAGCTTGCAAACTGATAGAAAACAGTACCTTACCACTCTCCTGCGATTTTATTCACGCTAACATTCGAATGCAAGTCGTTTTGGACAACTTTCTTTTGCTTCTTGCAAAATGCTCTGCAGAGCTCCCTGCACCTCTAGAACACGATTGGAGATGATTTCTGTACTGGCACAGTTTCTCCTTGCGAGACATAGTGGAAAAGCTTTTTGCTTAGGTGTAGGCGACAAGAGACGCTGAAGATGAAAGTACGGAGCTCGCCGGAGCTAAGCGCCGGTCCTTGGCTTTTTCGGCAGAAGCCGCGGTTCGAGAGCACACCGCGACCGCACAGTGCTCTGCGACCGCACAATGCTCTTTTGCGCGAAGAAGCCGCTTCTTCGCCTCCGGGAGCCGGAGAGAGCGGCACCTTCCGAAAGGCGAACAACCAAGCCGAACTACACTGGGACTGTGTGCACAGCTTGCAAACTGATAGAAAACAGTACCTTACCACTCCCTGCGATTTTATTCACGCTAACATTCGAATGCAAGTCGTTTTCGACAACTTTTTTTGCTTCTTGCAAAATGCTCTGCAGAGCTCCCTGCACCTCTAGAACACGATTGAGATGATTTCTGTACTGGCACAGTTTCTCCTTGCGAGACATAGTGGAAAAGCTTTTTGCTTAGGTGTAGGCGACAAGAGACGCTTGAAGATGAAAGTACGGAGCTCGCCCGAGCTAAGCGCCGTCCTTGGCTTCTTTCGGCAGAAGCCGCGGTTCGAGCACACCGCGACCGGCACAGTGCTCTGCGACCGCACAATGCTTTTGCGCGAAGAAGCCGCTTCTTCGCCTCCGGGAGCCGAGAGAGAGCGGCACCTTCCGAAAGGCGAACAACCAAGCCGAACTACACTGGGACTGTGTGCACAGCTTGCAAACTGATAGAAAACAGTACCTTACCACTCTCCTGCGATTTTATTCACGCTAACCTTCGAATGCAAGTCGTTTTGAACAACTTTATTTTGCTTCTTGCAAAATGCTCTGCAGAGCTCCCTGCACCTCTAGAACACGATTGAGATGATTTCTGTACTGGCACAGTTTCTCCTTGCGAGACATAGTGGAAAAGCTTTTTGCTTAGGTGTAGGCGACAAGAGACGCTGAAAGATGAAAGTACGGAGCTCGCCGGAGCTAAGCGCCGGTCCTTGGCTTCTTTCGGCAGAAGCCGCGGTTCGAGCACACCGCGACCGCACAGTGCTCTGCGACCGCACAATGCTTTTGCGCGAAGAAGCCGCTTCTTCGCCCGGGAGCCGGAGAGAGCGGCACCTTCCGAAAGGCGAACAACCAAGCCGAACTACACTGGGACTGTGTGCACAGCTTGCAAACTGATAGAAAACAGTACCTTACCACTCTCCTGCGATTTTATTCACGCTAACATTCGAATGCAAGTCGTTTTGACAACTTTCTTTTTGCTTCTTCCAAAATGCTCTGCAGAGCTCCCTGCACCTCTAGAACACGATTGAGATGATTTCTGTACTGGCACAGTTTCTCCTTGCGAGACATAGTGGAAAAGCTTTTTGCTTAGGTGTAGGCGACAAGAGACGCTTAAAGATGAAAGTACGGAGCTCGCCCGAGCTAAGCGCCGGTCCTGGCTTCTTTTCGCAGAAGCCGCGGTTCGAGCACACCGCGACCGCACAGTGCTCTGCGACCGCACAATGCTCTTTGCGCGAAGAAGCCGCTTCTTCGCCTCCGGGAGCCGGAGAGAGCGGCACCTTCCGAAAGGCGAACAACCAAGCCGAACTACACTGGGACTGTGTGCACAGCTTGCAAACTGATAGAAAACAGTACCTTACCACTCTCCTGCGATTTTATTCACGCTAACATTCGAATGCAAGTCGTTTTCGACAACTTTTTTTGCTTTTGCAAAATGCTCTGCAGAGCTCCCTGCACCTCTAGAACACGATTGAGATGATTTCTGTACTGGCACAGTTTCTCCTTGCGAGACATAGTGGAAAAGCTTTTTGCTTAGGTGTAGGCGACAAGAGACGCTGAAAGATGAAAGTACGGAGCTCGCCCGAGCTTCGCCGGTCCTTGGCTTTTTCGCAGAAGCCGCGGTTCGAGCACACCGCGACCGCACAGTGCTCTGCGACCGCACAATGCTTTTGCGCGAAGAAGCCGCTTCTTCGCCTCCGGGAGCCGGAGAGAGCGGCACCTTCCGAAAGGCGAACAACCAAGCCGAACTACACTGGGACTGTGTGCACAGCTTGCAAACTGATAGAAAACAGTACCTTACCACTCTCCTGCGATTTTATTCACGCTAACATTCGAATGCAAGTCGTTTTGGACAACTTTCTTTTGCTTCTTCCAAAATGCTCTGCAGAGCTCCCTGCACCTCTAGAACATGATTGGAGATGATTTCTGTATTGGCACAGTTTCTCCTTGCGAGACATAGTGGAAAAGATTTTTGCTTAGGTGTAAGCGACAAGAGACCTTAAAGATGAAAGTACAGAGCTCGCCCGAGCTAAGAGCCGGTCCTTGGCTTCTTTCGGCAGAAGCCGCGGTTCGGAGCACACCGCGACCGGCACAGTGCTCTGCGACCGGCACAATGCTCTTTGCGCGAAGAAGCCGCTTCTTCGCCTCCGGGAGCCGGAGAGAGCGGCACCTTCCGAAAGGCGAACAACCAAGGCGAACTACACTGGGACTGTGTGCACAGCTTGCAAACTGATAGAAAACAGTACCTTACCACCCTCCTGCGATTTTATTCACGTTAACATTCGAATGCAAGTCGTTTTGGACAACTTTCTTTTGCTTCTTGCAAAATGCTCTGCAGAGCCCCTGCACC
>JALJVW010001614.1:0-19737 GCA_024865655.1 Emberiza elegans | reverse complement strand
GGTAACAACTGACCACTCCCATTCAGAGAACTTCAAACATATTTATGCAACCATAAAAGCAAGACATGTTTTGGAATACAGGATACCCCTGGCATCACAGGCTTCAAAAAGCCAGAACCAGGTAAAAGGACTGGCTCACCCTGTGAGATGAAAGCTTCTGGAAATGCCACTCTGGATGGCTTCCCAACCAGCATTTACAGCCCAGACCCTCTGACCAATGGTCTCATGAATTTCTAGCACTGTCTGAGAGGATCCTCCCACCCTCTTCCTCAGGTACTCGTGTGATGGATGCAGTGGAGGACCAAAATCCTCCCCCTGTATCCTCTATCATCACTGTCTTGTTTGGGGAATACTCATGGGAGCAACAGAAATACCACTGAAACATTTGAGGTATGGAAGACAAAAGCTACCAGGAAGCAAATTTCTCTTCTGTTCTTCAGCCTGATCCTTATTCTCTCTCTTGTGTGGGTGGACACAGTAAAGGCGTCTCGGAAGATCTCGGGATGTCACGCGAAGAGAGCCGAGATTCCTTTCCTCCCCAACCTCTTTTCTTGATAAGATCACCCAAGAATGTAGCTCCCCTAGTTCCAGCAAAGAATTCCACCAACCCCGTTAGTTTTCTACCACTTTTTTTGACCATAGATGGCAATTTAAGGCCCTCTTATCGTAGCACTGTCTCGGGGACCTATATAACCCCTCTGAACAAGAAATAAACGCCTTTTGACCGTCGGCCATGTTGGTGTTTACGTTTTTTTTCAAAGGCCCGGCGGACCCTGGAATTTGGGGTCGCCGTGCTGCTCTTCTGAGCCAGGCCACCTGCTTGTCTTTATAATAAAGACAATATATTGGTGCCGAAAGCCCTAGGGCGCCCCCAGGGGTTGGGATTCGCCTGGTCGGGGAGGCAGCGGCTGCAGCGGCAGGGATCGACTGCAAGCGGGGGGACGCCCTGGGACCAGCTGGAAGCCATGGAGGCCATAGCGAAGGTCGTAACTTTAGTTCATAATCAGTGGGGAATAAAATGCGAATTTAAGCATTTCAATTTCGCTATTGCGAAACTTTTAGAATTGGGGTGATACAACGTCCAGTTGAAATATTACATTCAGAATTATGGGACAAATTTACCACCGTGTTAGCTGAAGATACCAAGCTCTCAGGTAGTGGAAAAGTCTTAAGGCGTGGGGAAAAGTAGAACAAGCTCTATGCCGGGCTTTGGAGGAGCAGGAGACGTGGACAAAGGCACGAATGTGTTTATTAGACATGCCACAGGCAGGAGCGCCACGGCGGCGGGGCCGCCCGGAGAGGGACCCGGGGGGAGCAGGGATACGCGCTGGGTCGCGCGTTTTCTCCCTCCTCAAGGTCGGACCCACAGCCCTCAGAATCATCAGGAAGCCCCCATATCAGTGCAGGCCCCGCCGGAGCCCCTGCACCCTCCTGCGGGCTACCCGAAAGGGGAGGGGTAGACCGGCGTGGCGGCGTCATTTCTGACGGCGCCAGCGCGCCTGGTTAGCGGCAATGGTCCTGGCGCCTGCCTCCCGGTCCCGCCCGCCCTCCTGGTCCCGGCGCCCCTCCCAACTCTGTTGCCAGCCGCCGTCACAAATTTCTTCTTGGGGTTTGGGCGCTGCCCCGTCCCCGGGTTTCGAATACCGCGCGAGAAATACACCAACGAAAATAAACTTTTTTGGGGGATTATCCAGAGAGGCGCGGGTGGCCGAGGAGGCGTCGGCTGACCCGGACCGGCGCGGCGCCATGTCTGCCCGTGGCACCGCTCCAATGCGACCAAATGGCGCTGGCCAGGAGGAATGGGGCGGGGCCCAACCTGTTCGTGGGCGCGAACAGCCCGGAACCGAGAATAGCCACCGGGCGCAGGAGCGGGGGCGACGGAGGGAGTTCCCTGACCGAGATCCCCGCCCGATGCCACCACCATATAAGGCAGAAATCCCACCCGCTGGAGGCAGGACAAGCCCAGGGGGCGGAGCGGCACCGCCCCGAGGGAGGGGCGGGGTCGGAGCCGAACAAACGGCACGGAGGGCCGGAAGTGTCTTGTATTCGACTGCGGCCGAAATCGAGCAACAGCTCCTCCGACAGCTCGAAGAAACTGCCGAACCCGGCTGGCTCTCGGAAACCGAGAACATAGAATCATTGCAGTTTTGAGCCAAACCAAACAAATCTCTAGACAAAGCCGGGAAGCAGGTACAACCTAAACTCACTGATTGGGGAAAAATAAAGATAGCATGCATGGATTTCACCCCCGCGGCAGCAATACATGCTTTTCCCGTGAGGATTACGGGAGCCCAGGGAAACCAACAAAGGAATTATACCCCGATAAACCCCAAAGAAATCCAGACGATTGTTAAAGCTATTTCAGAGAAGGGGATTCACTCAGCTGTGGTTTCTACTCTTGTGGATGGTCTTTTCGGCAATGATGATCTATTGCCTTTTGATATTATGCAAATAAGCCGTATGCTCTTTGATGGAGCTGGTTTGATTGTATTTAAACAAGAATGGCGAGACAATTGCACCACAGCTCTCGGACTCGCGTCCGGAGAGGGACAGCAATTGCATGGTTCGAGCTTGTCTAGGCTGCTAGGAAAACATGATGAAGTAGCCACACCGCAGCAGCAAGCGGCACAGCTGCGGGCTGAGGAGGTTCGGGCAACCACCCGAGCCGCCAGAGAGGCAATTCGTTCAGCCTCTCGGTAGTGGCTAAGCCGGCACCGTGGTCCACCATCAAACAGGGAGAAAGCGAAAGTTTTACGCAGTTTGTCGACCGTTTACAAATAGCAGTAGACTCTTCTACTTTGCGATAGCAGCGAAGGGGCCAGTCGTGGCTGACTGCTTACGTCAGCAATGTAACTCTGTCACAAAAGATATCTTATGTTCGCTGCCAGCCGGGGCCAGCGTGGCTGATATGATCAAGCATGTGGTGAAGGAGGAACAACTGACTCCCATCCAAGCAGCCGCTGCACACCCTAACCAGTGCAATGGCATGTTTTAAATGTGGACAGGCGGGGCATGTCGCAGCGAGCTGCCCCCAGCCGCACGACCTCCCCGCAGCACCCCGCTCCAAACACGCCAAGAGGGATCTGTTGGAGCTGTGGAAAAAGGGCCACCTGGCCAGGGAATGCAGATCCCGGCACCGGGAAACGGGAGAGGGAGGGGCAGGCGGGCCATGTTCAGCCTCCTCCCCGCTGCAAATGCAAGATGGCCCACCTATACCAACCCTCAGTGGGGCATGGGAACTTCATATCCCATACTCCCACAGGGGCAGCTGGTTCCATGCCCCGCCCAGCAGCCCAATGGCAGGGCTGCACGGCCCCATCCACAGTGCTCTCGCACCCACCACCGCCACAAGCTGCGGGCGCAGGGCAACAGCAGGGGGCGCCCCAGAGCGGGACCCCTGGGTGGCCTTGGCCATGAAAAATAGAGAAGGAACCCCTGAGGGTGTGGGGGACATGCCGCCTCTATGGCAGTCAGGATGCCCACGTCATAGGGCTTCAGTTCTGGGCGGACACGGGGTCAGACTGCACGATTCTCCCCCAAGCACACTGGCCTGGGCATTGGCCATTCAAAGAAGTCCCTCCAGTGAACGGGGTGGGGGGACAATCCCGGGCATGGAAAAGCACCCAGCTGGTGGCCATAACACTCCACACGAAAGAGGGACCAGAACAGACAGTAGCAATCTATCCCTACATTTTGCAAAACTCTCCACCCCTGATAGGGAGGGATGTCCTTGCCATGCTAGGAGTCAGGATTACAAATTTATCATGAGGGCCACTGCCGTTCACCCCCGCTGCCAATCAAATTGACTTGGAAATCATCAGATCCCGTATGGGTTGGGCAGTGGCCCATTGTCAGAGCCTCGAACGGCAGCCTTGCTGGAACTGGTCGACCACACTGCAAAAGGGTCACATAGAACCCTCCATCAGCGCGTGGAATACCCCTGTATTTGGTGTAATCCCCAAAAGGTCTGGAGAGGGTTATCGTCTCGTCCATGACCTGAGAGAAGTGAACAAAACCACTGGACCCATGGGTCCAGTTCAGACATTGCTGCCCATGAACTCAGCTGTTCCCGAAGGGCAGCCATGCGCAGTGCTGGACATCAAAGACTGTTTTTTTCTATACCCCTACACCCTGACGACAGAGAGCGATTTGCCTTTTCTGTTGTGTTCCTAAACGGCGAACGGCCAAACCTCCATTTCCAATGGAAGGTCCTTCCACAAGGCTTTGTGCACAGCCCCAGCATATGCCAAATCACCGTGGACAAAGCACTGATGCCAGTCCGACACTCCTGCCCTACTGCCACCATCATCCAGTACATGGACGACATCCTGGTCGCCGCACCGTCAGCAAGCCAAGTGGATCACCTGGTGTCCACGATCACGGAGACCTCCAGGCCAACGGCTTCGAGATCGCGAGCGCAAAGATCAAAAGAGGACCCTGTGTGACCTTCCTGGGAGTGGGAATCACAGGTTCCTATGTGACACCCCCAAGGTGAAGGTCTGCCGGGACATCAAGACGCCCACATGATGTGCAACGCCTGGTGGGATCGCTGCAGTGGCTTCACAACATCATCCTAATCCCCCTGAGGTCATGGACCCTTTATATGACCTCCTGAAAGGAAAGCATTCCTGGGAACCCAAGGAGCTGACACCACAAGCAGCGAATTCCCTCGACTTCATCGAACACCAGATGTCCACTGGCACACTGGCCAGATGGAACCCAGCCATCCCGCTGGACTTGTACGCCCACTTCACGCCAAGGGAGGAGTGGGGCACTGGCTCAAGGACCTTCAGAGAAGTCCCGGCCGATCCTGTGGGTGATCCTCGAAGACCTGCCCGTGCATTCTCCCCGGGAATCGAATGCATTGCCAACCTCATCATGAAAGGCAGGACACTCGCCCTGAAACACCTAGGAACCGAGCCGACAAAAATCCACCTTCCCTTCCGCAAGCAGCCAACCACAGAGTCAACCACAATATCGGAGCACCTGGCCCTCGCTCTTGCCGGCTTCGGAGGAGAAATCTCCCCACCCGCCAAACCACCTTGGACCCAGCTGCTGACCATTGTCGACATGGACATGCCGCCAAAGGTCATGGACCGACCGCAACCAGGACCAACGGTCTTCACAGACGCTTCCTCCACGACTTCCACTGCAGCTGCGGTGTGGCAGACAGGAGAACAATGGCATTGTGTCAAAGCAAGTGACCCCACACTGTCAGTGCAACAGCTGGAGGCGACAGCAGTGGTCCTGGCATGCGGACTCTTTCGAGATGAACACCTCAACATTGTAACGGACTCTATATTCGTGGCAAAGCTTTGCCTAGCCATGGCAGGACCAGGTGTGTCAACATCTGCAGCAGCCCTGATGCTGGAAGAAGCGCCTTTCGCGACAGGGCACCGTGTCCATCATCCACATCAACAGCCACAATCCAGTCAAAGGCTACTTCCAGATCGGCAACGACAAAGCGGACGCCGCAGCAAAAGGTGTGTGGACGGTGCTGGAAGCTCGCCAATTGCACGAATTGCTCCATATCGGAGCAAAAGCGCTGGCAAAGAGATGTGGGATCTCGGCAACGGATGCGAAAACATGTAGTGGCCACCTGCCCTCACTGCCAGAAGTCACCCCTGTGGACCAGTGGGGTCAACCCGAGAGGTCTCAAGCCTTCTGAGATCTGGCAGTCGGACTTCACTCTGTGCCAATTGCTGAAGCCCCGACCATGGCTTGCAGTGACAGTGGACACTCACAGCGGGATGATTGTAGCCACACAGCACAGTAAAACTAATTCCAAGGCCACAATTTACCATTGGCTGACAGCCATGGCATGGCTTGGTATCCCCAAGCAGATCAAAACCGACAACGGTTCCAATTTCACCTCCAAACCAGTGCAAGAGTTCGCCTCAAAATGGGGTATCACTTTGGTGCAAGGTATCCCATATAACAGTACCGGGCAGGCCATAGTTGAGAGAGCAAACCAGACCCTGAAAACCAAACTAGAGGTGTTGGCAAAAGCAGAGGGTTTTGCCAATTCCATTCCTCCGGGAGATCAAGCACGCGTGCTGGTGACCGCCTTGCTAGCATTGAATCAGTTCCCCAGGGGGACGAAACAAACAGTCCTGTTCAAAAACACTGGGCCACACGAGCATTAGAGGAGGGCCCACAGGTTGCAATCAGAAATGAGTTAGGGGAATGGGAACGGGGCTGGAGACTGATGCTCACGGGGCGGCGGGTATGCAGCTGTCAAAAAAGATGGCAAAATCAGGTGGTGTCCACTTAGGTCAATTAAGCCTGACCTTCACGAAGAGCAGAATGAGGCTGATGAGAATTGTGAGTTTTTGTTTTCAGGACATGCTCGTGGGGCGCCCTCGTACGCGTACGCCTGTTCCAGAGGAGAGTGACAGACCACCGAACCACCAGACGGTGCCTGAAAGACCCGTAAGGGTGAGACCCGAGCATCAACGATGTTTCTGTGTGATTTTGCTGCTGAGCCTTGTCGCCAGAGGGCAAGCCAGCCCAGAACATTACCCCCATCAGCCATTCAGGTGGGTCATGCGACACCCTACCAGTGACAAGGTGCTCAGAAAAATCACCACATCAAACACCCCATCTTTTGTGTTTCACGTCACTGACCTGTTTCCAGGACGACCAAAGGTAGATCCCTACTCCTCCCACGCCACACACATGTACCTATCCTATTGGTGCCCAGCTTCAAACCCTGGAAAAAGCTATTGCAATCACCCGGGGTGGGGGTATTGTGGGCACTGGGGCTGTGAAACCATTGTCACAGATGCCAGACCTTCAGGGCCAGGGTGGGACCCACAAGAGCCCGACAAATTTTTGCAGTTCACCTGGGCACCCACCGGCTGCAAAACACCCGTTTTCCTCCAGGGAAACTTTTATCGGAACCGTCACAAAATCCCCAAAATCCGGAAGTGCACTCATTACAACATGACGGTTCTGCAGCCAAATCACCCTAGCTGGGCCATAGGCAAAGCGTGGACAGTAGTCCTTCAAGGGTCGAAAGAGTGGGTGAACGTGCAAATTGTCAAGCTCCAACCGTCAGCAACCCGAGCAATCGGGCCAAACAAAGTTATTAAAAACACGCAGAAAGGGAGAGACACAACCTACCCCAAAAACCCTGCCCACAAAGGCCACCAATACCCCGACAGGCCAAGTAGAAACCCTTCAAGTAGGTCACTCAGCTGGGTCGGACCTGGACCCAATTCTTCGCATGTTAGAAGTTACCTTCCTTTCCTGAACGATTCTAACCCTAACTTAACCGATTCCTGCTGGCTTTGTTATGATGTTAAACCCCCTTTTTATGAAGGAGTCGCTTTGAACACCCCTTTCAGTTATTCTACAGCAAACACCCCTCACCAGTGCAGGTGGGACACCCCTCGCAAAGGAATTACCCTGAGTCAAGTCACAGGCCAGGGCAAATGCTTCGGAAATGCAACCCTAGCTAAGCGGAAAGGCAACATCTGCACCGAAGTTGTCAAGCCTGACAGGAAGAACAATAAGTGGGTGGTCCCATCCGCGTCTGGGATGTGGGTTTGCCAGCGGTCTGGAGTGAGCCCCTGTGTGTTCCTTTGCCAAATTCGATGATTCTAACGATTTTTGTGTCCAGGTTCTGATTGTTCCTAGGGTCCTGTACCACTCAGATGAAGAGGTGTATCGCCTTTTTCGAAGAACCCAGCCGGCTCCACAAAAGAGAAGTAATATCTGGTATAACCATTGCAATGCTGCTCGGCCTAGGAGCAGCCAGAACGGCCACGGGTGTCTCAGCCCCTAGTGACTCAGCACCAAGGAATGTCCCAGTTACAAAAAAACGATCGATGAGGATTTGCAAAGGATTGAGAAATCCATCTCCTATCTGGAGAAGTCGGTCACCTCTCTCTCGGAAGTGGTCCTGCAGAACAGGCGGGGTTAGACCTCCTGTTCATGCAGCAAGGAGGCCTGTGTGCCGCCTTGAAAGAGGAATGCTGCTTCTATGCAGACTACACGGGAATTGTCAGAGACTCCATGGCAGAACTCCGAACAGACTGGCTCAGAGACAAAAAGACAGGGAGGCCCAACAGGGTTGGTTTGAGTCCTGGTTCAATAAATCACCATGGATGACCACCCTAATCTCTACCCTAATAGTTCCATTGTCAACACTGCTTCTAGTAGTTACCTTTGGACCATGCCTGTTGAGTAAGCTGGTCTCGTTTGCTCAGACCCGTCTAGAACGAATCAATATCATGTTCATAGACCAGCAACAGATGCTGTGAACCTTTCCCTATCAAATCACAATTTTATACCCCATTTTAGTGATGACTACCCCACTCATTTGTAAAAAAGGGGGGAAATGTGGTGAGACACAGTAAGGCCCTCGAAGATCTCGGGATGTCACGCCAAGAGAGCCGAGATTCCTTTCCTCCCCAACCTTTTCTTGATAAGATCACCCAAGAATGTAGCTCCCCTAGTTCCAGCAAAGAATTCCACCAACCCCGTTAGTTTTCTACCCTCTTTTGACCATAGATGGCAATTTAAGGCCCCTCTTATCGTAGCACTGTCTCGGGACCTATATAACCCCTCTGAACAAGAAATAAACGCCTTTTGACCGTCGGCCATGTTGGTGTTTGCGTTTTTGTCAAAGGCCCGAGCGACCCTGGAATTTGGGGTCGCCGTGCTGCTCTTCTGAGCCAGGCCACCTGCTTGTCTTTATAATAAAGACAATACTCTTGACACAGAAAAATGCTCTGCTCTTAATTAGATCCCATTTAAATCTCAATTCATCCTGTTTAGCAGATTTAACTTGCTGCCATCATCAGAACATGGTGATTTTGCTCTTAAGAGGAAGGGGAAAAAAAGTGTCACATCATTTATTTAGACTCTCTTGAATAGCTGCCAGAATCTTACCATCCTCTGCAGCATAATAATTTTGGGTCCTAGATTCCTGCTAACTGTGAAAATGTGGACGAGCCTCAGGGTAAAAACTATGTAGTCCAAACAGAAAATTACTCTCCCGAATACCAAGAGCTTTCATCAGAGTGAAGCCTGATGGAGACAGCAGAAGAAAACAAAGAGAAGCCTTGGGTGAATCAGCAGAACTCAGGTAAAACCACACAGAAACATTGAAATGGAGAGAGGAAGAAGGTGAGTAATTGGAAAGCAGAGAGCTCAGCTGTGCAGGGCCCCAGGTCTCCTCCACCTAATGACAGGTGACAGAGATGGTTAAGGCACACTCTGTTTACACCCTTCTTTCCCTGACATGCATCAGCCCTGCTCATGTTTTCTCTTTACCCTTAAAGCTATTAACAGCACAGAAATCTGTACCTGGAGCTGCTCCCACAGCCCTGTGAAAGCACCACAGTGCAGCAACTGCTCCACTGCCCTGAGGCAACAAGGACTAAGTTACAGCTGACTGAACAATTCCTTTGGAAAACGTGTTTCCATCATTTCTTTGCCATGGTTTTTAACTGACCCCATTGTGTAGAGCAGCTTTGGGAGATGATGACATTGTTAGGCTGCTGTAGGGACAATCACAGTCCTCTTAAATAGAACACAAGGCCCAGGTGCTCATACTAAATAGCCAGTGACAGGAGCCACAGAAAATCCTAAAGATTCCCTGACCTTTTTTTTTTTTTTTTTTGGTCAGTATTTGGGGCCTTCATAAAGGGAATTTCATGAACACACTGCTCCCCAAAATTTCATTACAGGTTGTAGTCAAAACCCACCAAGGAAGGGAAGTAAAGCTGTAAGACGGACACAAGAGAAGGCACTACTCACCTGAACACAATCCCTGCTATGAAGTAGAAGATTGCAAGGGTATCCATAACGTTCCACAGGTCTGAGAAATACTTGCTGCCGTTCATGTACCACTGGGAAGGAAAGAGAACAGAAAGTAACCTCCACACAGCACAGTTTCCTTGCCCAAGTAGCTTTTCGTCACACAACAGATAACACCAGAGTTCATATGGCTTTCAGTTTCCCCAGAAAGAGGGTTTAGTGCACCCAGCAATGGCACAAGTTACTGGCAAGCTGGGTTTTAGGGTCTTGGTGTGACCCAGGAAGCACTGCAGAGGGGAGGGGGGTCACAGTTTAGGGGTAGCTGATGCATCCTGGCTTCTCTCCCTTCACAGAGCTCACTCACTGATCTGCCCCCAGCTACATGCACATGCTTTGCATCAAGATGAAGATTTAATTGTTTCTTTTAACTACAGAGCTCTCTATTTCTGAATTGCAAGTCTAGTGAGAATCCCTGCTCACTCCCAGACTGACTGGCACAGCAGCCTGGATCCCAGGTCTGTGCAAGAACCAACCTCAGGAGTCAGTTCAGAGGTGACTCATGAGGACAAGAAGCTTCACCAGGACAAACCTCTGCCAGGCCTGGAGAAATAAACTGCATCTCCAATCAGAATTCTTTTTAATTTCAATTTTCACTGAAATAATCAAAGTTTTGGAGAGTAATTCTCAGTGAATCTCTAACTGGCATATCCAAGGAAGGCAATTCTGCCCTTAGTGCTTCTACGGGAAACAAACAGAAATCAAAAGGAGTATTCTCCTAGCTGCTGTCTCTGCCCAGTACAGCTCCCTAAATCAAACAAAACATCTGGGACTGAGGTGCAGTTCTCCAAATTCCAAGCAGTTCCCACTGCTGAGAGGTGATGTGCACAGAGGTTCTGTCCAGATTCCTCCTCCACAGGAGAAAACAGGGCTCTCCTTCACCCCCACCAGTGCACCCACTCACCTGGCAGGAGGCTACCTCCATGTGCCTAAGGAGACAGCAGGGAAAAGGCCTCTCCAATTTCCCCAGGGCTCTAAACAGGACTGGGAGAGCTCCAGCTACTTACAAATCCCTGGGACCACCAGAAGTGAAAGCAGGGCTGAGCCAGTGGCTTACAGTTCAGAGACTGTTCCAGACCAAGGCCTGATTTCTCTCCAGAACTTGTAATCTGACTGCAGGGACCCCAGGCAAGCTGCTCTTACTTGCCTTGGATGTGAAAGCACAATCTCAGAGACCCCTGTCTTTCTTTTTGCATCCAACTTTGCAAAGTCAACACAAGCTCTTCAGAAAGGGCTGCTGCCAACTTTTCTTATTTTCCCCCATTTGGTGGAACATTTTCATTCTGTTGTTGTTTGGAGCAGTATTTTTAATATATCTGGCTGAGGCTGCTTAAAATAGTACAACAAGATACTTGTGTGAGAGGTGGAAAGCTGAGCCCTTGCACATCCAGTGTTTCTGTTGCTGGAAGTTTTAAATCCCACCTCTCTGGTGGGATGAAATAGGTGCTACTAATCCAATTTCTAAAGTATCATGCATCAAGCTGACACTATTTTAAGACTTAAAAAAACCTCAGCCAATTTAAACAAACTGCTCCTTTCCATTTTCTCTGTTCCACAGTTTATGACAGAAGACGGGAGAGAAAGATTGTTTCGGGAACAATGTTTTGAGGACTCTAAAATAATGTAAAAACTGCTCTGCCACACTCTCAGCTGTTACAGCCCCAAAAAGCACAGGCTGTCTTTGCTCTCAGAGTCACAATTGTAGTGGGATTTCTACCACACCAGAGGACAGTCAATTTTTGGTTTCTCCTGAAATAACTACAGCACTTCTGGGTAGCAAGGCAAACATGAGCCTGTTTTAATGGCCCTTGAAACTGGCCATGTGAAATGAGGTACACAAAGCCAAAGGCCAGCTGAACCTGGGATCTCTGGATGGGTCTCCACATTCTTCCCAGGAAGATGAATGGCAATCACTGTTCTGCCAGGGAAACTGCATCTGCTGGCAATGTGGTGTAGAAAATGTGCTTTCTGCTCCTCTCAGAGCCAAAATGGCAATACACATTTCCTGTAAGTCCTTCTTAGATAAGGACCATGTTCAGCTGAGTGACAGTGAAGCAGAAATGGCAATCCAGGAATAAATGTTCCTGTTGACAACATCCTCCATTCACATGGATGAAGGAGCAAGGAAGGAACCCAAATGCATCATTGTACCTAAAGTCAGACGTGTTAAGGGATGAACAGATCTCACAGGGATATGGAAACCTCCCCTGAAAAGCCAGTCCAGGGAGAGCCTGAGCTGTTTTGTGGTTCTAGGAATGAAGATGCTCAGGATTGTCCCTGGATGTCACTCTGGAAATGCCACTGGCTCAGCTGAGAGCTGTGGGGATGATTTACACTTTAAGGTTTGCGCACTGAGAGGGGCCACAGTCCTGCAAGGGTCTTTCATCAGGAGCAAACAGCAGCCTGGAGGGTGGGGAATGCTGGATCTGAACCACTGCTCATCCTTCACCTCAATGTGGAGCTGCCCCAAAGTTGACATGTATCACTTTTTTTTTTCCTGTTGGGTATATTTTGGAGCAGCTGTTATATGTGGCTTTTTATGGTGATCCTGTGGGAAGCAGCCATTTGCCTGCTGTGATATCCTCACAACTAAGACTAACTCCTCATTCCCTTTGGTTTTATTTGGGGTTTTTTATCTGTTTGATTGGTTTGCGTGGGTTTTTTTTTTTGGGGTTTTTTTGTCTGTTTTGGTTTGAGCTTTTTATTTGCTTTTTTATAAATGACTGGTGAAGTTGGCATAGCCAAACTCCAGAAAATGTAAACCAGGCTCGACTTTCCAGAAATTACTTTTGCCTGGGTTTAGCTGCATCCCCAGGCTCAGGATCACCAGTATATTTGCAGGTTTTGATCTGCATCATCAACCTGCCCAAACTCTGCTTGGTGTTTCAGAAATGGAGAAGACAGCAGACATTGTGCCAAGCTTCTTTCAAACAGAAAAACCCAGGTCAGCATGATAGAAAAGAAGGAAAAAAACCACAAACCACCAGTTAGAGCAGAGCCAGTGTCCCACCATCTTCCTCTCCACTGTTATTAATTTTGTGTATTTAGAGGCAAACCTGGGCCTAAAGCTTCCATTTCTCAGTTCCTGATGCTATTTGCCACCCTTCAGCCTTGACATCCCCTGATCTGACTGACTGCTGTCCAAGTGGGGCTGGGGATGCTCAGCCTGGAAAGAGGAGACACTGGGAGACCCCACTGTGGCTGTGCAGGACTGGAAGGTCCCACAGGAAAGAAGGGGACAGAGTGTTCAACAGGGCCTCTGGTGACAGGACAAGGGGGTGGCTTTCAACTGCAGGAGGTTGATTGAAACTGGATCTAAGGAAGCTGCTGTTTTACACTGAGGGTGCTGAGGCACTGGCCCAAGCTGTGCACAGAGGCTGTGGGTGCCCCATCCTTGGGAACAGGCCTCCCCCAAGGTCTGGGGGAAGACTGCTCAGCTTGGAACAAGATGATCTTCAGGGTCCCTTCCAGGCCCAACCATTCAGGGATCCCCAGTGTCCACTTCAGTTGACCCTGGACTCCTGGGGCCTGTGATGTCACATCCCACGTTCCATCTGGAACTGCCAGCACCCAGCAAAGAGCCCAACTCAACCACTGGCCCTTGTGTCAGCCCACTGTTCACACTGCTCCTGCTCACTTCTGTCGCCCTTCTTGTCACCTGCCCTTGCTACCCCCATCAGTCCTGAGAGATACCTGGTGCTTGGATCTTGTCATCCATTGCTGCAGAATGCTCACGTTTGTCCCAGTGAAGGTATGGTGCCATTCCATGGAGGTGGACACCTCCAACTGCCTGGGTGGGCTGCAGCTCTGTGGGGATGGTGTGGGACAGGGACCCCACTCTGAGGTTTAGCTACCTCTGCAGGCTGTCACAGACAGAGAGGAAGAGATGGAGGTGGATATCCGGATGGGAAGGAGGATGTTGAAATGGAGGAAGAAGGGACTGGAGAGGAAGACATGGAGATTGGTGTCCGGATGTGGAAGGAGGACGTGGAAATGGAAGAAGAAGAGGCCGGAGAGGAAGAGATGGAGGTGGATGAGGATGGGGAAGAGGAGATGGACATTGATGGAGAAGATGAGGAAGAGGCCATGATTTTGGGATGAAGACCAATGCCAACAGCAGGACAGGTATGTGGTCCCCACAGGCAGAGTGGGTCCCCTGCTGCCAGGCTGGAGCTGGGCTGGTCCCTGCTCAGGGACATGGCACCCCGTGCACTGGAGTCTGGTGGCCATCCACAGCCTGTCCTGTGCTCACTTTGGGCCACTCAAGCTCCATCCCAGACCCAGCCAGGCTCAGCTCTGGTAGCAGGGTCCCACTGTGCCAGCGTGTGCCAGCCTGGGGGCACATGGAAGAGCCCTCTGTGCCTGACTGCAGTGACCATGGCACTTTCTTTTCTTGCAGGACTGATGGACATTTGGGACAGAGATGCCACCCTTATGTATATAGTTTTTACAGTTTGTTTTCTTCAAAAATAGATAGGATTTAGGACTTTTTCTACCATTACATTTCATATATTTTTGCTTAGATAGGTTCTTATGTATATACGTTCTATGGATTGTTGTTGTTACAAATGTTCTTACAATGTAAAAGTGTTCTGTATAGTTCTTCTGTAAATAAACAAATTTTCTTTTTCACACACCAGTTCTCTTTTCATTTGCTTTGGGCACAGGCAGCATTTGCAAAGTTGTGGTTTCCACTTGCTCCAGGTTCCCAGGAATGGAGGGGGGGGCTGGCACAGCCACCCCAGGAGTGGGGGGGGTCCCTGTGCACAGAGGGGTCCCACTGACAGAGGTCACCCTCTCCTTGCAGTTTCTCTGCACACACCTGGTAGCTGCAGGGGCAAATCCCAGCGTGTCCTGTCCCATGGGATCCCATGTTGGAGCAGGGCTGATCCTACCTGCTCCTGCAAAGCCTCAGCCATGGCTCTTCCCTGGGGAGCCCCAGGGCTAAGGAGGGTGCACTGGGCTGTGGGCAGCCCCTGTTGCCGGGCACCCTGAGGGGCTGGACCAGCCTGGAGGGAGCCCCAGCCCTACATGCACCGAGATTTCCTTTGAAACCCCTCTGTCCCCAGACTGCTCCAAGCACAGCAGGAATTGATCCTCCTAGTTCAAGGTGTTAATTGGCACAAATTTGTCCCTTGGACTTTCTAGTACAGCAAATGTCAGCACTTGTAATCCCTGTTCTGCACTCCCTGCTCAGCCACCAAAATATCTGAACCTGACAGAACATCTTGAATTAGCACCAACCCGCAGAGAGCTATGGGGAGAACCTACCCCAACCACCCAGAGAAACACTTGGCCTTGATAGTCTGGGGCAAAGCTGAAACTAAAGCATTCTAATGCCAAGAGAGAGGATTTTTTATTGCTGAATTCATTCTCCAAGAACAATCATGAAAGCTTTTGGTCTCCTCACCTGCCACAGATGTGTATTGCCAAGGTCTGCTTCTGGGTTATGACTGATTTTTATTAATCTGTTCAGAACTCTGATGCTGTTCCTGGCTAAGGTGCAGAGATGATATTTCAGAGCCAGATGAGCTCAGCACAGCTTGTGCAACACACAATTTCCAGACCCAGACATTCAGGCCATGCAAACTGATACTTTCTCATCTCTGTGCAAAGATCAGCATTAGGAAATCACTGACGTACCACACACTTCTCAGAGCTGTCCCTTTCCTCCAGCTCTCCCCAGTCACTTCACAGACTTCACCCCCAAGCAGTTTATCTCTGATAGAGTTCAGTGGCACATGGGATTGAATCCTGGTTTTTCGTCATCTTCTCCTGAGCTGTCTCCAGACACGGTGTGTGGGCACTGTCTGACAGCAGCAGCATTAACGTGTCACCTCCCTGACACTGAGGTTCATGTCACAACTTTTCATCAAAAGCAGCAAATAAATGATTCCCACTGTGTCCCACACAGCTCCATGGGGAGTTTGTGTGGCTTCAGTTCCAGCACCAGCCCCAGTGCACAGGAATTTCAGGAGATACAGAAGGAATCAGCCATTCACAGAGAAAAACATCAGTTTGCATGGCCCAGATCCCACAACACTGCAGACTCTGGTAACCCAGACTCTGCATTTACACTTTGGCCTCTATGCTTCGCTTTTCCTCTCACTAAACTCCTCCCAGTTTCCCTCTTGCTCAGCTTCTCAAGATAATTAAAAACAGCATTAGGAGCAGGAATAGATGAGGAGAACTGTCCCAGGGCTCGACAAAATTTCTCTTTTCAGGCCTGACAATTCCAGCAAAGGAGAGAGGAAAAGCCTGCATGAAAGAGGTGTGAAATCAAAGCAGTAATCAATTTTAGGTATAATGAGAGAAGCTGAAGAGGTTTTCAATGTTCAGAACAAGATTAGCAGCTCCAGGCACAGGAGGGATGTGACATTTTCCCTGCTGTAACAACTCTGTGATGCAAATTGCATCTCAAATCCTTCTCCCCAGCTCTGGGACCTGTTCAGCCACAAACATGGTGCTGAATTTTTAAAGCAAAGTGGAAGCTGGTCAGAGAGGTGGTTTGCAAATAAAAATTTGCGGAGCCGTCGGCGGGCGGGCCAGGGAAACGCAGCTGCCAGCGGCAGCCCCCCGCCGAGAGCCCGCGGGCCTCACTCACCGCTGCAGGTGATGCGGAACTCCAGCTGCTGCCCTGTCAGGTAGCGCCCGGCCATCCCTGGGGAACACAGAGCATGTCCTGCCTTCAGAGCCACCGCTGCCGCTGCGGCCGCTGCCAGCCCTGAGGCCCACACGCCCTGCTGGCCCGGCAGGGCTCAGCCCGGCCCCTGGCGCACGCTGCCGCCCCAGGGCACGGCTGCCAGGCGGCAGCAGCAATGCCCAGGCCAGCGGGGACTGCGCATGCCCATCCGGATCCTGCCGCCGGGGACAGCAGGCGGGGCTGGGGCCGAGCTGCGGGGCGGGGGGGGAGCCGGGCTTTGGGCTCACCCATGAACCTGACGGAGGCCTCTCGCAGGGGGCTCCTGTGCACGGTGCCCTGCCTGCGGCTGGCAGGAGCCACAGCTGCCAGCCCCACAGTTACTG
Organism: Emberiza elegans; assembly: GCA_024865655.1. Taxonomy (NCBI): domain Eukaryota; kingdom Metazoa; phylum Chordata; class Aves; order Passeriformes; family Fringillidae; genus Emberiza; species Emberiza elegans. The sequence goes on along the minus strand of JALJVW010001614.1, from coordinate 2,886 downwards.
GGAATTTTGGGAAGGGGGCTTCTTCAGGCATGGGCTGGGCATTCCAGCCTGTACCTGGCTTACTCGGCAAATTTCACATCTGATCCGTCTTCAGCAGCTGCTTAAGATCCTTCCTCTTCAGGAACCTTACTGCAGAGTCCAGCGTTTCCCGAGGCCTGCAGAGCAGCAGAGACCCAGAGATGGCACCGCAGCCCAGGGGCACAGGAGCCGCATCTCCGTGCCAAGGCCAGGAGGAGGCTGGAGCCCGTCAGGTGCAGGGGCTGGGGAGACAGCCCGCCCTGCCCCTCCTCAGCCAGTTTGCCTTAGAACCAGCTGGGGCTGCCCAGGCCACTGCGCAGGACGGGCTTCAAGCCCTCAACGGGAGTAGCCCCGGGCTGCCCTGCGCTCATCCACACCGAGGAGCACATGGGCCAGTGTCGGCTCAGCACCAAGGACTGTTTTACTTTGCCGGGGTTAAAGGTGCAGAAGCTTACAGGGCAGAAATTCATAGCACAGGAATGCTGGTATTACCTGGTGTGTCTCCTGTAGGGGCATGGAATGAACATTTGGGCTTTCAAGTTAAGGTAATCACTAGACTGTGAGAACAATGATGCCGTGATGATCTGCTGAGTACAAGTGGTGGATATTTGAGCAGGGAAATTTTCTCTAGGGAAAAAATTACTTTTGAGGAAAAGTCTGAGTAATTTCTAGAGGGCACATTGAGATCATTTAGGACAAAACCTTTGACGTAAATGTTAGGAAAAAGAAAGAACATTTGGGGGGGTAAAATCTCAGGTTCTCTGACTTCCCACTGTTATAACAAGAAGTCTTGACTAGGCCAATATTTAGGCAGCAGTCAATTTATGCATATCCCCGCCTCCCAAGTTTCGTCTTTCCTTACTGTCCCTGCCCGGCAGTTCCTCTCACACTTTATGCGTTACAAAACCTTTATACAAAAAGAGCTATTAGCGAGAACGACTGGTAATTTATAACACAGATAACACTTAGTAGCAAAAGTGGGTTAAATTAGCTATTTGTAACTTGTTTCTCCACACTAAAAATTATCCAGTTTTTCTGTTCATAATAGTTTCCCCTATTTGCTTTGATGAACTTTCAATTTAGCTCGCATCAACTTTACAATTTTGGCTTATGCGCTTCACATTTAATTTTTTGTATTCATTATAAATTTCTTGAGCACCTGGTAATCATGGTTACTTAATCTGTTACATTTCTTGGTTTTTTAGGTTGGTTTTGCCCAGCCAAAGGTTACTATCCCACTGAAACAGGGAAACAAGCATAGCAAAAAGAGCAATCCTACAAGTACACACACAATGAGAAACCACTTTTTCCATCCACTCTTTGAAAAATACAGGACATTTTTGTACTGCACAAAAGGAGAGGAGTTTGTTCTTGTTGTTTGCTGCATCACCAATTTTCCACTGCATTAAGTAATCATCTTGCAGATCTGCACTTGTATTCCTCATTTTTACCAGAGCCTGAACCTGATTTATTTTGTTTAACCTATAGACACTGGGGTCTGAATTTGGCAAGTCCAACTTTGGATTCTTTTCAATTTCAATCACATTTGTTATCTGTTTAAGTTTAAGGATAAATCATCTGTATACAGTCACTCCTAAACTTGATCCAGGGTTTTTGAGCAATAAGAAGAGCAGGTTTTATTGTTTTAGGGCAATGCCAGAGAACGTGCCAGACCAGTCAGACAATTTCGTGGGCAAGGAGCAGAGAGCTAAAACCAGGTGTTTTGGGCCATCTCTTTGACATGTGTTAAAAATTTCTATTGGACATTCTTTATATTTTTTTTAGCATCCCATTCAAAGCACACCCAAAAGGTGGCCTCACAGGGCACTCTCCCATGGAGGAGCTGCCCAAAAGTGGCAGCATTCTGAGCTATATCCAATGCACTCTCATTTTCTGATAAAGGACCAATTGGGAGGGTTAACACCACAGGGTTAGAACTGATGTAGACTCTCGACAAAGAGCTCACTTCTTCCTCCTCACAGAGTGTTGTAGTATTCACTGCATGGCTCCCTGGGTTCCCCAGAGTACCTCACATTAGAGCCATCATTACCACCTTCCAAAAATTCGGTATGGGTCATCTTTGCACAGCCTGCCCACCCAAGCCTTGCTCTTGGGAATTTTACTGAGACAAACTTCCAAGCTCTGTAGAGTCTCTTCTACCCGCTTCTGGTTAAACCTCTCTTGGTCTGTTCCTACCAATTTTAGTCTTTGGGAGTGCTCTGTGAGGATTAACCTGGAGTCTTAGGAATCCAATTTGAGAACTTAACCAGAATCACTTATTTACAGTCTAAACTTTACAAACAAAAACATATTCTACACACAGAACTGTCTTGGAAACATTTTAAACTATGTTAGACTTCCATACCATTTCTCCCCCATATGTTCAGTCTTCTTGACTCTTCCTTCCTGAGTCAACTTAAGTCTTTGGCTCTTTTATTACAGGTATACTCACAAGTGATTTAACCTGTGATCCGTTGGATCTCGTCCTGTGCCCAGGTAAGAAAGTGGTGTGGTCTCTGGCTCCAATGCCAGAAAGAAAAATTGATGTTAGTCCGGTCTAATGCCAGAGGTGAGGGTGGGATGGTGACCTGGCCTAACAACAGAGGAGAATGGGGCAGTCTGAATTCCAATGCCAGACGCACACAATGCCAGACAGGCTGATGCCAAATCTGGCTCAATGCCAGAGGTAGAATGGGTGGAGTCCGGGTGATGTGGGTCCAACTCTTTCCCACTTTGGTCTGCACAGTCAAATTAACAATGATGCAGTGAAGCGGGCTTTCAAATACAGGCGTGGTCTGCTGTTTTATGATCCTATCAAATTCAGTTTCTCTGGTTAATGTATAATTGGTCAATTTCTTTACTTTTTAT
>JALJVW010001612.1:0-10252 GCA_024865655.1 Emberiza elegans | reverse complement strand
ATCCTACCTAAGGGAAGTTCTGGATCAGTACATATTTGAACGTTTTGCTCAGTTTTGCTAGAATAGGGTTTTTCTTTGATGTTCCTTTGTCATGGATTGAGACTCACAATTATTGATATTGCAATTTTAAGAAGGATTGTGAAAAAAGGAGATCCAGCTCAATCACCACCGTTTGTGGAGATGAAGGGTTTGGATGCAGCAGTCCTAATAATGGAGCCTGAGGTGGGTCCGAGGCCAAATGGCCTCCCGAGGCAGCTGAAGGAACAGCTCCTAGGAAGACAACTCTGAGTCCTGAACCCTGGGCAGGAACAATGGGAATGTGTCCCTGCAGCCAAGGATTGTGTGTGAGAACAAGGAGATCTGACAGGAGATTGTTTTACATCCTGCCAGACCAAATCTCCTGTTTGCCCCAAGGGCCCCTTTGGAAAATGCTCTGACCCACGGGGCTCCATGTGAAGGCTGCTGTGACACTGAGGGACTTGCACAGGAATTCCATCCAGGAGCCTGGGTGCCCCTCAGGGACTGGGACCCGGCCCCTTCCAGCCAGAGGGAAAGGGCCCCCCAAGCCTTGTTAGCCACAGACAACATGGTAAAGCTGAACAGCAAAAGGGCCTCGGGCATTATTCTGGAATTAAAAAGGTGCCAGCTCCATGGACAACAGAATTCTTGTTCCTAACTCCAATGAGATTGAGAAAAAAAGAATGAAGAACGGTGTCACTGAAGTACTACTGATGTCTGTAAGGTGTACCTTGACAGTCAGCCAGAATCTTTGTCTGCCACAAACACCTCTAGTGTTTCACCAAGGGGTTAGTCATCAAAATGTAATGATGAGTTATGATGGATTGCTGAGCTTCTTTTGTAATTGTTTGCTAATGTTGATGTGCTTTGATGAACTTATCCTTTTGTAATTCTTTGCTAATGATGATGTGCTTTGTTGAGCTTATCCTTTTGTAATTCTTTGCAGCTGTGCATGATATAAATGACACAATTCCTTCAGTTGGTGTCTGTGTCTTTGGTACTGACCCTGCCCACTGGTGAAACAGGGCCCCTCTTGCCTAAGTGTTACCTGGCAAGGCAAAAACCCTCCCTCCAAAATTCCCCCCTTCCTCCTTGTTGCCCCCTTCATACCCTGAGCATGATGTGCTCTGGTCTGGGGTATCCCAGGCTCAGTTGGGGTCCCCTGTCCTGGCTGTGTCCCTGCCCAGCTCCCCCGCAGCCCCAGCCCCTCCCCAGCGTGGCTGGACGAGGGGCAGGACAGGCCTTGGCTCTGCTGCAGCTCAGCAAGAACAAAACCATCTCTGCGTGCTCAGCCCTGTGCTCAGCACCCGGCCCAGCAGTGTCTCAGTGCCAGGGGCTGTGCCCTCAGTCCCTGCCAGGGGTTTCCATGGCAACTGCCAGGCCAGGTGACCCAGGTGTCCCTGCCAGTGCCGGTTGCCATGGAAACAGTGCCCAGCCCTGCCCCTTTCTGTCTGGCTGACCTGGCCTTTGGCCCTGGCAGTGCCGGTGGCTGCTGGTTCCTGGTGCCTGAGCGGCCAGCGCGGCACAGGGCAGGTGGCCATGGCACAGCCCCCAGCAAGGGATCCCCTCTGGCTCTGGGCACTGACACCAGCCCTGAGCAAGGGGCCCAGGGCAGCTTTCCATGGCCACCAACCAGCACAAGGGCTCCGGGCATTGGTTGCCATGGCACCAAACCAAGGAACCAGTCCCCGTGGCCATTGCCATGGCATCTGGTGGCACCAACGAGTGTCACTGCAATTGTACCTGGAACAGCCCTGGCACCGCTTTGTCCTCAGGGTTGCCATGGCAGCCGAGGGCAGCAACAGCTCTGCAGGCAAGGGGCCATGGAACCTGGCTGCAGAAATGGCTCCTTGGGCTGGTTTCCAAGGAAACCTGAACTGATGGGGGTTGCCATGGCACCCAAACCCAGCAGTGGGGTCCCTGCAGTGTCCATGGCAACAGTCCCTTGCAATGGCCCACTGCCTGTTGGGATGATGATCCACCCTCAGAGCTGGCCCAGGGCAAGTCTGGAGTGCCCTTGGTGGCAGCTTGGGCTTGGCACACACTTGAGGAGGATGTCTGTCTGCGGTGGGAAACTCAGGAGTTTTAGATGGCTTCAAAAATCAAAGAAGGAAAATCCCTCTTTGGCTGTGTGCAGCCACTTCTCCAAGCCAAGCAGGTCCCAGGTGAGTGAGGAGAGACACGATGGGCTTGGGGAACGTGGAGCAAGGTTGTCCACACTGGCTCAGAGCTCAAGGCACAGCTTCTCTGAGCAGGCAAGGCCTCCTTAGGAGAGTCCCTGCATCAATATCAGTCACTGAATGCTGCCATCACCTCTTGTGTAATAAGAACAGCAATAAAAGACACCCTTTAAAATAGGAATGCATATTTCCTAGAAGCTCTTGGAACTATTTCTCCATAACTGTCAAAGGAAACCCTCCTAATGAACTGCACAGGAGCAGAGGGAAATCAAGGCAGAGCCATGGTTTGTCAGGACTTGCTTGATCCTCATGAGCCTCACTGGGCATTTGGAGCTGAGCCCTTGAACCTCAGGGCCTGGGAGGAGATTGCACAAACCTTGCCAGGAGTCAAAGGCAGAGGAAACACCCAAAGTGTCTCCAGGCATTCATGGCTCCCACTGAGGTCCCTCTCCATCACAGGCTCCTCATGGACTCCTTGGAGGAGAGAACTGGTGGCCAGGATGGCACAAAAACCTCCAGACACTCAGTGTGGGAAGGAAAAATCCAAAGTACCTCAAAAACCTTGAGTGTCTCACAGCATTAATGAGCCCCAGTCAGTGTCAGTACAAAGCTCTCAAGGGACTCATTAAAGCTGATAATTGGGGCCATGATTGCACAAACCTCTCCCAGAGTCTGTATCCAAAGGGAAACACACAGTACCTTAAAATAACTGAAGCACCCTGAAGCATTAATGAGCCCACTGAGTGTTGTTACTGACAAAGCCTCTCCAGGGACTAATTACAGCAGATAATTGGAAGCCATGATTGAAGAAACCTCTCAGAGACTCCAAGGCAAAAGCCAAACCCAAAGTCCATTGAAAAACCTGCAGTCCCTGCAGGGAGCATGAAGGAGCCCCCAGGGCCATTGCTGAGCAAGGCTCCCCAGGGACTCCTTCCAGCAGATCCTTGAGGCCACTGGGATGTGGGCTAGGGGGGGATGCTGAGGGCAGGACAAGGGGCTGACAGTGCCCAGCCTGGCTGGGGCTGTGCCAGGAGGCCCCAGGGCCTCAGGACAAGGTGTCTCCTCCCAGCCCTTGGTGGCACAGACCCTGCTGTGCCCCAGGGCACCAAGACTTGGCTTCTCTTTGTCCCCAGCTGCCATCAGTGCCTGCAGTTCTCTGCTCTGCCTGGGGCCTGGGGACACTTGCTCAGTTGTGTCCCCAACAGGGATCTCTTCCAAGTACAAGAAACTTCAGTATCTCAATAGAACTGAGTTCTTGAGGGCTCTTGAGAGGGTTCTGTGACATGAGTGAGTGGGTTGTGACATCACGGAGCTGGCTGTGACATCACAGAGCAAGATATGAGGCCATAGAGCAGAGTCTGTCATCATACAGGGTGGCTCTGTGGCATCAGAGAGTGGGTTGTGACATCACCTGGTGGCTGTGGAGCATCATGGAGCAGGCTGTGACATCTCAGAACAGATTGTGACCTCACAGGGTGACATCAGTCTTCTGTGATGTCACAGCAATGCTGTATGACATCACAAGGGGACATATAGATGACTCTGTGACATCACTGGGGCAGTGTGACATCACAGGATGCAGTGTGACATCACAGAGGGTTGTGTGACATCACAGGGCAGAGGACATCACAGGGCAGTGTGACATCACAGGATGGCTGTGTGACATCACAGGGGCAGTGTGACATCACAGGGGCTGTGTGACATCACAGGGGCTGTGTGACATCACAGGGGCAGTGTGACATCACAGGGGGCAGTGTGACATCACAGGGCACTGTGTGACATCACAGGGGCTGTGTGACATCACAGGGGCTGTGTGACATCACAGGGCAGTGTGACATCACAGGGGCAGTGTGACATCACAGGGGCTGTGTGAGGTCACTGGGGAGGTCCCTGGGCCCTCTGCCCCAGCCCCCTCACAGTTCCCCCAGAGCAGTCCAACCCTGCTCGTGCACAGCAGGGTCCCCTGTCCCCCGGGTCCCCCCGCCCCAGCCCCGCAGCCTCCCCAGAGGATGTTCCACGAGATCGACCCCAGAGCCTGACACGGGGACAGGGGGCCAGGGGCCCTGGGGTGGCACAGGGGACAGGGACCCCGGCAGCATCCCCCTGTGTCCCCAGGGCCAGAGCCTGGGCCAGGCCTCCTTCACCCTGGTACCAACGAGGCCTTGAGAGCTGAAAAAAAATCCCCAGCAAGGGATCAGCAAAACCAGATTGAATATTAAGGGACAGCAGCACAAAGTTCCTTGGCAAGAGTCACTCTGCTCCTGACTGGACACTTCAGGCACACCAAGGAAACAAAGCAACAACAAAACCAAACAGAATCCAGGCAATCAAACCAGAAATTAACCCAGAACTGTCCCTCTGTGTGTGTGTGTGTGTGTGTGTGACACAAGGACAGTGAGGGCAAGGATAAAAGGAATATGGCCTAAAAGCTTAACAGAGCTCAAACTCAACAGGACTTAACTTATACCTTAACCTTAACTGATACCTTCAACTTCACAATTTAGCAAAAGAGCAGAGCGTAACAGCATTTAACCTAACTTAAACCTATGACTTTGCAATTTAACAGAGGAATAACACTTAACAATATTTAACTTAGATTATAATTTGTATTAAAGGTAACAACTTAGCAACTAAGAACAACTCTTAGCAGCAATTAACTTCACTTAGACCTTGTGATTTACCCTTCCCTACAGGCCTGACTGACTCAGCTCTCCAAGGCACTCAAACCCCTCAGAGAGCAGCATTTCTGCCACATTTCCCCAGCACAGGCACTCCTGTGTGCACACAGACACAAAGAGTCAGTGCAAGGCACCTGTGAGCAATTCCCCTGAGGGCAGGAAATGCTCCCTGTGGATCCTTTGGCATCTCCCCAGCGGGCAAAGGGCTGAGCCTGGAGGAGTGGGGGGATCGGCCCAGGCTCTGTCCATGTTCAGGATCCCCAAGTGCAGCAAACGGGAGAGTTCCCAGCTGGGAGAGGCCCCACTCAGAGGGAGTGGCTGGCCCAGGAGAGCTCCAAGGGCTCCTTTTGGAGCGCTGTTTGCAGGGCCCCAAGAGAGGGGCTTCAGTCCCAGCAATGGTTCATCCTGGCCACACTTGGCATCAACAGCTTTCTTTGGCAGTGTGAGAACAGGGATGTTGTGCCACTGAGGGAACAAAAACAGTTCCCAGGGCTGCTGCTAAAGAAAGCAGGAGCTGGTTGGGCAGCAGCAGTGCCTGGAGCAGACAGTGTTTGTGATGAGCTGCAGAGGAGCTGAGCCCAGGGGCTGTTGGCCAAGGCCGAGGCCCAAGGAGCATTTCTCAGCTGGCAGGGCGGCCTGAGAAGGGGAGGGGGGAATGCAGCAGCACAGGGCCCATGGAACCAAGGGACCATTGTGACACTGTGGGGCCCTTGTGAGACCAAGGGACCATTGTGACACTGTGAGACCAAGGGCCCACTGTGAGACCAAAAGGACCAGTGTGACACTGTGGGGCCTCATGGAAATCATGGAGAGGAACTGTGACATTGCTGGGCCTCATGGAACCAAGGGGACTGTACTGACACTGTGTGGCTCCATGGAATGTAGGGATCATTGTGACACTGAGAGGCCCCATCAAACCAAGGGTCCATTGTGACACCACGGGCCTCATGGAACCATGGAGACCATTATGACACTTTGGGGTGTCATGGCACCAAGGTTTGTGACACTGAGGAACCAAAGGTTCATGGTAACATTGCCATGGAACCATGCAAAGACAATTAGGACACAGCCTCATGGAAACTACTTGGGACACTTTGTGGCTCCATGGAATCAGAGACCATTGTGACACTGTGAGGGCATCATGGAAACATGGAGCCCATTGTGACACTATGAGGCCCCCATGAATAAGCAAAAGAGGCCATTGTGACACTGTGAGGGCTCTCATGGAACCAAAGGGGACCATTGTGACACCTGGGAGGACCACTTGATATTGTGAAACCAAGAGGCCCATTGTGACCTGCAGGGCTGCATGGAACCAAAGCTCCAGGGTGACACAGAGTGGCCTCCTGTCATCAATGGTCCATTGTGACACTGTGGAGCCAGAGGAGACCATTGTGACACAGCAAAGCCCCAGGGTCCAAAGGTCCATTGTGACATTGCAGACCTCATGGAACAAAGCAGTCACGTGACACTGTGGGGCCTGGGGAACCACAGAGACCATTGTGACACTGCAAGGCCTCATGGAATCCTTGGGACCATTGTGACACTGCAAGGCCTTCGGGAATCCTTGGGACCATTGTGACACTGTGGGGCCTTATGACACCTAGGGGCCACTGTGGCATTGTGGGGCCCCACTGAACCTAGAGGCCAGTGTGACACTGCAGGTCTTCTTGTAATCAAGGGGCCATTGTGACACTGTTGGAACCCATGGAATCAAGTCACCATGATGACACTGCAGGGCCCCATGGATCCAAGGCACCATTGAGACACTATGGAGCCCCATAAAACCAAGGGAACACAGAACAGCTCTGGCTGGTTTGGCCTCCCATGGACTGCCTGACTGCTCCAAGTGACCTTTGCATGTTGAGGGTCACTTCTCATCTGCTGCTGAAACACTGGGGCTCTGTGCTTTCCTTCCCAATGGAAAAGAACTATTCCTTCTGCTCCAGGCACCCATGGCCAGAATTGGGATTTCACCTCCAAATTTCCTTATATCCAGGGATTCTTCCCATAGGAATATTGCCAGGACAAGTCTGGCTGGCAGTAGTTTCACAATGGTCACCTCTCATCTGTCTCCAAAACACTGTGGGAGGCTCCACGCTCTCCTTCCCATGGGAATGAACTCTCCTGCTTCTCCAGGTGCCCATGGTCGAGATTGGGTTTCCACCTCCAAAATTTCCTAGATCCAAAATCTGCTATTACTGACAAGTCTAGCTGGCCTTGACCTACTGAGGCTCTCACCTGCCTTCCAAACCATGGGCCTCTGTGCTTTCCTTCCTATGGAAAAGAACTGTCCTTCTCAGCCAGGTGCCCATGGCCACAATTGGGATTTCACCTCCAAAACTGCCTGTTGTGACAGACTGGAGGAGGTTGTTGGCTCTAAACATTTTCATGTGTGGGGAGGAGGGGCAGGTCCAGCCTTGCCCTGCCCTGTAAGCCCAGCCCTGCCCTGCCCTGTGACCCCAATCCCCCCAGGGGCCTCCAGTGGGTTTACGGTTTCTACCTGAACCATGGCACACTGAACCCCCAGGTGGCTCCAAGGTTCAGCTCTCCCTGTTTCAGGGAAGCTGTTCCCCACTCATGGCACCACGTCGCCCCTGAGCCAGCTGTGGACTCCAGCGTGGTGTCAGCCTGGGCTCCTGCTGGGCTGAGTCTGCCCTCAGGCAGGGCTCAGCTCCCCACAGCATCTCGGTGTCACCTGGGAGCCCGTGGAGAAGACACCTCTGTGCCCTCTGCTCAGAATTTCACTGCCAGGACAGCAGGAATGCAACCCAAATCTGCCTTCAGCCCGGGAACTGGCTTGGGAACTCCTGCACCAGGGGCTTTCTTGCCATTCTGCTGCTCATGGCCAAGACATTTTCCCTGCCCCTGTGCCAGGGCAATGCCCTGTGCCAGTTCTGCTGTGAGGCTTCCCTGGGGCGGTGCCGGCACCAGTGGTTCCTTCAGTATTGGAACTGCAGTCAGGGAACACAACTGAGCCCTGGTGAGCTCTCAGGATGCCCAGGGACAACTGATCCACCTGGCCCACCCCGAAATTCACCCAAGTCCTGCTGGAGCCATTGAAGCCAGCGGCCAAGAATGACCCCAGAGCCAGGTAGAACCACCCGCCCTTCTCCAGGACACCATGGTGGCTCTACCCCACTGTGGCCAGGCATTACAGGTGACTGTGTAAGGCCCCTCACCCAGGAAACCCCACAGCCCCGCAGTGCCCCGTAGACAGGTAGACCCAGCAGCCCCATCCCGCCAGGGAACCAAATTTCAAGACCAATAAATAATTTCAACATACTTTTGACATGTGAAGAGCATTTTTGGCATTTAAATTCTTTTTAGTAAATCAAGAATTTTGGGGGTGTTATATTGTATTTGCAGGGATGCCCAACAAAGGCAGGAATGGTGCATTAGAGTCCATGTTCTCAGAAGGCTAATTTATTACTTTATAATACTATATTGTGAAGTGGTTCCTGAGAGCTGTCCAAGGCTGTGATTCCTGTATGACATTCCAGGGCATTAGTGAAGGGTTCTGCACATCTCTTTCCCCAGGGACAATGTGGATCCATCAGAGGTGTGTTACAGCCCAGCTGGGAAAAACATTTCAAGCCACTGCCTTGACTGTTTGCTCTGAACTTGCCCAAGGAGCTGCAGGGCCCAGGAAGATTTTTTCTGTGGAATGCCCCAGAGCTGAGAGACCAGAGGGTCCCTGTGGGGGATCCTTGACCAGATGGACAAGAGCTGTGATGTAATTGGGTTGCTGAGGACACCTTGGAATGGAATTGAGGAAGTGTCCTCAGGGTTCTAATTGCAGAATAATGGCCAAGGAGAGATCCAGACCTCCTTGGAGATCAGTGCCAGTCAGGGGGTGGCCCTGGACAGCCAGTGACTACGTGCCAACATCCCGGGCAGAAGGAGCTGGACAAGCCCAGGAGGGCTCCCAGTGTGGGCAGATTGGCCCTGCAGCTTCCAGGGACCCCATGGGAATGTCCCTGCCCCCCTGGGGTCTGTGCATGAACTGTGCAGAATCACTCCTCCAGCTCTCAGCAGTGTTATGTTTGCTCAATTATCTCCTCATAAAACACTCCAAACAATATTTGAGATAGCAACAATTTTAATTAAATAATTTAGAAAATATATAAAGAAGGGATAATTTGTTCTAACAATAGCGCATAAGCAAAGGATAACTGCGGGGTACGGAGTGCAGGGGCTTTTGGACCCGTGCCACCCTCATATTTAACTTGCCAAGTGAAGATTCCCCTTATATGCCATGTGTTAATACCATATTCTCTTAGTTCAGTTCGTCATCTACTTATCTCCGTCCTCATGAACACCTTTACTGTTGTGATAAATAGGTATGATTCGTGCTGATAAAATTGTAAGAGTAATCAATATTGGTACCGTAATTAATATTTGGGAATAGGTAAAATGGTTAAAAGTTGTAATGTTAAAAGAAGAGAGGGAGAGCAGGGGCTCCACCCCTGCAGCAGATGTTCACAAGGACAGGAGGAAGAAACTGAAGATACAGATGCTAAAAAATGAACAAGAACCTGGTTAGGTCCCAGAAAAATGCTAATTATAAGGCATTTATTGCTTGATATGTAGATATAGCGATATGTGCTTTTGGCTCATATTGCTGGTCTTGGTGCGCATGTAACCCAAAGGTGAATTAAAGGACATCGAGGAAGACTACAATTCTTCATTGGTGACGATCCCAAAAGACATCGACCACCGAACTGAGTGATGGTGCATGCGCAGTAAAGGTGTTCATGAGGGCGGAGATAGGTAGATAACAAAACCGGAACTGGAGAATATGGTGATAACATGGCATATAAGGGGGTAATCTTCTTGGCAACTTTGTACCGGAGGGTGGCACGGGTCCAAAAGCCCTGCCTCCGTTGTGCAGTTATCCTTTGCTTATGCACTATTATTAGAACCGTTATCCCTTCTTTATATATTTTCTAAATTATTTAATTAAAATTGCTGCTATCTCAAAATATTGTTTTGGGGTGTTTTATGAGGGGATAATTGGGCAAACATAACTGAATTTTGCTGCGAAACCGGGACCCCTCTTGACTCAAGGGAAGTGGATAGCTTCTGGGAAGGGCTCCCACCAGACTTTTAAGTGGTCTAAGGGCTAGACCACTCTCCCTTGGGAAGAGGAGGAGTCTTTATTACAATAGCATAAGCAAATTAAGAGTAGTGAAGTCTTGAGAAGAAGCTCCCATCAGTGCTGGCTGGGAAGGAGAGTACTATACTCTAAAACTGCTTTGTGTGCACAAGACCCTCGTGAAAGGAGACTATGAGTACCACGGGGTTTGGGTCTGGGGGTGGCTGTGTGCACGTGTGAGTGTGTGTGGTGTGTGGGGGACGGGGCTGGGCAGTCCC
>JALJVW010001610.1:0-32344 GCA_024865655.1 Emberiza elegans | reverse complement strand
CTCTGAGAGCAGCTCAGCCTGGCTTGGCTTTGCCTGAGCTTCCTGGAGGCAAAAGGCAAAACCAGAGATTGTTTCTGGCTGAGCCGGGAGGCCGTGACCCAGCCAAATGAGTAGGCCTCAAGGAGCTCCTGTGAGGCACAGCCAAGGTCATCTTCAGAACTCAGCCTGTCCTAAGGCTGAGGCACCTCATTCCTAAGGCCCATCACAGTAGGTGGGGACATGAGCTGCTGCCTGCAAGGCAGAAGGGCATTGTTTAGGCAAAATTGTCCTGCTTAGAGCTGAGATTGCACTGCTGCTGGAAAGCACTTTGCAATATTCTTGTTGTTCTGCAAAGGGCACCTGTTGATAACAATTGATTCCAGGAGCCAAGATGCCTTTGATGTTTGCAAGGATTAAAGCTTTGGTTGAAGGTCACAGAGTGTTCATTGCTAAGAACAGCAAGGTTTAGTTTTTCCTGCTGCCCTTAACGTTTCCAGAGAACAATCACTTCTCTTGGTTACAGTTTTCTGATCCCTGTCTCCTGAGACTGTTTGTGCACGTGCTTAGATTTTAGTTGAGACTTTTAGTTTGGTGCAGGCCATCTGTGCTGCAGGGCTGCTTGTGTTGCTGCTGTTGTTTTTGAGGTGGTGGTGGTGCGGTGGTGTTGTTGTTTCCCAACTGCCTGAGTTGAAAGGGCCCAGTGGCAGAGAGGGGCTGCCTTTCTGATCTGGGGTGCAGGATCTCTTTTGAAGTGAGCATCTTTCCTTGGGATTTTCACAGAGATGCTGGTGAGCGAGGCAGATCCTGAGGCTGTGTACACAGAGCTGGAAACTATTGGCAAAGGGTGAGTGCAGCCAAAGTTCCTTCTTCAAAGGGAGGGTCTGTGCATTTGCAGTGTCACATCTCCCAGAGATGCTCAGACATCTCCCCAGACAAGCTCCAAAGCTGTTGAAACACTGCGTTTAAGATGATGCCTGATGATCTCTGAGTACTGGTCAGCATTTATAGCTGTGGTCCAAAGGCATGGCAAAGACACCTGGATGCTGGCAATGTCTTTTCTGCGGCAAAGAGCAGCACCAGGCAGATCTCCAGTCCCTCAAGTGTGTTGCACCTGTTTGCCACTTTTCCTGGGAGAATACATTTTGCATGTCTCCAAAGAATACAGAATACATGGGCATGGAAGGAGGAGAAACTTTGTTGCCTCAAAGGTCAAGTTAGCAGCTGAGAGCTGTCAGGGAGCAGCTCTTGCTAACATTTTATTCCACTATTTTGCTGAAAACAAGTTTCAATGGTCAGGATGAGCACTACCTGGTCTAAAAGCCAAAAGCAGAAATGAAAGAAGCAGCTCTCTTTTTTGTAGCTGAGGTGGCAAAAAAAAAGCTTCAGGGCAATGCCCAGTGCCAATGCTCTCCAGAGGAAAAGGCATCATCTGGCTGATGACAGAACCCTGGTGGATCCTGTGGGGTTTAGGCCTTTCCTGCAAAAGAATCCACCAAGCTGTTTCCTTTGAAAGCCGGCTCTGCTGACTGGAAATGGGACTGATTTGCAACATTTTCTCTGTGGGAAGCCAAATGTACAAGAAGTCTTCCGAAAAGTCGAGTCCTGCCTGTGTCTGGTGCACCAAAGAGAAGCAGCTGCCAATAGCTCTGGACCCAGAACACAGCTATCCAAGGATCCTGTGATTTGAGGACTTCTCCATTTGTGTGTGCAGCAATGGAAGCCTTTGCCTGTTCTGGCTGTGGCTGCAGCTGTACCCGGGCACTCTTTTCCTTGCCAGCTGGAGAAGGATCTGTGTCTGGAGGCTTTCCTCCAATGGCTGTTACCTGGCTTCAGGCTTCTCAGAAGGCCTGAATGGTGGTGCTTGAGTTTGGCAGACAGACTCCAAGCAGAGGTGTGAGAAGGCCCAACGGGCAAGTTCCTGGACAAATCCCACACATGTACAGATACAGAAAGAGGAAAGAGAAAAAGAGCCAGACGAGAATGTGTCCTGTTCCATTTCCTGTTTGCCTCAGGACATTTTTCCCCCCGTTGGACTGCAGTGTCTTGCACTTGCAGGGACTAAAGGACTTCTTCTTTCTCCGCTGCTGTTTTGTTTCTAGGGGTTTCGCACACGGTGTGCATGGCAGTGGAGACTGCCACAGGAGAAGAGGTAAGCGTCAAGCAGCGCCAGCAGCTTCTGCAGCTCTCGAGTGCCTCCCCTCTGCTGTGAGCTGTGGCTGAGCTTTGGGTGGCCAGTAGAGCTTTGCTGCAAAGGCAGATGAAGTGCAGAGCAGTGTGCGCCTGCCAACAGAGCGGGGACAGATTTTGTCCTTCTCAGCTGGCCCAGGGAATGCAAGGAGGCCAGGCGGTATCTGTCGGAGGAGGACACGCTGGCTGGCTCTTAGTGCCCAGGTGGTGTCTCAGAGCATGGCTCTGCTCTTTGGGGCTGCAGGCTTCCTGAATTCTCATTTCTGGCTGTCAGCAAATACATGGGAATCGTGCTGGTAGTTCTGTAGGCACCTGCAGTGCTGCCCTTGGACCTGTGCTTAGAGAGGTCTGCAAGGAGTCTCTCAAGGGCCTAAGCCCTGCTCAGAGCCAGGTGTATATCCCTAAAAGATCAAGGCATGGCTGATTTCTTTTTACAATCAGGCAGTAATCGCAAATGTCAGTGGTGTGAAAAAAAATTTTTTTAGTGGAGTGAAAAGAAAATTCCTGAAGTGAGGAAGTGCTAGGATTGCCTTTTTAAAAGGAATGTTTTCTGTGAAGCATATACGGCTTGTATTTCTTAAGAGGAATAGGCCTCAGGATGATTTTAGGACAGCATTTTTTCTGTCATGTCTGTAAGAGTTTGCTTTGTTGTTGTGCAATAGAGAATGCCAGTAGTTGCTGGAGTAATGAGCAAGCCCCTAGAAGTGCCAAAGGTTTCCCAGGAGTTTTGCTCCATTTTTACTGGCATAAAATGGCTCCCTGTTTGCAAGAGGTGTGTGAATGAGCATTGGGATGATAAAGTAAGGCCATGGGAGGAGCCTGTCCCTGGGCACAGGGAGTGGATTAGACCTCTGAGGGGAGAGCTTAGAGCGTGTTTCTCCCAGGTTTCCAAGGCAAAGGGTATGTGGCTCTGTGCCCTGGCAGGTGCCCAAGCACGCCTCTGATGTCCAGTCACAAGGCAGCTTGGCCCATTGTTGCAGACATCATTGTGAAAATCACTGTCTCCATTTTGCCTCCTGAGGTCCTGAGAGGCCTCACTTTTTGGCTGATGGTTTTCTATGTTGTTATCTGCTGCTGTGGAATGCAAATTAGTCACCTGTGATTGGCCTTCTATGTGTGTTTGGATTTTCTGGTCAGTCATGACAGAGCTGGCTCTCGCCTTGTCAACTAGCCAGTTTTGTTATCATTCTTGCTGTTCTATTCTTAGCTAGCCATCCTGAGAACTTCAACCTTCTATCTCTTTGGCTAGTATAGTTATAATGTAATATATATAATATATAATAAATCAAGTCTTCTAATTATGGAGTCAAGATTGCATCTCCTCTTCATCCTCAAAACCCTTTCCCAAAATACCGACAATAACTGGTGACCCGACTGAAGAATGAACAATTGGACCTTCGACTGAGGAGGACATTTTCTTGGTGAGACCACCAGAGGAGATTTTGTACATTTTGGGTTTGATATCCGGGTATGGGTCTTGATGGTTGCTTCCAAAGCAACTACAGAAGTGGTTTCTAGCCTGGAGCTGAAGAACTGAAGATCCTGATTTTACAGAGTTCACAGCAAGGCCTGACCACAAAGAGAACCTTCTGAAAAGCCTCCTGGATGATGTCTGAAAGACACCAGAAAGATGCAGATGGCCAGAGAGTGGTGGGACTGTGTAAAGGTACTGTGGGTTTTTCCTCCTTTCCTGCTACCTGCTGGCCGAGGAACTTGTGGCTGCTTGATGGAATACATGGGGATGAGGTTCCTTTCTGTCATCAGGGAGAAAATTATCTGGCAGAAGGAGAGATAGCAGCTGTCTCTCGGGATGGAGACAGATTTGCGTGAGTTTTTGCCCTTGTCAGGATGGTCCTTCCAAATTTACTAATGAGAGCATGAGAGCGACCTGTTCCCTGAAGGGCATGGACTGCTATTTTCCAGTTCTGTTTTTGAATGGGTTTGGAAGACAAAGATACTCACAGGGCTGCCAGGCTGCTGAGCCTTGAAAGGAGAGGCTTTTTCCAAAGTGGTGTTTGCAAAGCATCCACTGTTCTCTGGCTGGGAGAGACACAGCCACTGTAGCAGTGCTCCTTCAGGCTGTGGTTGGGGGGCACTGGCCATTGGAAAAATTTTTTTTTCTCCTTCAGAAGCAAACACAGATGCACTTTTTCCTCACCGCTGTCCTCGTGTTGGAGCAGCAAGCCTTGCCCTTGCCAGCAGCCTGTCCTGCCCCGGCCAGCATGCCCCAGGAATGCCCGTTGCAGATGTGCCACTTCCCCGCTCCTGAGACCCCGCCTCCACTTAGGCCGGTGTTTCCGCCTCCTCAGTGCCCGCCGCCGCCTGGGACGTCCCGCACGCCAAGCGCCAGATCCACCGAGATGTCCGCAAAGCCGCCATTCCCTGGGCTTGACTCCGGATCTGTCAAGTTGGGTGGTGTTGTCCGCTGGGCAACAACCATCCACCGGCGCCTCCGCCGCCGCCCGTGCCGATCCCTGCAGTGGTGCCTGTGGCAGTCCAGGCCGACCCTGAAGCCAGGGGCAGACGATGTTGCACTCCGTGCTGCCTGGGAAGGGCCGCCCTGGGTCCGGGATTGTGGCTGACACCGACGCCAGCCAGCCCCGGCAGCCATCATAGCTTCAGGGCACTTCCAGCGAGTTCCCCGAAGTTCTTCTTTTGTCCCGGCCTGCCCCGGGTTTCCTCAGCTGGGACCCAAGAAATGGCAGCAAGGTCCTTTTTGTGGCAGCTGGGTTCCAGCTGGCTGTTGGACATGGGTTCCTGTTTTAAGATTTTTTGTTCTTTTCGGGCTTCCTGCTGGCTTGTTTTTTCCCCTCAGCTGATTTTGGCCTTGCTGCCCAGCTGACCCGGTGGAGGGGCAGGAGGGTCAGCTGCCTTTGGTCCCCAGCCCGGATGGGGTGGGGGAAATCTTCAGGCAGATGGGAGCACCACCATTTGCCCATTGCAGAGGGCATCTGGTCCTTCATCACTTATCTGCTGTGAGATGGTGGATGGGCTGGACCTGAGATGGGGAAACCTCCACAGCTTCTGAGCCCCACTGCTGGCAGATACTGCTGTCATTTTGGGGAAAAAACTTTGCCACCCATTCTTCCATTCCCTTGAAGTGTGGTGCCAGGCTGTGGAAATGAGAGGTTCCTGGTGGGCTGGGCCTGGTGTCTCGTTTGGTTCCTCAGGCCAGGGCCACCCAGTGCCTCCTGCTGGATTTGGGGTCCTGTTTCCCCTTTGCTGGGCCTGGGCCACCGTTTTGGGGGCCAGGTCTGGGGTTCCTGATCCCCATCACATGGGCCAGGGGTGAAGGCCCAGGGCCTCTCTCTTTGGCCTGGCTGGCTTTGCTGCTTTGCTCTTGCTGATAAAACAAACAAACAAACAAAATATAAATTAAATTAAAAAAAAAAAGATTGAATTAAATAAAAAAAGAGTGAAAAGCTGGCAGCAGCTCAAAAGCATTGAAGAGCCAAAAAATTAGCTTCAGCCCAAGTTGTTCAATAAAGGGCTGTGGCAAGACTTTCTAGAAATCTTCTAAAATTATTTGAATCTGTTTGATAACTATTGATAGATTTTTCTTCAGCAGTTTGTTGTTTCAGGAGTCTGCAAGCCTGTCTCCGGACCAAAAGGGACTTCCAGAGATGGCAAAGAGGAACATCTTCAGTCCATGGACTTTTCCTGAAACTCAGCTGCTTGGACTTGAATTTCTTTGCATTTCTTTTTGCATTTTCTTATATTATACGATTGTTGTAGTGATTTGATAGAATCTTATGTTATACAGGTGAAGAGATTCCCTGTTCATTCCACACCAGCACTTGATTGAGATTTGATTGGCAAAGATAGCCTCTCAGGTGTTTGTGCTTTCCTCTGCACGGGCCCAGCAGAGAAAAAGAGGTACAAACACTTTTTTCTTTTAATTTAATTAATTAAAAGGGTGAGATGTTGCAGACATCTTTGTGAAAAAATCCTTCCTTTAGGATTTTTCCCTCCTGAGAAACCGAGAGGCCTCAGAGACAAGATGTAAACAATTGTTATCTGCTGCTGATCATGCAACAGGTGCACCTGTGATTGGCCTACTATGTGTGTTTGGATTTTCTGACCAGTCATGACAGAGCTGGCTTGTCTGTCGGAGCCAGCTGAGTTTGTTATCATTCTTGCTATTCTATTCTTAGCTAGCCTGAGAACTTCTTCCTTCTATCTCTTTTTAGTATAGTTTAATGTAATATATATAATATATAATAAATCAAGTCTTCTAATTATGGAGTCAAGATTCTCAGCCTCTTCATCCTCATAACCTCAAAATTTTACACTCCCAATGGTCATCACTGTCTCCATGTTTCCTGTGGGTCCTGACTCAGGATGGGGTTGGCTGGTGGGTTTGGATGTCGTTTTAGGTGGCCATAAAGAAAATTAGTCTCCTGCGAGAGAGCAGCAGCAACTGTGCCTGAATGAAATCCAGGTCATGCGTGGCAATAAGCATGCCAACCTTGTCAACTATGTAGACAGGTGAGTGGTTCTGCTGTTCTGCCCTGAAAGGCCATTGACATCCTGCAAGCCAGAGGTTCAACCTCTCCTTTGGTGGCTGGCAGAGGATGGAGCTGTTAATTCCTGTTTCTGGGCCGATCTACAGCATCTTGGGAGGAGATTGCATTGGGGCTGCATTAATCTTTCCTGGCATACCCGAGTTTGAAGGGCACTTTCAAAGACCGGGGCCCTATCTTACTGAGCCTACAGATTCTGTGCTCTCTCCCATGATTTTGTTGGGTTTTGGGTTTGATATTTTCCCCATGGGTCTGAAGTGCTGCCAAAGCACTGTAGATTGTATTTCCTTGGCCTGTTGCGTTGGTGTGGGTGCCAAGCAGTCTTTTAGACTGCCCAGAGTTCAAGACCTGTAGAGCGTAGTGAATGACTCCTCACTTCCTCCTGTCTTCCTCTGAGAGAGACACAGAAAGAAGAATGCATCGGGTGGTGGGAGTGCGTGCATTCATCTCCAGGCTGTTGTTTCCTCCTTTCAGCTACCTGCTGGGCGAGGAACTCTGGCTCGTGATGGAATACATGGACGGAGGTTCCTTACACGATGTCATCAGGAGACTCATCTGGCAGAAGGAGAGATAGCAGCTGTCTCTCGGGAGGTAAGGATGGTGCGTGTGCTCCCCTGCCCTTGTCAGGATGGTCCTTCCAAATGGGTGATAAGGAGAGCAGAGAGCATTCCTTCCCCTGAAGGGCCAAGTTGCTGGTGGCGCAATGTCAAATAAGTGGCAAAGACAAAGATACTCACAGGGCTGCCAGGGAGCTGAGCCTCAAAGGAGAGGCTTGCAGCCAAAGTGGTGTTTGCAAAAGCATCCACTGTTCTCTGGCTGGAGAGAGCACAGCCACTGTAGCAGTGCTCCTTCAGGCTGTGGTTGCAGGGCACTGGCCATTGGAACAATTGCCCTTTCTCCTTCAGAAGCAAACACACCCTCACTTAGAAAGGCACCGCTGTCCTCGTGTTGGAACAGCAAGCTCTTGCCCTTGCCAGCAGTCTGTCCTGCTGTGGCTCAGCATGCCCCAGGAATGTTGAGGTGTTGCAGATGTGCCACTTCCCTGCTTGTGGGATGAAATCCACTTAGGCTGGTGTTTCTTTTTCCTCTCTCAGTGCCTGCAAGGCCTGGATTTCCTTCACTCCAAGCAAGTGATCCACCGAGATGTCAAAAGCCACAACATTCTCCTGGGCTTGGACGGATCTGTCAAGTTGGGTGGGTGTTGTTGGCCAGGCTCAGCCGTGGCAGGCTGCGGTGTGGGGCTGCCTTTGGGTGGCTGCCGGTTCCCTGCAGTGGTGCCTGTGGCAGTGCAGGCTGCCCTGCTGCAAGCGCAGAGCACAGCCCCAAGGTGCAGGGAGGTGCTGCTGGGAACAAGGGCTCAGCAGTGCCTTTGGCTTGTGGCTGTGTCCCTTCCCAAGCAAGGCACTTACAGCCCTAATAGCTTCAGGGCACTAAAAGCCAGTGCCTGAAAGTGGGGGCTTTTGCTAAGTGGCCAATTCCGTGTTTCCTCAGCTGCAGACCCAAGAAATGGCAGCAAGGCCCCTTTATGGCAGCTGGGTTCCACGCTGCCTTCTTGGACATGGGTTCAGTGGGGATTTCTTTTGTTTGCTTTCCTCATTCCCGCTGGCTTGTTTTTCTCCTCAGCTGATTTTGGCCTTGCTGCTCAGCTGACCGCTGAGCAGAGCAGCAAACGGAGATCAGCTGCTGGGACCACTAACTGGATGGCGCCAGAAATCTTCAGCAGGAAGCTCTATGGCCCCAAAGTGGACATCTGGTCCTTTGGCATTGTGGGGATCGAGATGGTGGAAGGGGCGCCTCCTTACTGGATGGAAACCTCCCGCACGGTGAGCTGCAGCTGCTCTCAGATACTGCTGTCACCCAAACAAAATCTGCTCCCATTCTTCTGCCTGGGAAGCTTGCTAACACCTGGAAATGAGAGGTTCCAGGCTGCATAGTCTCTCGTGCTCCTTGTCCAGATCATCCCCTTGCCATTTCAGTGCAGGAACCACGCAAAAATATCCTGATGCCTTTTTTTGCTTGACAAAAGCTTTGACAAAAGGGCAAAGCTGGGCTTTTAGTCCCCATCAGCCAGTGAAATCAGGGGTGAAGGCAAGAGCCTTTGCATATTGGACTGGCTGTGGCTGCCTGTGGCTTTGGGTTCTTTCAGTAGGGGTAGGAAAGGTATGTCCCAGGCTCTGGCAGGGGTGAAGTGGCACTGGAGAGTGGAGCCTTTCCAGTGGGGTGTGTGTGAGCAGTTTGGGGTGCGAAGGAGACAGGCAGAGCGTGGCATTTCCTTCTTCTCTAGGTTAAAGAGCTGATCAGCAGTGGGGGCAGGCCGAAGCTGCAGAAGCCCAGGCAGCAGTCGGCGTGGTTGCGAGACTTTCTGCACTGCTGCCTGGAGAGGGACGAGGACAGGCGCTGGTCTGCCCAGGAACTGCTGCAGGTAAAAGGCAAAGCGGCTGCAGGGGGCTGCTTGCTGCCAGGGGCTCCTCATCTGCTCAAGTCCAAGGCGTCTGATGGGCCCCACTCCTAGAGAATCTCCATTCTGGGGGCTTTGCAAAGAAAAAACAAAGGAGAATCCTGGCCTGGGATGCCTTGGAAGGAGCCTTTCAAGGTCACCTAGACCAAATCTCCTTAAGCTGAAGACATCTGGATTCATGGATTTGTGGGATTGGGAGCCATTTTTGCCTCATGTAGCAAGGTCCTGGGTGTGGGGACAGAGGTGCCTAGAATGCCCTCCTTTCTGCTTTCTGTATCTTTGTGGTAGCCAGAGAAAGCCTGTTTCAGCCTGTGAGGAAAGTAGAAGTTCATGTCTTTCTTTCTCTCTTTCGGCAGCATCCGTTTGTAACATCAGCCAAGCCGACCTCCGACCTGACGCCTCTGATCATGGCCACGCAGCAGTTTATGGCCGACAGGAGATACTAGCCCTGGAAGAGGCCATTGTTCTTGTTTGTAGTTTGTAGTTTGTAGTTTGTTTGTTTTGGAGTTTGGAGTTTGGTTTGTAGTTTGTTTGGAGTTTGTAGTTTCTAGTTTGTAGCTCGTAGTTTGTAGTTTCTAGATTATGGATCATAATTTTTAGTTTGTTTAGACTGATAGTCAAAATAAATACTATAAAAATGAAACCTTCGCTGTGCTGGAAGCTTCCCTTTGTTCTCAGCCTGTGAATAAGCTCCAAATTTTCTTCCGAATGGTCAGCTGTTTCTTCTATGTGGGAAGACTCTTGGATGGGGTTGGTGGCAGGGTTTGGAAGCCTTCCCTGCCTCCAGGCCACAAGCTCTTGTGGAGATACAGGCTTGCAGCTGTGACTAGAGGATCAGAGTAGGGCAAAGTGGAGCAGAGCAGTGGTGTCACTGCTGGGGATGCTGCTGTGGCTGTGGGCAGAGGGGGAGGGAGCCGGGCTTCTCCATGGGCTCAGGTGCAGGTGAGTGTCCAGAGGGAAGGCAAGTTGTGCCATGGGAACTAAGGCCAGCAGGAGGGAGTGAAAACTTGTGCAGTTGGGATCTGCCTGAGGCACTGTGGAGGCCTGTGGGCCTGCTAGGGGACTTCCTGGGGCTGTGGCCTGGAAGAATGTCCCCTAGACTTTAACCTCTCCCATGGACTCCTGGTTATCATTTCAATATACATTTGATACAGTGATTATTGAAAATCATGGACTTTGCGATGTTTGGTGGTAAATATTAGTTGCACAAGATTTGACAGACTTCCTTTCCCAGTGTTCCTGTTCTGGCCCTGCTTCCCTGAACCCACTGTCCCTGAGAAGGACAGGCCGGGGGATGGCACCTGCTCAAGAGCACAGGCGAGCCACCAGCAATCTGCCATCTCTGGTCCTTTTCTGTCCGCTTGCCAGGACAGCACTGGCCATACTGCCCTGGATTCTACCCTAACCCACTTTCTGACAGCCCTTTAACCCTGCCCGCACTTTCCTCTTGTATTGGCAGTCGCCCGTTTTTGCTGCAATACATATTTCAGAGATCAAACCTACAAGAAAAGTTGACAAAACAGCTGGAGGATCAACTCTGTTGCCCCCACAGGAGTGCTGTGCCCTGCCCCCCACCAGAAGGTTCCCCCAGTCTAGTCTCCTATGAAACCTTTTCTTTTGACTTGTGTGTGTGTTTGTGCCACCACAAGTCCTTTTGATTTTGTGTTCTCCTTTGTCTTGTGGGTAAGTGAGTGGGAATGAAGTGGCGGGGAGCAATCTGGGAGTCAGGCCCTGAGAAGTGAGGAGAATTGAAAATTGCATTTACTTCTTGTTTGGTTCTGCTTGGCAACATGAACCCACTTGTTTATTTGAATTCTCAAGTGTAGTTAAAATCTATTAAGTACCGGCTTGGTTTTAGCTATAAGAAGATATAGATGATTGTTATACTTTTCATTTGAAATAAAACAAAAAAGGGGGAGTGTGGGGGATTGTCCTGGAGGGCACAGGCCAAGAACTGACCACACAGCCACACATCAGACAATCAGTGACCAACACCAAGGCTCAGGAGAAGAGAAGCCACAGCGGATGACAGCCAGACAAGTTATGGTGAGTTTATCATGAAGAGCAGAGGACTCTGGGGCCGACTGGGAGTGGCCATGCAGATCAACAGCCTGCCTGGACCTGTCAGGGCAGAGGGAAAACAGGTGATGGCTTTGGGATGGGCACTCAAAGCTGCCGACACTATCCCCCAATGCACCATCCAGCACCAGGAGAAGACTTGCTTCTAGTTTTCAGTATTTTATCCTGTTACTCATTTTTTAAAATTATTTTTGCTAGTTTCAACTTCTGTACATAGTCTTCTCATTCCTTTGATGTTTCTACCTCTTCCTTTCTTTTCACCTTCCCCTCCCTTATTGTCAGCTGAGCTTTGTACAGATGGCTTTTCTCACCCACCTGGTACCTGACGTGCCAAGACCAAAAGAATTCTCATTATTTTGTCCCTAACTGCCTTCTCTTTGGGGCACTGTCACAGCTGGCAAAGCTTCAGGCTTTCACATGTGTTTCTTGGGCAGTAGGTGGGTAAGGGCCTGCAAAGCGACTTCCTAAGGCCTACAGAGCAATGCACTGCAAGCCAGACCTGTTCTCTTTCAGGCAAGGCTTCTTTGAAAGGATTTCAGAATTCCCATCATGGAACTGAGGCACTGTTGACAGAGCACTAGAGTGTGAAAGGGTTTGAAAGGGGATAGGAAGCTGAGCTTGCAAATGAGACACAAGAAGCTTTCTCCCCACCAGAATTTTGGCATCCCAATTGCAGTGCTCCATGCTGGCCATCTGTCCCCAGGACATCCCCCATTTGCACACCCCTCCTGCTGGCAATGGACTCACTTTGGCTGTCTTGTGGGGTGGGCAAGGGAACAGGCATCCAAGGAGGGATCCTCTCACTGTGTTTCAGAAAATGACAGCAGAGCAGCCTTTCTCAGGAAAGTCACCTGAAATGACTTAATAGTCGCAAGAGTCTGGATTGCCTCAGGGCTGGGGCTCAAAGACATCACAAAACTCAAGAGGCTCCAAGCTCCTCAGCATATCATTTCAGTCAAGGGACTGGGTTCAGACCAAATACCTTTGCTGACCTTACCTAACCCTTCAGTGCTTCTCAACCCCAAAATCTTTCTTCTTGTCTTTTGTCAGCTGAACCACTTCTGCCTTCTTGGTCCACAGCTGGAGAGAGCTTTGCAGCTGCCACCTCTGCTCCTCTGTCAGCCCCTTTTCTCCCTGCTTCCAGGGGCCACCAACAGTTCCACATGCCTTTCTTCTGCACAATCATGCTCTACACATCCCCCCTACCATTCCTACACCTACTTGCCCTGGTGGACTAATTTTCTGCTTTGCTCAGATGCAATAGGAAGAGGTCTCAAAATTTGCCTAAGATTACATGAGGGAGGAATCTTCCCCACCCATTGCGGCAACCCGAGAGAAAATACAAACATTTTTCAATATTGCTTGCAACAAACTACTATAAAATAGATGAACATCAATGTCTTAAAACTTAGCAAGATAAAAACATGTAAATACTCAATGCAGCAAAGAATAGCAATTCTTCAGTCCTGTCTCCACTTCATCTTTCCATGAAACACCTCTCAAAGAAGAAAACTCAGTCCCACTTGGACCTACTTCACACAGAGCAACTATCCACTTGGTATTCTTTTGTGTTCTCTGCCTGAGAAAGTTTGGTGATGCTTTAATCAAACCAACAATAAAAGTCTGGAAAACAAAGACATCAAGAGCACGACAATCATTAAAAACCTTATTTGGCAAAAGTTATCTTATTTAAATTTTCCAGTACCTTAAGAATACTGGTGAGGATTGGTAGCAACAGCAAGGCAAACTTCAGTTAGAGCAGCCAACCATCCTTCTGAGACCTTTTCAGATTTAGGTAAGACGGGTTTTTTTGGATCTACACATTCTGTTACATTCTAGTTTGCAAATTTCAAGTGAAATCCAGAAACGCAACTTTCTTTTCCAAGGGTCAGGTAGGATTTGTTCTATGTGTGTGATGTTAGAGAGGTCCTTAGGGAAAAGGACATGGCTCTGCTTTCTTTCTTGGTCTCTTCCACCCTGTGGCACTCAAAGCCAGACTTGCTATTGTAGTCATTAGGTACAAGCCCTGCTAGGATGGTGGACTGATTCAGGAACAAACAGCCATGCTGCCATACTAGGGACATTGCTCTGGAAATGTAGAGAAAGAGAAATCATTTGATGTTTTTCACTTTAGAAAGGTTGCTTTGCAGCTTTATCTGCAGTAGAGTCACATTTCCTGTACTGTCCAATACAATTCCATGTGTCCAGAGCTTGAGTCACATAATGTAGGAGTCTCCAGCTGTAAATTTCACAGCCATGGGATCAAAAGTCCTTTCCACTTCTGGTTAAGTGGCTCTGGATTCCATGTCTGGACATACATCCAGGTGAGGATGTACTTGAACATTCAGGGTTATTAGTGAGACCAAAACAACAAAGTTGCACCATGATAAAAGCATTTTGTCCTAAGAGTCACAGATTCTCTAGCAGCAGCATTTCTGCCTCCAGCCTCTGGTGGCAGACAAGGCTCAATGCCCATGGCTGCCAGAAGGAGGCACGGAAGGAGCAGTTTGCAAAACTTCCTTGAGAATACAGGGAAACTGAGTCTCCATTAATTCCCCAATTTCTTTCCATTGAGCCTCTTGGGATATTTGAATTCACCATCCTGTCCCAACTCACTTTGTGCTGGGGGGAGCCGAGATTTTGTGTTTTCTCAGCCTTCATCCTTAAATTTTGAAAAAAAAATGACAATAACAGTGAAGGAGGCGAACGGGGCATCTTCTGTTTCTCATGCATTGCTTGGGGGTTCTCCCCTCACCACGGGGTCCAAACTTTTCACACCACAGGTTGTTCCCTGGGCAAAAGAGCAGGGCTTTTCAGCATGTGCTTTCTTCTCCAAAAGATTGATTTCATTTGCCCCCAATTCCCAAAACATTCTCCATTTCTTTGGGATCATTGTTAATTTTCCCATGTAATTCAACCACTTCTGTTGCAGACTGAGGTACCACTACCAGACTCTGCGTGCTGACAAGCCAATTCCTTCTTTATCCACGGGCAGGGCTTGGGATGAGAAGGAGGGAAGAAGGTTGGCTGTGCAGAGTGGAAGCTGTCCCGCAGGGAGCAGAGGAAGGTGACATCCCCTTGGGGCCATGCCGCCTCTGTGTTTGTGAGGGGCGGGCGCAGCTTAGGCTGAGGGGCGGGCTTGCACTTTGAGGCATGAAAGCCCTGCCAGGGGCTGCGGGGCTGGCCTTGCAGTCAGGGAGGCCCGGCTGCTCCTGGAGTGTGGAAAACGCTGCTTCCAGGCCCTCCCCAGCAGTGTTAAATTGCAGCTCTAAAGCTCTTTGCCTTTGCACCAGCGTCTTTCAGTGGTTTCTCATCTTTTGGGGGCTGCCTTCATGCCAGCATTCAGTTCCTGCTCTGGCCTGAGGCCGGCTGTTGTTTCAGGCCCTGAGGCAATTTGCAACTGGTTCAGCTCCTTTTCTAGCTGCTGGCAACATTCAGCTCTCTGAGTCAAACCTCCAAGCATATGGATAGCAGGCATGGTCCTTTCCTGGCAATGTTTAATTTTCTTCTACCAAAGGTCATGTTTTCTGCACAAGTAACTGCAGATGGTGCCAGTTTCTCCCAGTGCCATCTCTCTTTAGGGCTGGACAAGCTTTCTATGGAAGCTTTTAGCAAGTCTGTCAGTGAAGAGCAGTTCAGATGAGTTTCTGCCTGGGATTCCATTACTTTTCTGCCAGGAAACAGCAGCGTTGACTGAAAACTTATTTCTCCTTTATTATGTCACAAGCAGTTCCTGCTGTATAAAAGGCCCGTGTCACCTCAAGAATACCCTGCTTGCTGTGCCAATTAAGATGTAAGGCCCCAAAAACATTACGATATGAGAGACTTTAAAAGCACTTCAACATGTTCATGTACTCTGAGTTAGAAAAGTGGGAGAAATACTGATCAGATGTTCTCAAGGGGTTGGAACAACAAAAAAACCAAACCTTCCCTGGCAACTTTTGAAAATCTGAGAACTTTAGAGGCAAAAAACCCCTTTGAGCAGGATTCAATCAACAGAAAAAAAATTTCCATACAGCATTAACATAGCCCATTCAACTTAACAAACTCCAAGTCTGTTCCGATTTTCAATTTCTGAAAAATGTGAGAGGATGGAATTGGGAGAAGAAAGAGAAGAAGAAAGACAGAAAAGAACCCATATAGCTACCACTCCTGGTTCCAGTGGTGTTTGGCTGATAGAAATTGCAAGAGGAGGTAGGGTCAAGAGATGTGGTGGCCACACATCCCGAGGTAAATAGCCTTTGGCTTTCCTGGGGCCTTCCCTCATGGGGCTCCCACTGAGCTGGCCATTTAGGAGCTGGGTAGGGGCTGCAGACACAGGTGTGGAGCATTGCCTCTGGTGTGCCAGGGATCAGCGGCCAGAGCTGGGCTGGGATGCAGGCCTGGGGGTGTGGGGCGTGCAGAGTAGGGCATGGCCTCAGCAGAGCAAGGCTGGATCTGCCCCTTTCCCCACCGACAAGGGCCTGAAAGGGTTTGAGCCAGCAATGTCCTCTAGTGTCTCACAACAAGGTTTCCAGGTTCCTGTGCTTCTTGGCTGTCAAGACTCCAGAGATTTGTGGCTGGATATGAAGAAACTTGCACATTTATTCCTTCTTAGAGAGGCAGCATGAGGGTTGTTTTTTCTTTCTAAGGCCTTCCCTCCTTTCTATGTCGTCATCTTGAGATAGTCCTTCTCAAGCCTCTCCTCTCTCCCCTTCTCCACGACAAAGGAGGGGGACAATTGAGAAAACAATCTATGAGAGGCTAAGAATGTTAGAGTTACAATGTAGTGAGGGGAAAACAAATCCTTACCCAACAATAAGAAGAAAATTGTGGGAAAGAGGTAATGGCTTAAGCAAGAAAGTTGAAGTGTCACATGGGGCACCTGCAGCAGAGACAGGATGGCCAGGGCTTCCAGAATGGTGCTGATGGCAGATGGGGGCTGCTGGTGCTGCCTGGAGCAGCTCTGGACCTGCAGTGGCAGTTTGCTGCTCTCTCTCTGCGGCACTGGTGGTGGCAGTGGCGATGGTGATGGGTGTCTCTCTCTCCCTGCGGAGCTGTGTTTGGCACTGCCGCTGCCATCAGTCCGCCACGCTGGGCATGTGTGTGGGAATGGGATCTGCCGCTTGGCTGCCTCTTCCTACCAGCCTGCTGGGCTGCACTTGGCTTGGCTGGACTCCCCTTGGGCTTGGCTGAACTCACTTGGTATCAGTGGCACCACTCTGGGTCGCCTTGTTCTGCTGGAGCAGAAACACAGTCCCACATGCCAGCCTGGCCCTGATGGTTTCAGCTGGGTGTCAGAACTGTCACTTCAGTGCCACCCATCTCAGCCCCGTGTCGAAAAAATTACTGTCGGAAACTGGGGGAAACAAAACTGGGGGGAAAATGGTGGTGTTGCTTTGGTGCCAAGGCCTCTCTGCTAGAGTGAGTCAGAGAGAAAGATCCTCCTTGCATTTCCTGTCATGGCATTTCCTTGCTGAAATCACACCCATGGCTGTGATGTAAAATGTTTTGAATAACTAGTGCTGAAAGATGCATGGCCTTGTCTCTGTACCTAGGAGAAAGCTCTAAATAGAATTGAAGCAGTGCTTCTCCTTGTTTGCTCTCAGAATCTCTGCTGGTCAGAGTGACCCTGAGATGTGTTAGAAAGTCTCTTTCCCCAGCTCGGCAGTTGAAGAAGGAGGCAGAACTCTTGTCTTCTCAGTCTCAAGGTTTTGTTATTGTTTCTTGTCTAGAATATTCTTTCTCCGACCTGCCAAGGTCTGTCTAGCAGGTCGGGTTGAGGCACACTGCCTGCCTCAGATGCAGTGCTGTCTTTTCATACTAAATACTATGTGTACACTATTTACAATAACTTCCCAATACCTGTCACCTATGTGAGACAGTGAGCTTCTGCTCTAAACCAATCTAAAAGTTCCAACATCACCTGGAAGATGGAGGCTAGGAAGAAGGAGGAAAAAGGATAAGGCACATCCAAATTCCTCCATCTTAAAACCCCAAGCCTTCATTCTAAAAACCTCATCAATCTATTTTTCACCCGTGACAAACTACCTATTATTCTGCTTAAACTCTTTGGACTTGTAATTCTTCATATAAAGATTGGTGATTGTTTTTTCCAAGGCCTAAATCAAAGCCACAGGGGTCTTGGGCTCTATGCCAAAGTCTCTGAGCTCCCGGGCAGTGGCTTGAGTCTTCCAGGGCAGCCAGAGGAATTTCCTGGGTTCTGATAGTTTGCTGGTTTTTAGAACTAAGGAAGGTCCCGCTGGAAGAAGCCTCCTGCTTGTTGCTCAGAAGCAATAGTGGCCAAAGAGCACTAATGTGGTTCCTCACATCCTGGACACTTCTCAGTGCTCAGTTTCTCAGTGTGGGTAAGAAAGGCTTAGTGTGTTATTACACTTAGATGCCTTGAGCAAGAGGTTATGGACTAGGAGGGCAATTTGTCATGCTTTGCAGCAGAGGAGAACTCCGCAGGCTGTTTTTGGCATTATCTGTAGAGCAGGTGTGGTTCTGTGCATGAAGTCACACAGCAGCCCAGGGCACTGCTATTGTGATGTCAGCGCCGCATGGCAGCGTGTCAGGCAGAGTTGCTGTGCCGAGGCCCGGAAGGGCTCAGTGAGCAGAGCAGCTCTGTGGCACGCTCACGGCAGGGGAACCTGCTGATCGACGAGGTCTCTGCCAGCAGGACTCTTGAGTACTTTTTGTTTTCTCCCTACAGGCTTTGTCTGGTGCTGATTGAGCAGCGCTGCTCCAGCCATGGAGGGAGTGTGTGCTGCAGCTTTCACGGCTTTTACCGTGGCTTATTCCGGGTACTTTTTCACCCACCTGGCACGTAAGTAGACGTTTTTGTTCAGTGCAGCATATGGAAACCCAAATGCCACAAAGAGGCCTTCAGTTGGGTAATGCCCCTGCCCACAGCTCCAGCTATGAAGAGGGTGTCTCTAGCCAGTGGGGGCGTGGGCAGCATTTGCAATGTAGCCTGCAGGGGTTCCGCTCCTGCCGTGCCATAACCTGTGGCAATGGAGTCTGGAGTCTCCTCAGTTTGCTGGCTCAAGCAAGAAAACTTCCAGAATGGGAAGACTGCGAGAGCTTGGCAGGAGTCCTTGTAAAAGCTGTGCACTGCTCTCCAGGACTGAGGGGAAAGTCCTCTGTTCAAGTCTTCTTGTCTGCATTCCCTCATCCCAGCATGTGCCTGTGGAACTTGACACTTCCTGCCTGCTAAAAAGAGCCATTTGTTCTGTGATGAAATCACAGAATACGCTTGGAAAAGAGGCCTCAGTGATAGACATTTCAGAGGAGTTCTTGTATGCTCCCACACACAGGAGCTGTTCCTGTGCTGTGTCACCACAGAACTGCCACCATGGCTCAGGGGACTTGGGTGAAGCCTGTCAGGGGAAAGGTTTTCAGTAAGCTCATGGCAATTGCTGCATGCAATGTCTTGAGAAAACTGAAGTACAGGAAAGAGAGGAGCTGTAGCTGCTGCTGGGTGGGGCAGAAGCAATGACTGTTAGAGAAGCACTTGTAGACTTTCTCAGTCTCAAGTTTCAATGGGTTGAGTGGCCAAAGAAGACAAAAGGTAGACAGCAGGCAGTATTTTGTGCTGCTGTTGTCTTGCTTGCTGTGTGCCACAAGGGATGCTGCTGGAGTGATGGAGTGATAGCAGAATGCTCTGTCTTTGGGTTGACTATTTGGTGGGCTTGGCCAACTCAGGCAGTTTTCTTACAGCATCTGGTTCTTTGTCCCTTGTGTGTTGCAGGTCACATCAGCCGTGCCTGGAGAGAATGCGGTCTTTGGGTGAGTGGCAAAGGAGCCTCTGGCATTGGTAGCATTTGACAATTGTGGAGCAAGCTGTGAGCTGGGCCTGTTGCAGTCCAGTGCCAGCCTGGCTGGATGAATGAAAGTACAGTCCAGGCTCTTTCACCAAAAGCTGCAGGAGGACCCAGGGCTGTTTTCTCTAGCTCCTTCCCAGAGCTGAAAGCGGTGGCTGCTTGGTGCTTTAAGCCGTGATGGAATTTCTCCTGTACAAGAGAGTGCAGTGCCATCAAATTGGCCCATTTTACTTGAGTTTGAGCACCTTAGAATCCCATTTCTCTGCAGATGCTTTCTCCTGAGTGCATCTGGCTCTAGAGCTGAATATCAAGAAGGTTACATGTCCCTGACGCTGCTGTCTGCCTGCAGAGCCCAAAAGGAACCTTGGAGCCTCCTGTGGCTGCGTGTCTTCCTGAAGAAGAGGCCAAAGGGGAGGAAGATGCCCAGCAAAGTGCACCTGCTGCCTCTGCAGGGCCTGAGCATCCAGCATCAGTAAGTGGCAGCTCTGGGTAGTCCTGTGGCTGGAGCAAAGCAGAGCTGCAAATTTCTGATCAGACAGCACCTCCCGTGCCTGGCTGAAGATGCTGAGGGCTGGAATCTTTCCAGGCCTTTCCCCAGACAGTGAGGCCTGGAAAAGGGGTGTGGAACTTGGATATTTAGGCATCACCTTCCTACTGTTCTGAAAGGGGCTGTGAATTTGTCTGAGCAAGAGACAAGAGGTAGCGTTAGGATGTCTTTGGATGCACCTGGGGTAGAAGTGAGGCCCTCGGTGGCCAGTGGCTGTGCAGGCTTGCTGTCTCCAGTGAAGAGAGCAGTGCAAAGGTGCAGTTCAGAAGCTTGCAGGATATAGGGAGACACTGTCCCCTTGAGGGACCTGCCCTCCCCTGAGAGCAGCTGTCAGTAGCTGAAGGAACAGCTGAGATGCAGCGGGGCCTGTAGCTGAATATAGGTAAGGTGGTGAATGACAGGTTCTTTCCTGTCCCTCATGCTGCTGTGTGTCCACAGAGCAGAAGGGCAGCGTCAGCACCTGCTGTGGCTGCCTCTGCAGCCGAGGAAGAGGCTGAAGAGGAGGAAGGTGCCGATGAACCTGCCCCTGCTGTCAGCCCAGGGCCAGAGCAAACATCATCAGTAAGTGCCTGCTTTGGTTAGCAGTGTCTGTGGTGTCATTTTGTCCGTGGTGTAAAAGGTTCGTTTGGATTTTGAGCCTTGAGCTGGAGAAGCGGGCTGCAAAAGCTGAGAGGTGAAGAGCCCTGGATGTGGCCAGCAGCATCTTCCCAGGGGCTTGCATTTGAAATGGGATGGGAGGGCATCTCTGCCAGGCACATTTGTGACCCTCATTCATTTCTTGTCCCAGAGCTCCACCTCCTCTGTCCTGGCACCTGCACGAGCTGCAGCAGAAGGCTCTGAAGGAGCCTCCAGTCCCGAAGCGGGCAAGTCAAGCGTCAGCAGCTCGTGCATCTGGAGCACGAGTAGCTCCTCTGGCAGCAGAGAGCAGCTGGGAGAGAGGAGAGAGGACAAGTGCCTGGCCATGCTGAGTACGTCCTTTGTGGTCCTTGTCTGCTGGAGCAGTGCCCTGTGTGTGCGTGTGTCGGCGTGAGCTGTCCCAGCTCCTGTTCCTCCTCAGCTGAGTGCCAGGTCCTGAGGCCTCCACACAGGACCTGCTGTTGTGCATTGAGGTGGTGCGGGGTCACCGGGGTGTTGCTCCTGCCTCTGAGAGCAGCTCAGCCTGGCTTGGCTTTGCCTGAGCTTCCCTGGAGGCAAAAGGCAAACCAGAGATTGTTTCTGGCTGAGCCGGAGGCCGTGACCCAGCCAATGAGTAGGGCCTCAAGGAGCTCCTGTGGGGCAGGGCCAAGGTCATCTTCAGAACTCAGCCTGTCCTAAAGGCTGAGGCACCTCATTCCTAAGGCCCATCACAGTAGGTGGGGACATGAGCTGCTGCTCCTGCAAGGCAGAAGGGCATTGTTTAGGCAAAATTGTCCTGCTTAGGGCTGGAGATTGCACTGCTGCTGGAAGCACTTTGCAATATTCTTGCTGTTCTGCAAAGGGCACCTGTTGATAACAATTGATTCCAGGAGCCAAGATGCCTTTGATGTTTGCAAGGATTAAAGCTTTGGTTGAAGGTCACAGAGTGTTCATTGCTAAGAACAGCAAGGTTTAGTTTTTCCTGCTGCCCTTAACGTTTCCAGAGAACAATCACTTCTCTTGGTTACAGTTTTCTGATCCCTGTCTCCTGAGACTGTTTGTGCACGTGCTTAGATTTTAGTTTCGGCTTTTAGTTTGGTGCAGGCCATCTGTGCTGCAGGGCTGCTTGTCTTGCTGCTGTTGTTTTTGAGGTGGTGGTGGTGCGGTGGTGTTGTTGTTTCCCGACTGCCTGAGTTGAAAGGGCCCAGTGTGGCAGAGAGTGGGGCTGCCTTTCTGATCTGCTGCAGGGTGGGATCTCTTTTGAAGTGAGCATCTTTCCTTGGGATTTTCACAGAGATGCTGGTGAGCGAGGCAGATCCTGAGGCTGTGTACACAGAGCTGGAAACTATTGGCAAAGGGTGAGTGCAGCCACAGTTCCTTCTTCAAAGGGAGGGTCTGTGCATTTTGCAGTGTCACATCTCCCCAGAGTGACGTCAGGCAAGCTCCAAAGCTGTTGAAACACTGCGTTTAAGATGATGCCTGATGATCTCTGAGTACTGGTCAGCATTTATAGCTGTGGTCTGAAGGCATGGCAAAGACACCTGGATGCTGGCAATGTCTTTTCTGCGGCAAAGAGCAGCACCAGGCAGATCTCCAGTCCCTCAAGTGTGTTGCACCTGTTTGCCACTTTTCCTGGGAGAATACATTTTTGCATGTCTCCAAAGAATACAGAATACATGGGCATGGAAGGAGGAGAAACTTTGTTGCCTCAAAGGTCAAGTTAGCAGCTGAGAGCTGTCAGGGAGCAGCTCTTGCTAACATTTTATTCCACTATTTTGCTGAAAACAAGTTTCAATGGTCAGGATGAGCACTACCTGGTCTAAAAGCCAAAAGCAGAAATGAAAGAAGCAGCTCTTTTTGTAGCTGAGGTGGCAAAAGTAAAAAGCTTCAGGGCAATGCCCAGTGCCAATGCTCTCCAGAGGAAAAGGCATCATCTGGCTGATGACAGAACCCTGGTGGATCCTGTGGGGTTTAGGCCTTTCCTGCAAAAGAATCCACCAAGCTGTTCCCTTTGAAAGCCGGCTCTGCTGACTGGAAATGGGACTGATTTGCAACATTTTCTCTGTGGGAAGCCAAATGTACAAGAAGTCTTCCGAAAAGTCGAGTCCTGCCTGTGTCTGGTGCACCAAAAGAGAAGCAGCTGCCAATAGCTCTGGACCCAGAACACAGCTATCCAAGGATCCTGTGATTTGAGGACTTCTCCATTTGTGTGTGCAGCAATGGAAGCCTTTGCCTGCTCTGGCTGTGGCTGCAGCTGTACCCGGGCACTCTTTTCCTTGCCAGCTGGAGAAGGGATCTGTGTCTGGAGGCTTTCCTCCAATGGCTGTTACCTGGCTTCAGGCTTCTCAGAAGGCCTGAATGGTGGTGCTTGAGTTTGGCAGACAGACTCCAAGGAGAGGTGTGAGAAGGCCCAACGGGCAAGTTCCTGGACAAATCCCACACATGTACAGATACAGAAAGAGGAAAGAGAGAAAAGAGCCAGACGAGAATCTGTCCTGTTCCATTTACTGTTTGCCCCGGGACATTTTTCCCCGTTGGACTGCAGTGTCTTGCACTTGCAGGGACTAAAGGACTTCTTCTTTCTCCGCTGCTGTTTTGTTTCTAGGGGTTTCGGCACGGTGTGCATGGCAGTGGAGACTGCCACAGGAGAAGAGGTAAGCGTCAAGCAGCGCCACAGCTTCTGCAGCTCTCGAGTGCCCTCCCCTCTGCTGTGAGCTGTGGCTGAGCTTTGGGTGGCCAGTAGAGCTTTGCTGCAAAGGCAGATGAAGTGCAGAGCAGTGTGCGCCTGCCAAATAGAGCGGGGACAGATTTTGTCCTTCTCAGCTGGCCCAGGGAATGCAAGGAGGCCAGGCGGTATCTGTCGGAGGAGGACACGCTGGCTGGCTCTTAGTGCCCAGGTGGTGTCTCAGAGCATGGCTCTGCTCTTTGGGGCTGCAGGCTTCCTGAATTCTCATTTCTGGCTGTCAGCAAATACATGGGAATCGTGCTGGGAGTTCTGTAGGCACCTGCAGTGCTGCCCTTGGAACTGTGCTTAGAGAGAGAGGTCTGCAAGGAGTCTCTCAAGGGCCTAAGCCCTGCTCAGAGCCAGGTGTATATCCCTAAAAGATCAAGGCATGGGTGATTTTTTTTACAATCAGGCAGTAATCGCAAATGTCAGTGGTGTGAAAAAAATTTTAGTGGAGTGAAAAGAAAATTCCTGAAGTGAGGAAGTGCTAGGATTGCCTTTTTTAAAGGAATGTTTTCTGTGAAGCATATCGGCTTGTATTTCTTAAGAGGAATAGGCCTCAGGATGATTTTAGGACAGCATTTTTTTGTGTCATGTCTGTAAGAGTTTGCTTTGTTGTTGTGC
Organism: Emberiza elegans; assembly: GCA_024865655.1. Taxonomy (NCBI): domain Eukaryota; kingdom Metazoa; phylum Chordata; class Aves; order Passeriformes; family Fringillidae; genus Emberiza; species Emberiza elegans. The sequence continues at coordinate 8,802 of JALJVW010001610.1, read as the reverse complement.
AATAGAGAATGCCAGTAGTTGCTGGAGTAATGAGCAAGCCCCTAGAAGTGCCAAAGGTTTCCCAGGAGTTTTGCTCCATTTTTACTGGCATAAAATGGCTCCCTGTTTGCAAGAGGTGTGTGAATGAGCATTGGGATGATAAAGTAAGGCCATGGGAGGAGCCTGTCCCTGGGCACAGGGAGGGATTAGACCTCTGAGGGGAGAGCTTAGAGCGTGTTTCTCCCAGGTTTCCAAGGCAAAGGGTATGTGGCTCTGTGCCTGGCAGGTGCCCAAGCACGCGCTCTGATGTCCAGTCACAAGGCAGCTTGGCCCAGCCCAGCACTATCATTCCGCAATCACTGTCTCCATGTTGCCCGTGTGGTCCTGTGCCACAGACTTCTTTGGCTGATGGTTTTCTATGTCGTTTTAGGTGGCCATAAAGAAAATTAGTCTCCTGCGAGAGAGCAGCAGCGAACTGTGCCTGAATGAAATCCAGGTCATGCGTGGCAATAAGCATGCCAACCTTGTCAACTATGTAGACAGGTGAGTGGTTCTGCTGTTCTGCCCTGAAAGGCCATTGACATCCTGCAAGCCAGAGGTTCAACCTCTCCTTTGGTGGCTGGCAGAGGATGGAGCTGTTAATTCCTGTTTCTGGGCCGATCTACAGCATCTTGGGAGGAGATTGCATTGGGGCTGCATTAATCTTTCCTGGCATACCGAGTTTGAAGGGCACTTTCAAAGACCGGACTTGGCCCTATCTTACTGAGCCTACAGATTCTGTGCTCTCTCCCCATGATTTTGTTGGGTTTTGGGTTTGATATTTTCCCCATGGGTCTGAAGTGCTGCCAAAGCACTGTAGATTGTATTTCCCTTGGCCTGTTGCGTTGGTGTGGGTGCCAAGCAGTCTTTTAGACTGCCCAGAGTTCAAGACCTGTAGAGCGTAGTGAATGACTCCTCACTTCCTCCTGTCTTCCTCTGAGAGAGACACAGAAAGAAGAATGCATCGGGTGGTGGGAGTGCGTGCATTCATCTCCAGGCTGTTGTTTCCTCCTTTCAGCTACCTGCTGGACGAGGAACTCTGGCTCGTGATGGAATACATGGACGGAGGTTCCTTACACGATGTCATCAGGGAGACTCATCTGGCAGAAGGAGAGATAGCAGCTGTCTCTCGGGAGGTAAGGGATGGTGCGTGTGCTCCCCCTGCCCTTGTCAGGATGGTCCTTCCAAATGGGTGATAAGGAGAGCAGAGAGCATTCCTTCCCCTGAAGGGCCAAGTTGCTGGTGGCGCAATGTCAAATAAGTGGCAAAGACAAAGATACTCACAGGGCTGCCAGGGAGCTGAGCCTCAAAGGAGAGGCTTGCAGCCAAAGTGGTGTTTGCAAAAGCATCCACTGTTCTCTGGCTGGAGAGAGCACAGCCACTGTAGCAGTGCTCCTTCAGGCTGTGGTTGCAGGGCACTGGCCATTGGAACAATTGCCCTTTCTCCTTCAGAAGCAAACACACCCTCACTTAGAAAGGCACTGCTGTCCTCGTGTTGGAGCAGCAAGCTCTTGCCCTTGCCAGCAGCCTGTCCTGCTGTGGCTCAGCATGCCCCAGGAATGTTGAGGTGTTGCAGATGTGCCACTTCCCTGCTTGTGGGATGAAATCCACTTAGGCTGGTGTTTCTTTTTCCTCTCTCAGTGCCTGCAAGGCCTGGATTTCCTTCACTCCAAGCAAGTGATCCACCGAGACATCAAAAGCCACAACATTCTCCTGGGCTTGGACGGATCTGTCAAGTTGGGTGGGTGTTGTTGGCCAGGCTCAGCCGTGGCAGGCTGCGGTGTGGGGCTGCCTTTGGGTGGCTGCCGGTTCCCTGCAGTGGTGCCTGTGGCAGTGCAGGCTGCCCTGCTGCAAGCGCAGAGCACAGCCCCAAGGTGCAGGGAGGTGCTGCTGGGAACAAGGGCTCAGCAGTGCCTTTGGCTTGTGGCTGTGTCCCTTCCCAAGCAAGGCACTTACAGCCTAATAGCTTCAGGGCACTAAAAGCCAGTGCCTGAAACTGGGGGCTTTTGCTAAGTGGCCAATTCCGTGTTTCCTCAGCTGCAGACCCAAGAAATGGCAGCAAGGCCCCTTTATGGCAGCTGGGTTCCACGCTGCCTTCTTGGACATGGGTTCAGTGGGGATTTCTTTTGTTTGCTTTCCTCATTCCCGCTGGCTTGTTTTTTCTCCTCAGCTGATTTTGGCCTTGCTGCTCAGCTGACCGCTGAGCAGAGCAAACGGAGATCAGCTGCTGGGACCACTAACTGGATGGCGCCAGAAATCTTCAGCAGGAAGCTCTATGGCCCCAAAGTGGACATCTGGTCCTTTGGCATTGTGGGGATCGAGATGGTGGAAGGGGCGCCTCCTTACTGGATGGAAACCTCCCGCACGGTGAGCTGCAGCTGCTCTCAGATACTGCTGTCACCCAAACAAAATCTGCTCCCATTCTTCTGCCTGGGAAGCTTGCTAACACCTGGAAATGAGAGGTTCCAGGCTGCATAGTCTCTCGTGCTCCTTGTCCAGATCATCCCCTTGCCATTTCAGTGCAGGAACCACGCAAAAATATCCTGATGCCTTTTGCTTGACAAAAGCTTTGACAAAAGGGCAAAGCTGGGCTTTTAGTCCCCATCAGCCAGTGAAATCAGGGGTGAAGGCAAGAGCCTTTGCATATTGGACTGGCTGTGGCTGCCTGTGGCTTTGGGTTCTTTCAGTAGGGGTAGGAAAGGTATCTCCCAGGCTCTGTCAGGGAGTGAAGTGGCACTGGAGAGTGGAGCCTTTCCAGTGGGGTGTGTGTGAGAGCAGTTTGGGGTGCGAAGGAGACAGGCAGAGCGTGGCATTTCCTTCTTCTCTAGGTTAAAGAGCTGATCAGCAGTGGGGGCAGGCCGAAGCTGCAGAAGCCCAGGCAGCAGTCGGCGTGGTTGCGAGACTTTCTGCACTGCTGCCTGGAGAGGGACGAGGACAGGCGCTGGTCTGCCCAGGAACTGCTGCAGGTAAAGGCAAAGCGGCTGCAGGGGGCTGCTTGCTGCCAGGGGCTCCTCATCTGCTCAAGTCCAAGGCGTCTGATGGGCCCCACTCCTAGAGAATCTCCATTCTGGGGGCTTTGCAAAGAAAAACAAAGGAGAATCCTGGCCTGGGATGCCTTGGAAGGAGCCTTTCAAGGTCACCTAGACCAAATCTCCTTAAGCTGAAGACATCTGGATTCATGGATTTGTGGGTTCCGGAGCCATCTTTGCCTCATGTAGCAAGGTCCTGGGTGTGGGGACAGAGGTGCCTAGAATGCCCTCCTTTCTGCTTTCTGTATCTTTGTGGTAGCCAGAGAAAGCCTGTTTCAGCCTGTGAGGAAAGTAGAAGTTCATGTCTTTCTTTCTCTCTTTCGGCAGCATCCGTTTGTAACATCAGCCAAGCCGACCTCCGACCTGACGCCTCTGATCATGGCCACGCAGCAGTTTATGGCCGACAGGAGATACTAGCCCTGGAAGAGGCCATTGTTCTTGTTTGTAGTTTGTAGTTTGCAGTTTGGAGTTTGGAGTTTGGAGTTTGTAGTTTGTAGTTTGGAGTTTGGAGTTTGTAGTTTCTAGTTTGTAGCTCGTAGTTTGTAGTTTCTAGATTATGGATCATAATTTTTAGTTAGTTTAGACTGATAGTCAAAATAAATACTATAAAAAATGAAACCTTCGCTGTGCTGGAAGCTTCCCTTTGTTCTCAGCCTGTGAATAAGCTCCAAATTTTCTTCCGAATGGTCAGCTGTTTCTTCTATGTGGGAAGACTCTTGGATGGGGTTGGTGGCAGGGTTTGGAAGTCTTCCCTGCCTCCAGGCCACAAGCTCTTGTGGAGATACAGGCTTGCAGCTGTGACTAGAGGATCAGAGTAGGGCAAAGTGGAGCAGAGCAGTGGTGTCACTGCTGGGGATGCTGCTGTGGCTGTGGGCAGAGGGGGAGGGAGCCGGGCTTCTCCATGGGCTCAGGTGCAGGTGAGTGTCCAGAGGGAAGGCAAGTTGTGCCATGGGAACTGAGGCCAGCAGGAGGGAGCGAAAACTTGTGCAGTTGGGATCTGCCTGAGGCACTGTGGAGGCCTGTGGGCCTGCTAGGGGACTTCCTGGGGCTGTGGCCTGGAAGAATGTCCCCTAGACTTTAACCTCTCCCATGGACTCCTGGTTATCATTTCAATATACATTTGATACAGTGATTATTGAAAATCATGGACTTTGCGATGTTTGGTGGTAAATATTAGTTGCACAAGATTTGACAGACTTCCTTTCCCAGTGTTCCTGTTCTGGCCCTGCTTCCCTGAACCCACCATCCCTGAGAAGGACAGGCCGGGGGATGGAACCTGCTCAAGAGCACAGGCGAGCCACCAGCAATCTGCCATCTCTGGTGCTTTTCTGTCCGCTTGCCAGGACAGCACTGGCCATACTGCCCTGGATTCTACCCTAACCCACTTTCTGACAGCCCTTTAACCCTGCCCGCACTTTCCTCTTGTATTGGCAGTCGCCCGTTTTTGCTGCAATACATATTTCAGAGATCAAACCTACAAGAAAAGTTGACAAAACAGCTGGAGGATCAACTCTGTTGCCCCCACAGGAGTGCTGTGCCCTGCCCCACCAGAAGGTTCCCCCAGTCTAGTCTCCTATGAAACCTTTTCTTTTGACTTGTGTGTGTGTTTGTGCCACCACAAGTCCTTTTGATTTTGTGTTCTCCTTTGTCTTGTGGGTAAGTGAGTGGGAATGAAGTGGCGGGGAGCAGTCTGGGAGTCAGGCCCTGAGAAGTGAGGAGAATTGAAAATTGCATTTACTTCTTGTTTGGTTCTGCTTGGCAACATGAACCCACCTGTTTATTTGAATTCTCAAGTGTAGTTAAAATCTATTAAGTACTGGCTTGGTTGTAGCTATAAGAAGACATAGATGATTGTTATATTTTTCATTTGAAATAAAACAAAAAAGGGGGAGTGTGGGGGTTTGTCCTGGAGGGCACAGGCCAAGAACTGACCACACAACCACACATCAGACAATCAGTGACCAACACCAAGGCTCAGGAGAAGAGAAGCCACAGCGGATGACAGCCAGACAAGTTATGGTGAGTTTATCATGAAGAGCAGAGGACTCTGGGGCCGACTGGGAGTGGCCATGCAGATCAACAGCCTGCCTGGACCTGTCAGGGCAGAGGGAAAACAGCTGATGGCTTTGGGATGGGCACTCAAAGCTGCCGACACTATCCCCCAATGCACCATCCAGCACCAGGAGAAGACTTGCTTCTATTTTTCAGTATTTTATCCTGTTACTCTTCTTTTTTTTATTATTTTTGCTAGTTTCAACTTCTGTACATAGTCCTCTCATTCCTTTGATGTTTCTACCTCTTCCTTTCTTTTCACCTTCCCCTCCCTTATTGTCAGCTGAGCTTTGTACAGATGGCTTTTCTCACCCACCTGGTACCTGACGTGCCAAGACCAAAAGAATTCTCATTATTTTGTCCCTAACTGCCTTCTCTTTGGGGCACTGTCAGAGCTGGCAAAGCTTCAGGCTTTCACATGTGTTTTTTGGGCAGTAGGTGGGTAAGGGCCTGCAAAGCGACTTCCTAAGGCCTACAGAGCAATGCACTGCAAGCCAGACCTCAGTTCTCTTTCAGGCAAGGCTTCTTTGAAAGGATTTCAGAATTCCCATCATGGAACTGAGGCACTGTTGACAGAGCACTAGCGTATGAAAGGGTTTGAAAGGGGATAGGAAGCTGAGCTTGCAAATGAGACACAAGAAGCTTTCTCCCCACCAGAATTTTGGCATCCCAATTGCAGTGCTCCATGCTGGCCATCTGTCCCCAGGACATCCCCCATTTGCACACCCCTCCTGCTGGCAATGGACTCACTTTGCCTGTCTTGTGGGGTGGGCAAGGGAACAGGCATCCAAGGAGGGATCCTCTCACTGTGTTTCAGAAAATGACAGCAGAGCAGCCTTTCTCAGGAAAGTCACCTGAAATGACTTAATAGTCGCAAGAGTCTGGATTGCCTCAGGGCTGGGGCTCAAAGACATCACAAAACTCAAGAGGCTCCAAGCTCCTCAGCATATCATTTCAGTCAAGGGACTGGGTTCATGTAGTGAACCCCAAGGATACAGGAAAAGCTCCTTGGAGAATTGAATGCTGAGTCATCCCTGAGCGGGCGTTGTCCTGTTCCTCTGACCCGACCGTGTTGAGAACCTGTCCTTTAATCAGTTAAGACAATACTATTGTAACTCTTTCAGCTATTGGTCAGTTAAGGAATATGCTTAAACCTGCGGCCATTGGCTGGTTTTGGATCCATGCCAAGGCTATAAAAAGAGCCCTCTGTACCCCCTTTCCTTGGAGAAGAAGAAGCGCTGTACCCTTCGCGGACCTCCCGAATAAACCTTCACTGCGGAATTTCGGCGTATTCTCTTCCCCTCTCTCTCGTCTGCTACGCCACTGCCCCGAGCGATTCCTCCTAGCTGCCTGAGCTGAACTCACGAAAGAGCTGAATCACTTAAGCTGAATATCACTGGCTTGCTAGGAAGGAGCTCGGCGGCTTGGCCATTGCTAACTCAGCCATTGGGTCTCTGCTAGAGACTTGTTTTACTGAGCTAGCTGGGCATATATATATGATAATAGTCGGGCTTACCTAGAGAGGCTCGCACTATTATTATAAGTGGCGCTACGACGTTCATCCACGGATCCCTTCGGAAATTCCTACTTGAGCATCGAAACCCCCCGGGGCTTCAGTTAATTGCCGCCGAACGCCGCTTCGCTGGGAAAAGGGACTTTTTCGTTTTAGAAGGAGACTTCTTTTCCAGCGGTCAGATTCGACCCTCACTTCTACCATCTGAACATAGACTGTTCGAGGAGAATTGACTAAGCAGACGCCTTCCACAGAATTCACCCCAAAGGATTGGTATGTATAACTAACAGCCGCGCGCGCCCTTTCGGGGTTCTGATTTCTTTTGAGTTTTTTTTTCTTTTTTTTCTGTTTTTTTTCTGTGGGAAGGAATATGGGTGCTTCTTTACGCACCCCAAAGCTTTCTGATATCGAGAGAGAGATTTATTTAACCATTGTAGAAATTCTATCTACTAACAACTTTTCCTTTTCTTCTGGTAAACTTTCAAAAAGCAATCTTAAACGATTTATTTTATGGATTACCTCGCATTTTCCTGAAACTAATAAGAACACTGTTACTGACGATTCCTTTTGGGACAAAATTGGCAACACTCTCTATATAACTCAAACTAGACAAGATTTCTCTGTAACTAATTTCTTGCCTTTATTTCATTTTATAACTAAAAGTGTTCAGAATTCTAACTCGAAAAAGCTTTTGCAAACGTGCTCTGTCAGTGGCCTTTCGAATGCAAATGGCTTGAGTGATAAGACTCTGCTAATCAGCCCGGCCACCACTTTGCCCGCGGGCTCTGAGATAACACTTTCCTCTCCTACCGCGGGTCCCGGGGGGCTCGACCCCCACCCCAGTTTCTTATCTAACCCGCCACACATCCTGCCTACCCCTGCCCTGGCCTCTGGTCCATGCCAGGTTCCGGCGGTCGGGTCCCCGTCCTCAGCCAACCCCGCCCGGCCTCTCCCCCCTCCTCCCCGCTCTCCCTTGATTTGCGTCTCTGCCCCCCGATTTCCCCCCCTGCCGCCGTTTCGTGTTCGCCCCTCCCGCGCCGCCCCAACCCGGGACCTGCCCGCCCCGTCCCCTCCCTTTCCCGCGGTTCCCTCCGCCTCTTCCCCCCTCATCCTGCTGTGGTGGCACCCACCCTCACCTCTCCTGCCGCCCGCCCCTCGCCTCTCATGCCGGCTCTGTCCTCCCGCCCCTGTCCTCAGCCTTCCCGGGACACGAGAATTTTACTAGCGCCGTCCAAACACCTATCAATCCTGTAACGCGGCATTTCAATCCGCAACGCTGAGCGTGCGTGCCCCGACTCCCTATCCCTGCACCCCACCCTGTTCAGTCCCCTGTCCTCTCTCGCGCCTCCTCAACACCCCTCCCTCCCCGAACGGAATTTCAGAAACCCCCAAGTTATGAAAACCCCGACCGTTCTTGTGCTTCTACTCTGGTGCCAATAGCGCCACCCTCTGACCAGCTTGTGAAACCCTTGAAAACATTTCTAAGCGATTAAAACATAAATCCAAATTAATAATACAGTCCTCCTCAGAGGCCTCCTCCAGTGAATCAGATTCTGAAACGATTCATTCAGATCCATGGGCTTTCATTAAAATGGAGGTTGTCAAAGCTGGTGATTGGGATCTTGCACAGAAAATTAATGCATTTCCAGTCGAGTACTTGCAAGGACGAAATGGTGGAGCTGCCACCGCTAAAAGGTGGACAGCAATTTCGAATAAGGAATTAGTACAATTAAGAAATATAGCCAAAGACCATGGCAGAAGCGCACATATCTTTAGAAATTTTCTAGAAGCTATGTTCTCTGCATATGTTCTACTTCCACATGATGTAAAAAATATTGCAAATTGTCTCCTATCCCCAGCAGAATATATGCTATGGGAAAGGAATTGGAAAAAACATTTGAAAATATTATCAGATTCCTATGCTGCAGATGCTAATAAGATGAATTTTTCAGTGGATCAGCTTGCAGGTGAAGGTGCATTACAACAACCTGCTAATCAATTAGAAACTTTAACAAAAGACGCTTTACAAGATGTTGCAACTGCAGCAAAAAACCTCTCTGCTTCTCATGCATGATGAGTCACTGCCAACAATGCATTTTTTCTACTATTAAACAAGGGTTGGATGAAAGTTTTATTAAATTTGTAGACAGAATTAAAGATGCTTTGGAGAAACAGATTGAAAGTGTAGAG
>JALJVW010001609.1:0-11938 GCA_024865655.1 Emberiza elegans | reverse complement strand
TCTAGACGCTGCTTCTGCGTGTCCCATCCCGTTCGTGTTGTACAGGTTTCCCATGTCACGGCCCCGCTGCGCTCCGAGCGCGGCCCAGGCGGCCCCGGCTGAGGCAGCGGGGAACGGGCGGCGAGGGACCCGGGGATGGAGGCGCTCGGGGGCAGGCGGACATCCCGGCAGGGGAGACCTGGCAGAGGGAGGGGAGCGAGCAGGAGGGAGATGCTGGGAGGAGGGGAAAATCCCAAGAGAGGGGGACGAGCCAGGAGTAGGGAGATCACGGGAGGGGGGTGAGATCCCTGGGAAAGGGTGGGTAGCCTTCCAAGAGGGTAGAGCCGGGGAAGAGGAGAGAGCCCTGGGAGAGGGGAGATCCTGGAAGAGGGAGGAGATCCCTGAAGAAGGGAGATCCAGGGAGACGAAAAAAGCACTGGCTACAGCCCAGGAAAGGGGGAGCTTGGGACAAGGGTAGCTCGGGACTGGGGAAAACCCGAGAGAGGAGGGAGAACCCAGGAGACGGGGAGAACCTGAGAACAGGGGGAGATCCGGAGTAGAGGGAGAGGGCCTGGGAAAGGGGGGGAAAGACGTGGGAGAAGAGAGCCCAGCGGCGGGGAGTCCGGGAGCGAGGCTCCTGCAGGCGGACCAGGAGCCCGGAGAGCCTGAATCAGGGAGCCCTGCAGCTGTGCCGAGAATGGGCGCGGGGCAGTGGCGTTCGGGAGAGCGCGGCTGCGGGGCTGGCTCCGGAGCCGGAGGCGCGGGAAAGCGCTGCTCGGCAGCCCCGGCGGCGCTGGGAGCACAGCCCTGCCCGGGAGGCAGCGCCGCGGGCGCCGGCAGCTTCCCAGCGAGGCCGCGGCACCGCTGGCCCGCCGCCGTACCCGCGGCAGCTCGAGCATCGGTCCCTGCCCGGGCCCGAGGCTCACCTGCGCCAGGTGCACCAGAGCATCGCCTCTGCCTTGACAACCCACAACGAGCAGTGCCCGGCAGGGACTGCAGATCCCCACTGGTGGCAGAGAACAAAGAGCAAGGAATCTTCCGTGGGAGAATATAGGCAATAGGATGAGGTGTCACTGCCCAATGTGTCCAGATGCACTCACAAGGATACGATTGCTCTTGGCTCAGAACATGGAAAAGTGGGCAGACACAAATCAGAAGCTGGTTGCAATATCCAGGGATCCGTTATCAGAATAAAATGCTACGCAGCTGCTGGAATGCTTAATGGATGACTAATTACCCCTTGCAAAACAATCTGGACATGTTAGGGGCAGCATACTTATCTCTCAAAAATTACTCTAGAGCTATGATTAAGAAAATTTTGAAGAAAGGCTCATAGACCCACATTTTAATGCAGTTGCTGTGGGTTTGATAAATGAAATCTGCTTTAACGTCTTGATTTTCCTAAAGGTTTGTGGGGTTTTTGTATTTTTTTTTCACACACATATGCATGCTAAATTTGAGAATCTAAGGTAAAGTCTTTTTATAGGGGATATGGAAGAGACAGGTCTCCAGTCAGCAATATGTCAGTGAGAGACAGCTGAGCAATGGTTACTGAGAAGAAGAACAGCCCTGCAATAGAGGTGTGAGCCCTGGCTGATACTCAGTAGAACCACCTTAGGCAGGATCAGTAACAAGCTTTTGAAGAGTGAAGGGCCTAATCCTTTGGTGCAGTACTGTATGGACTTTGGGATCACTACACCATTGCAAATAGGTTCCCTTTCCAGCAGAAGAGACTTCCATCTGCTGCCTCTGCCAGAGACACTGGGATGGACAGAGTGAGCAAGGCTCAGTCAGCTCGCAGGGTTATTTGCACAGAGGGGCTGTAACAACACGAGAAGCCAAAAGCAAACAAGCTCATAGCCTGATTCCAGAACTGCTCATGCATCTATGTCCGTGCTGGCAAGAGAAGAAGCTGCTTCAGACCTTAAAGGCTGCTTCGTCTGTTGCAGGACCAGCCCAAAATGTCAAGATCTACAGTAGAATGATGGGGATGGGGGGGGGTTGGGTTTTTTTTTGCTAACTGGGTGGGAATTGCTTCAGTTGCTGTTTTGAACAGCTTGCCTGAGTTGTCATACTAAAACGTAGGAAAAAAAAAAAAGGCTGTGCTTTTGCTTAATGAAGCCACATTGTATCTGTCTTTCAGAAAGGAATAAAGAAAACACAGATTGCCTACTGAAATTATTCTCCACCCTTCCAAATCAGTTCACTACTCAAGCACAACCCTCAGGCGCATCCCCGACTCCCTTTCTCCCAGCAGCTCAGAGCTGCATTGCACAGTGCTTGCTGTGTGCCAGAGAGCACAAAGCAGGCTGGCCTGGTGGGCCTGAATATTTCTGCCAAACACTCTGCATCTCACACCTTTGCTCTGGCTCAGTGCAGAACTGCAGGATTGCAGGCGCTTCCTCCCAGAGCTGTGTGAGGCGCTGGCTCCTGCAGATGTGCCCTGCCAAGCTGTCCCTGCCTCACGCTGGCCTCGCTTCCCCTGGCAGAAGTGCCGGGCCTGGAGGAGGCTGCCCTGTGCTCCAGCCTGCCGAGCAGCCCGGCTCCCTGCCCAGGTGCCCAGAGCGCTGCACACACTGCTGACCTTTGCCAGGAGTTGCAGGGCAGCTGGCAGAAGAGGAGGAATCCTCAGCCAGCCCAGCGGCCCTCGGCTGCCCTTGGCCTTTCTCTGCTCCTGGGCACACTGCAGACGGCCAATGCCTCCAGGCTGGGCTGTGCCCAGCACGGCTGCGCTTCCCTCGGGAGCAGCCAGCTGCTCCTGGGCTCTGAGAGCGGAGGATTCGCCCGCTCCCAGCAAGAGGCACCCAGGGCCCGGCTGCTGCCTCTTGCAGCTCCAAGGGCCTCCTTCCAGCCGGCCTCTGCCGGGGCTCAGGCTGCCCGGCCCCTGCCGGGCTCTGTTAGGGCTCCACCCCGGCCAAGGCCGGGCCCGCTCTCACCTCACAGGCGCTGACAGCTCTGCGCCACAGGAGACCTTCTCGAGCACCCTCTCTGATCTTTCTGCTTTCTCACTTGAGCAAGGCTCTCCTCCAGCCAAAGACATTGCACCTAGGGATACAAATCCAAGTGGCAGGAGCCCCAATGCTCTCCAGTCACAGCTGAAGGCCTGCATCTGCACAAGAGGTTTGGGCTGCCTCATTCTTCCTTTGGTTTTGCCTTCAAATGCCATTGCCCTTTCTGCCTCAAACAGAAGTACCAAAGCTGGCCAAAAACAGACCAGTGGGCCAGGGTGGTCTGGAGAGGATGAATGAAGAAGATCCTTCCCCACTTTCACACCATGCCAAAGACACCGTGTCACATTCCACCTTTAAGAAACAACAGACAATTCAGAAGGAATTCTCCAGCTTATTTGTAGAGTGAGAAGGAAGGGAATCTTCAAGATGAGTTGTGGTTTCAGAAACTTTATTCATTTCCAATCCTACTCTGCAGTCCTATTAGACAATCCTACTCTAACCCTAACCATAACCTTAACCCTAATCCTAATCCTAATCCTAATCCTAATCCTAATCCTAATCCTAATCCTCATCCTAATCCTAATCTTAATCCTAATCCTAATCCTAATCCTAATCCCAATCCTAATCCTAGTCCTAACCTACAGTCCTACTCTAAACTGGTTGAAGAATAGATGGTCCTGATGTGATTGTCACGTTCTTGTCTCCTTCCTCTTCTTTGCTGAAACAATAAGCGGCACCAGGCTGGACACAGGCTCAGCAAATGTTACAAATGGATGCTGCCCAAAGGGAAAAAAACCAAATCAACAAAAAACAATGAACCATGACTTTCCAAGCTCAGGGCTTCACAGGATTTCTCTGGCTCCTAGAAGGATGCAGGAAGAGGACCAATGGGACCATCTACACCTCCATCTTTATGTGCAGGACTTTGCCATCACAGGCAAACCTGGCCCAGAATCCCACTCATCCATTTATCCAGGTGTCTTCATCCTGCTGAGATTTTTGCCCTGCCAGTGCTCTAGAAATGGTGCTTTCCGTCTTTGGAGTTTCTTCTTTTCAGGAAACTCCAAAGCCTCACATTGGTCCCTCTCTTTGAAAGACAGGCACTGTGCTGATTCCCATAAGGAGACAGAGCAGTGTCTACCTTTCCATGCCCTGCCCCTCTTGTGCTGGATGGCACCTTCCTTCCCAGCAGGGCCAGCCCAGTGGCACTGGGTCCTGCAGTTCCCTCTCTGCCACACACCACCATTTCATGTCTCTGTACCCTGCATTGCTCTGCTTCAATTCTTTTGCCATTAGATAAAACTGAACACTCCACCAAATTACAAAAGAGGGTGACAGAAACAGTCAGAGGACAGAGCACCTCTCCTCTCAGGAAATGCGGAGAGAGGTGGAGTTATTCAGTTTTGTGAAGAACAGGCCCCAGGAGACTTGCTTGCCACTTTCCAAGACTTCAGAGTGTCAGGGCATCTCAGCCCCAGTACCATGCCCTGTGCAGCTGTGGGGCCCAGGTGACAGAGCCCCGGTGCCCTGAGGGGCAGGGAGGAGCATTGGCAGCAGGCTTGGGAAACAGAGGGGCCCCGAGGGTCCTGGACCTCTCTGCCTGTCTGGCACACCCCTAGCACAGGCTGTGCAGGGCCATGGGCTCTAAAGGCTGGTGAGCCCTGGGCTCTCCAGGCACGTGGGCCAAAGCCTGTCACATGTTGGGGCACAGGCGCAGGAGGTCAGCACCACATCGGCAGGGTGTTCTTCAGCCAGCCTCACAATGTCACTCTGCACCCTGGCATCCAGAGCGACATGGGACACCAGTCTCTGGTGAATGTTCCTTACAATGGCTGGGACCTGGAGGAGGCATGGGGAAGACTTGAAGCACTGTCCTAAACAGCAGCTTCCCCCAAGAAGTGCTTCCCTTCCTGTCAGTGTGCTGGCCTCAAAGGCTGAGGGGGCACAGTGACCATGGCTTGAGGGGACACACGATCTGGCAGGCCTCCAGGCCTAGTCCCAGGCTGCTCACCTGCTGCTGAGAAGGAACAGCACTGTCTTTGAAAAAATCCATAGTGGGAGCAGGCATGTTGCCAGTATTTGTGATGCCCTGAGTCATTCTTTGTCAGTGTTTCTGATGGGCATGCTCTCAGTCATTGCCATGGGAACAGCCTTCACTCTTTGATAATTCATTGCATTGTTTCCTGAGTGTTCTGTCCATCCTGGGCTGGCACGAGGCTTTGCCTGGAAATGGCTCGGCCTGGAGTCAATGCTCAGCTTGGACCTCAGCTACTTTGGTTCTGGTTTTCCTACACCGAATGCACAGGAATTTCTGGAACATCTGCAGGAGAATAAAGGACAGGGAAGGCAGGGATGTTGCATGGCATGCTCCAAGCGTGGTGCTGGGCTGAGCAGGGACAGCAGGCCCAGCCCAGGTGGGGGTGGCTGCAGGTACCTTCAGGGTTTTGCGCAAGCAGCCAGGGCCGGGTTCCTGCTCTTGTGTCTTGTCCAGGGCCGCATCTGGACAAGAGCGAGCGCAGCCAGAGCTGAGGGGCTGCGGGAGAGGCCGGAGAACACAGCCCAGCCCTGCGCTCCCCAGGCAGGCAGAGCCTCGGGATGGCCCAGGGGATGGAGCACGGCCCCTGCGGGGTGTGTGCCAGGCCCCTCTTCTGTCCTGTCTGTGGGCATGGCCTAGGGGATGGGATGGGATGGGATGGGATGGGATGGGATGGGATGGGATGGGATGGGATGGGATGGGATGGGATGGGATGGGATGGGACCAAGCTGGCTGCAGCCATCAGCCCTGTGGCCCCGCTCTGCCACTCACCATCCTTCACTGGCTGGAACTGCTCCGGTTTTTCAGGCTGTTGTGCTGGGGCAGCTTCCGGGCTTCTCTTTGTTTTCCATCTGAAGACTTTGAAGATGTTAAGGAATGTGCCTGCCATTCCAGAGTCTGGCCTCAAGGGCACCTTCTAGAGAGATGGCTCAGGAAATCTGCAAGTCAGCAAGTCCTCCAGGGCACCTGCAAAACAGACGGATAGAGAATGGCTCTGTCGTGATTCAGTCTTAATGCAATAACAGGGAAAATCAAACGTACAGAGGCATTGCGTATGGTTAACACAAAAGCTGTGGCTGTGTTTGAAATGGTGTCATAGGAAAAATTCACTAAGTTCCACCAGGACTGGAATTCTCTTTCAAAGTCAGGGGCACTGTCCCAAATTATTTTCCGAATTTCACTGGGAAAAGTGCCTTCTTCACCTTCTCTTATAATTGAGGCAGCAACTGACTGCATCCACAATTGTGCCTGGATACAGCTGAGAGCCAAAGAAACATTGTTTTGTGTAGCACTGAGTGCATCAGTTACCAATTTGTTATCATTTACATTTACTTGCTCCCAATTTTGTAATATGTTTGATAGCAACCACTGATTCTCAATGCCAATAAGGATGACTGCAGTGGTTGCTGTAATTTGGTCAAATCTCTAGTTGTGACAGCCAATTTATTCAAATTCAATTAATTTACATGTCATGTGTAATATCATCACCTGATGTTACCATAAAGGGAAGGGAAAACATTATTTCTGTTGTCCATCGCTAGTGTTATCATGGTTTATCAGGTCTTCATGTCCCTCAGAGTTCTTCTGTAAAAGCAAACACAACAGACTCTGCCACGAAGAGGCAGAAAAAGTTAGAACGATGGAATTGTCAGAGAGGTTTTTAACAGCAGTGGTACTTCCCCAACAGCAGTGGGGGGCCCACCAAAACAGGTTGTCCAGGGTAATGTGCTGGGTTCTTGAAATCATCTGGTCCCTGTAGTGAAGGAATTATGCTTGGAGCTGTTGGGCAAAAAGCAGTGATTTTGGAACACTCATTTACCCCCAATCTATAGTAAGAGGTATGAGAAGTCCATTCAGTCTTTTCACCTTTTGCCCAATCCTGCACACCTTTGACAGTAAAGTGAGAAACATTATCAGATTGAATTTCCTGTGGTTTTAGGAAAATCCCAAACAATCCCTGCCATGCTTTAACAGTATTATCTCCGGTAGCTCTTTTAAAAGCATCAGCCTGGACCAACCCAAATATAAACATAGCATAGGACTCCGTGTAAATAGCGACAAGAAAAGAATTTTGTCCCTCATGCTGGAAAATACTCCATAAAGTTAGCAGTTCTTCAACCTGAACACTGCCTTCACTGTTAACAGAAGCAGAGGAGAGAGGAGGGGTTGCTTTAATCACAGAGGCAAGTTTGTCTTGGCTGCTCTCCAAGCAATACAAGTTTCTTGTATTGCTAAGATTTTTTCCACTTCTATGAGAGCTAAGCTAACCACAAACAATCCTTTTTCCCCAGGTAGTGTATCTTTTCTCAGCATCTTTGAAACCACAGGAATAGAAACCAACAGGCCTTGTTGGACTCTCAGGACCCCGCTGCCAAATGTGTACTGACAGTCCTGAGGAGGCAAATCCCCATTCCACCTGAAAGGGATCTGTGGGATGGATAGGGTCCAGTGCTTGGTGAGCTGTTGCTTCAAAAATCAGCAATTGCAATGCTTCCTCCTGAGAAGGAGTCCAATCCCATTTCACCCCTTTGCTCAGAAAGTCATAAAGGGGAAAAAATGGGTCGTTCTGGTTACTAAGGAATCTGTTAGGTGTTTCTACAGGAGATATAGCTACTGTGGTTTTTGAAGGAGAGTTGTTGTAGGTTTAAGTGTTTCTGAAAGCCCTTGAAATAAAGGGGTCATAATTTCAGGCTTTACAGTGATTGCATTGGTAACTCATAGCTTGTAGTTGATTTTATTTCATGCATCATTTGCAAGCAAGCGGCTTTGTGAATGTTTTCCAGGTCTTGGCCAGGGGTACCAGCTCTGGTTAAAAGGTCTCCCCTTCCCAAGGGGTTGAGCCCCCCTGCCCAATGAGCTGCACACTGAGTTAGGGACCATGGGATGCGTCTGTCTCCCATTGTTAAGAACACCCCATGTCCCCAGCACCCACCGGCTTCTTGTTTTGTCAAAAGAACCTGATGTCCCCCGGTGAGAGACACTTGACAGATGTGTTCTGTTTCAGATTTGTGGGGGAGAAGCCCATACTGCTTTGCAAGTTTTGTTAATTCAGTAGCAGTGTACTGGATTTCTTTGGTGGTTACGTGCAGGTCAAGATCCTCATTATTGATATAGCTGCATTCTGCTATAATTAGAGGTTTCGTGCTATTGTAACAACAGTGTTCCCCACAAATTTTCATCAGGGCTATTTCTTCTTGAGGGTAATTTTGATTAAAGTGAGGAGTTTCCTTCTCCTCTGCCTCTTTTGAGGAATCAGTGTTCTGTGAATTTTTAACATGCTCCTCTCTCAAGGCAGCCCGTAATAAATTATTTTCATTTCTTTCTTCATCTAATTGTTTTTGCAAAACTTCAACTGGGTTTTGAAGGGAGTCTATTGTAGCATTTTCCTCCTCACTTCTTCGCTTAAAGGAGTTTCTATGGCTGCTGTGAGACAAACTCCCAAAAGTGAGCAGAGGAGGGTTTTATTATTTGTGCCCAGTTTGAATTTTGTTTCATGTTGCAAAGAACATATTCTATCAATAACATTTTTCTAAATTAAACCAATTGCAGTTTGCCCATTCTTCTCCTCCTGGAGAAGATGTGGCATTGTATTTAGCAAGTAGAGCATAAAATTCAGCTTTACCTTTTGCACTGAGGTTTTGAGTCATTTTGTGAAGGGACCAAAACCACGACAGGGAGGTGCAAACTTAAGTTACACAATCTCACAGCCTTTGCTGTGTTCCCCTTCACTTCCCTGGGTAGGTTGAAGAGACAGAATCTGCCTGGGAGGCCCTGCTTAGCTTCTTCAAGTTGCCCTTCCTTCCCAGACTGTGCAGATGCACACAAACACAACAGAAACAGTTCCCCCTTTTGCACTGAGAGATCTTTTGTGAAATTCTGGAGACAGAACCCTCAACAGAGTATGGGCATTGCTTTTCACCTGGGCATGTGCAGTTTGTGGGAAATTCGAATCCCACTCCTTGTGGAGTGAAACTTCCTTCCCCTGGTACAGACTGCACACAACCCTGCAAACCCCTCTGTCTGTCACAATCCTGTCCATGACACCAATTCAATGTCACGATCCGTCCCTTACAAATGGGTTCGTGATGGTTTGGGAATTGATCTCAGAGTGCAAAAAAAAACCGACAGCTCAGGGGATTTTGCAGTAATAATCAAAACAAATGCACCTTTATTGAATGACCACAGCAAAATGCATTGGGGGAATTGGGAAAAAGGGAAGAATAAGAAAAAGAGGGGAGGAAGAGAAAGGAAGGTATATAGCTACCAAACATAGAGAATGACGAAATCCTTTGAAGTCTTCAGTCGATGGAGTTCCCCTGGTCACATCAGGGAGATCTCAGAGATTCTGGTCAATTCAAACTCTTATTATTGTCTTTTTAGATGGGGAAGGGATGAGTCTTGAAATCAAATCAAAAGTAGTAAAGAATAGTCTATTGTAATTTCTGGGGAAAAAAAAAAGGTATTGAAGAAGGGCACAAACAGTCCATATTCTCAGCAGTAAACGAGAGCCATTGTCTTCTTGGTCCAATGGCCACAGCTGCAGGCAAACATCTGGCTTTGGTCAGCTCGCCTCCCCACACACCTCCCCGGGCTGGGGTTTCAGTCCCAGCCTTGGGAGGAGGGGAGCTTCTCCACATGGGGATCTCATGTCTCAGTCCCTGAGGGAGAGGCTTCTCCCATCTCAGTCCCTCCCTCACGGTGGTTGTAAAGCAGGTGGGGTCTTCCGTGGGGACCACCCAGAACTCCCAGAAAAGTCCAGCCAGGCCGAGAGGTGGGGACAACTCCCAGGGCCATTGTTGTGAAGCAGGCAAAAAAGCATGGTGTCCCCCTTCTCCTTTTCATTGGGCTCAGTCTTCCATCCAACAAACACACCTGTGAAAACAATGGCAAGCCAATGGCTTTGCTCAGGCCTCAGGCTTGGTGAACAACTCTCCTGGAGCAAGAGGATTCCAACCAGGGACTTTTCTTCTGTGGTCCCCAATTCTGTCCTTTTCAGATGAAGGTGAGGCATCAAGGACTGAGACATGGAACCCCCACTGACACCGTCCTCAGCCACCCCCAGGGCAGGGACTGCCACCCCCAGGGACACTGCAGGGTCATGGGGACACTGCAAGGTGCCACCAGGGACATGGCACTGCCACCCATCCAGTGGCACCAGTTCAATGCCAGTGTCCCTGTGCCACTGCCACCAGTCCTGTCCCATGTCCCCAGTTCCATCCCAGTGCCATCAGTCCAGTGCCACCAGTCCAGTGTCCCCAGGGCTGCCCCACTGTCACCACCCCAGTGTACCCAGTTCCATCCCAGTTTCTGTCCTCTGTCACCATAATAAAACCTCAGAGTTGTGAGAGTCTGTCCGAATTTTCCCTCATCTGCCTCAAATCATCATTGGGGACCACTGAAGAAAGACCCCCATCTTAAATTTCTGGCTCCAAAGGAGAAAGTCATGTGCCTTTGACCTGAGAGCTTGCTAAGTTATTTTTTCCTTAATCCCTCTTTGCTGTATGCTTGCTGAGCCCATTGAATAAAGAAGGGGGCATTTGTTTTGCAACAACAGCATTGGGAACTGTCCCACCATCTCGGCCTGGCTTTTTGCTTCTCCTGATTTCAATGGTCCCCCACAGAAGACCCTCACCTGTTTTAAACCACCGTGACAGACAGACTGAGATGTGAGGAGCCTCTCCATCAACCCCTGAGACATGGAACCCCAAAAAGCCCCCAGCACCCCAGACCCCTGAAACTAAAACCCCCTCAGGTGTGTGGAGACCCTCCCCAAATGCCCCAAACCTCCTCAAGACCCCTCCCCAAATTGGCCTCGTTTACCCTCAGGATGGACTACCTGTCCCATCTATTCCTCATTGTATCTCCGGAGCCCCCCCGTGCAATTTCCCAGCGTTATCCCCCTCTCTCCAGCTCAGAGTTAGCGAGACCTTGAGATCTCCCCCACAAAACAGGCCGGATCCTCCCTGGACTGGACCAAGGGCAGCGGTTCTAGGGAGGGGGCGCCCCCCCTCCCGGCCCCTCTCTCTCAGGGGTGGGCTGCTTCGGGCTCGGCTCTGATTGGCTGGAGCGGCGCTGGGAGGGCGGGAGTTGCTGAGGAGAGACGCCCGGTGATTGGTTGGTTTCATAGATGGCGCAGTGATTGAAATGAGAAAGGCGGGGGAGGCGAGCCTTGCCGCTGGGAGGCGGTGATTGGTTTGATAGAGGCAAAGAAGGCGGGCGTAGCTGAGGTGAGACGCCTGGTGATTGGTTGGTTCCGCGCGTGAGAGGCGGGCAGGTGTCTGAAGAGAGGCGTACAGGGAGGCTGGTGTTCCTGAGACCCGCAGTGATTGGTTGGTTTGGGGCGGGGTGCGCCGTGATTCGTTAATTTGGAAGAAGCATCCAGTGATTGGATGGTTCGGGGCGGGGCGCACCGCCATTGGCTTGCAAAAGTCCGGGATTTTTACGTGAACATTCCCTGTTTTTTGGGGAAAAACTCTCGGATTTCTACGGAAAAATTCCCACTTTTTGCAGGAGAAACATTCCCAGATTTTTTGACCCCACATGACCCCAAATAACCCCCAAACACTCTAAATAAACCCCAAATAACCCCCCAAAACACCCCCAAAATACCTAGAAGTCCCCCAAAAACCTCAAACAAATCCAAATAACCCAAAAAACCAAAAAAACCCTCAAAATTAAACCCAAAACTCCAAATGATTTCAAGTACACCTAAAAACCCCATATACACCAACATAAATCCCAAGAACCCCAAATAATTCCAAATAAGCCCAAATAAACCAAAATAATTCCAAATAACCACAAATAAACAGCAACAAACCAAGTAAAACCCAAGATAAACCCAAGATAAACCCCAAATAGTCCATAAATAACCCCAAATAAACCCCAAGCCCTAAAACCCAAATAAACCCCAAGTAACCCCAGTTCCTCCCTTTTTACCCCCCAAACAGACCCGACCAATCAGAATGCGGCACAG
>JALJVW010001608.1:0-11551 GCA_024865655.1 Emberiza elegans | reverse complement strand
GGCAGTGAAGGATCCTGAGTGCACATTCAGAGGCCCTTCATGGCATTTCATGCAACGACACCAAAACTGCTTCCACAGAGCCTGTGGAGTTCTCACAGAGTCTTTGGGGTGTCCTTGATTTGTGGTGTTTGGAGTGTGATGGTTCTCCCAAGGTTTTTAGGCCGAGATGCTTCCAGGGGCCGTCTTTTGGACTTTATCTGCTGCAATCTCAAACCTTTCTCCTGTACCGCAGGGATGACATCTGGTACTGCAACGTCCAAAATGATTTGAGCGCCTGCACAAACTAATGTGACCTTAGCTAGGCTGGCATCATGGTGTAGGGATGCCCTAATGGTGCATGCCTGGGCCATTTGTGCAATGATGGGTTTTGGGGAAAGTGACATGAGGGATGAGAGAATAAGGAAAGGTAGAGACATGCAAGGCATTGGGTTGGGTGGCCTGTGGGATTCATGCCTTTATGAGAGGCCAGGTTTGCTGGTGCGCTCAATTCCTGCATCTTCCTGAGAGATTTCATTGCTGGGGAGGAGCCAGCAGTGCTGAAAAGCAGAGGCCTGTCCTTTGTGTTCCCTTTGGGATGGCAGTGGAAGTGCCTGAGTGCACATTCAGAGGCCCCTTCATGGCTTCTCACGCCACGACACCCAAACGAAATGTGCAAGGTGGCTTTTTGAATGACATTTATTCCTTTGAAATCTCTGCAGCAAGTGGTCTGAAACTGCTTTCTGAGGCAGCTCCTTGGGATCGACTGTGAGGGGCTGAGGGCTGGCCTGAGCCCGGTGCTGTGTCCCACTGGGAGCAGCCCCACAGCCTCACCTGCAGAGCAGGCACTGCCAGAGGCCCTGGAGATGTCACCTGCCCTGCAGCCACCTTTGTAAAGGTGCTGCAAACATCAGCTGGTGCTGACTTTCCCTTGGAGCCCTTGGTTTAGTTACTGTGGGGAATTTCTTTGCTGAAGCGCCCGGATTTCCCCCAGCCAGCTGTGATGGGGATGCTCGGGGAGTGTGGGGCTCTGGGGCAGCTGCCCGGCAGGGGCTGAGCTCAGGGGCCCTGTTGGGCCCATGGCCCCAGCAGCAGCAGCAGCAGCAGCAGCAGCCTCAGGCCCAAAGCCCCGTGCCCCTGCCCAGCACAGGCTGCCCTGTCCCTGCAGCTGTCACCCGAGTGGGGCCCAGGGGCCAGTGGCCCGCTGCCAGCAGCAGGAATGCGGGCAGGGTGAGGATGGCCTGGCTTGGCTTTTGTCTCTTGAACAATGCGGGCTCAGGGCAGTGCAGAGCAGGCTGGGAAGCAGAGGCCCGAGCCATTGGAGGCTGCAAGCCTTAAACATCAGCCCCTGCAGCAGCCCAGATCCAGGTGGCCCAGCTGCACAGGCTGAGGTGGCCTTCAGAGCGTGCAGGTGGATTTTGCATGGCTGTGGCCTGATGCTGGCTCTGGGCCCAGGAGTCCCTGTGGCTCCAGCAGGAAGGAAGGGCTGAAGGTTTGCTGCCTGCTTTGGTGGCATGGCTGCAGGGGCCAGTGCTGTGAGAGCGCCCTGTGTGAGAGCTGGTGACAGCTGAGCGCTTGGGGACAGCGCCAGTGCCCCAGGCCAGGAAGGGCAGCAGTGCCCAGTGCCAGGAGTGGTGTCAGTGGGAGCCCCTGTGCACAGGGACCCCAGCCCTGGGTGGCTGTGCCAGCACCCCAGGGACCCCAGCCCTGGGAACCCGGAAAAGTGGAACCCACAAGTGTGCAAAGGCTGCCTGTGCCCAAAGGAATGGCAAGGGAAGTCAGGTTTTAAAAGAAATAGTATTTATTTGCCAAGATCGGCAAAAGCATGGATTTACAGAAAATGTTTCATTATAACAATGCTTATAACAAACAAAAACAACAATGTACAGAACATATTTTACATGGGATCCGATGGTCTAACAATCTTCAAAACGTATTTACAGAAAACTACTAAACTACTGAACGTATTTACAAAAACTTCTAAACTTCAAACATATTTACAAAGGTGTCTGGTCTGTGCCATCATCTGGATCAGTCCTGAAGAAAGGAAGCAGCAGAGCTGCACTCAGCTGGCAGCACTGGGCCCAGCAGGGCTGGGTGCTGGGCCCCAGGGCTGGGACGGGGCTGGCAGGGCTGGCGGGCCCCAGGCAAGCGCAGGGCAGGCCGGGGCTGGTGCTTGTGCCACCCCAATCCAGGCCCCCCTGGGGGCACCGTGTCCCTGAGCGGGGCCATCCAGCCCAGCCCCAGCCTGGCCTCAGGGGACCCACTGTGTCTGTGGGCAGGGCGTGGGAAGCATCTGCCTGTCTTACCTGTGGGGCTGCACCTTCATCCAAGGACCATGGGCCCTCCTCATCCTCCCTCATCAATCTCCATCTCCTCGATGACATCGTCCTGATCCACCTCCATGTCCTCGATGTTATCCTCTTCCTCCACTTCCATGTCCTCAACAGGGGAGGACATGGAAGCAGAGGGGAGTCCACCTCCATCATTTCTTCTTCATTCAGCCCATGGTCCACTTCCATTGCCTCCACATTGTCTCTGGCAGTCTGCAAGGGGCAGCACAATCTCCCAGTGGGCTTCCTGTCCCACACCATCCATTCCCACATGGCTGCAGCCTGCCCAAGCCGGGTGCCCCTGCCTGGAATGGCACTGTACCTCCATTGGCACAGCAGTGCACATCCTGCTGGGATTGAGCCCAGAGCTGGCGGCAGGAAAAGCCCAGGCAGCAGCAACAGCTCACCACTGTGGGTCAGAGCACAGAGCGAGCAGCAACTGACCCTTGGCAGCCGCTGAAGTGTCTGCTCTGCTCGTTTCCAGGCCCTGGACGTTCCACCTGAACCCTCTGGGAGCTGTGATGTCACTGAAATTTCAGGGCCCCTGCGCAGGGGGGATGGGGATGGCAGAATGATCAAATCCTTGAGTGGTTTGGCTTGAAGGGACCCTAAAGATGATCTGGTTCCACGCTGAGCAACCTCCCAGCACAGCAGGTGGCTGCGGCCCCTGTCCCACCTGGCCGTGGATGTTCCTGGGGATGGGGCATCCACAGGCTCTCTGCACTGGTCCCTGTGTCAGGGACAAGTACCCTGACAGTAAAGAACTTCTTCCCATCATCAAATCTCTTCCGACTCTTGCAGTTTGATCCCATTCCTGTGTGTCCTGTCACTGCAGTTCCTGACAAAGAGAACTGTACACTTCCCTGTGGGTCAGGCTGTTCCTGCAGGGTCACACGTGTGGCTGAACCTGCAGACAGGAGAGAGAGAAGCCAAGCTCCCAGTCAGAGACAATGGGGAAAGTGGCATGGGAGATGAGAGAAGAGGGAAAAAGTAGAGACATGCAAGGCTTTGGGGTTGATGGGCTGCAGGATTCATGCCTTTATTAGAGGCCAGGTTCCCTGGTGCACACAATTCCTGCGTCTTCCTGAGACTTCATTGCTGGCTGAGGAGCTCAGCGGTGCTGAAAGCAGAGGCCTGTCCTTTGTGTTCCCTTTGGGATGGCAGGAAGGATCCTGAGTGCACATTCAGAGGCCCTTCATGGCATTTCATGCAACGACACCAAAACTGCTTCCACAGAGCCTGTGGAGTTCTCACAGAGTCTTTGGGGTGTCCTTGATTTGTGGTGTTTGGAGTGATGGTTCTCCCTAAGGTTTTTAGGCCGAGATGCTTCCAGGGGGCCGTCTTTTGACTTTATCTGCTGCAATCTCAAAACCTTTCTCCTGTACCGCAGGGATGACATCTGGTACTGCAACGTCCAAAATGATTTGAGCGTCTGCACAAACTAATGTGACCTTAGCTAGGCTGGCATCATGGTGTAGGGATGCCCTAATGGTGCATGCCTGGGCCATTTGTGCAATGATGGGTTTTGGGGAAAGTGACATGAGGGATGAGAGAATAAGGAAAAGGTAGAGACATGCAAGGCATTGGGTTGGGTGGCCTGTGGATTCATGCCTTTTATGAGAGGCCAGGTTTGCAGGTGCGCTCAATTCCTGCATCTTCCTGAGATTTCATTGCTGGGTGAGGAGCTCAGCAGTGCTGAAAGCAGAGGCCTGTCCTTTGTGTTCCCTTTGGGATGGCAGTGGAAGTGCCCTGAGTGCACATTCAGAGGCCCTTCATGGCTTCTCACGCCACAACACCAAAACGAAATGTGCAAGGTGGCTTTGAATGACATTTATTCCTTTGAAATCTCTGCAGCAAGTGGTCTGAAACTGCTTTCTGAGGCAGCTCCTTGGGATCGGCTGTGAGGGGCTGAGGGCTGGCCTGAGCCCGGTGCTGTGTCCCACTGGGAGCAGCCCCACAGCCTCACCTGCAGAGCAGGCACTGCCAGAGGCCCTGAGATCTCACCTGCCCTGCAGCCACCTTTGTAAAGGTGTTGCAAACATCAGCTGGTGCTGACTTTCCCTTGGAGCCCTTGGTTTAGTTACTGTGGGGGAATTTCTTTGCTGAAGCGCTGGGATTTCCCCAGCCAGCTGTGATGGGGATGCCTGGGGAGTGGGGGCTCTGGGGCAGCTGCCCGGGCAGGGGGCTGAGCTCAGGGCCCTGTTGGGCCCATGGCCCCAGCAGCAGCAGCAGCAGCAGCAGCAGCCAGGGGCCCAAAGCCCCGTGCCCCCTGCCCAGCACAGGCTGCCCTGTCCCTGCAGCTGTCACCCGAGTGGGGCCCAGGGGCCAGTGGCTGCCAGCAGCAGGAATGCGGCAGGGTGAGGATGGCCTGGCTTGGCTTTTTGTCTCTTGAACAATGCGGGCTCAGGGCAGTGCAGAGCAGGCTGGGAAGCAGAGGCCGGAGCCATTGGAGGCTGCAAGCCTTAAACATCAGCCCCTGCAGCAGCCCAGATCCAGGTGCCCCAGCTGCACAGGCTGAGGTGGCCTTCAGAGCGTGCAGGTGGATTTTGCATGGCTGTGGCCTGATGCTGGCTCTGGGCCCAGGAGTCCCTGTGGCTCCAGCAGGAAGGGTGGCTGAAGGTTTGCTGCCTGCTTTGGTGGCATGGCTGCAGGGGCCAGTGCTGTGAGAGCGCCCTGTGTGAGAGCTGGTGACAGCTGAGCGCTTGGGGACAGCGCCAGCCCCAGGCCAGGAAGGGCAGCAGTGCCCAGTGCCAGGAGTGGTGTCAGTGGGAGCCCCTGCACAGGGACCCCCAGCCCTGGGTGGCTGTGCCAGCACCCCCAGGGACCCCCAGCCCTGGGAACCCGGAAAAAAGTGGAACCCACAAGTGTGCAAAGGCTGCCTGTGCCCAAAGGAATGGCAAGGGAAGTCAGGTTTTAAAAAGAAATAGTATTTATTTGTCAAGATCGGCAAAAGCATGGATTTACAGAAAATGTTTCATTATTATGACAATGCTTATAACAAACAAAAACAACAATGTACAGAAATATATTTACATGGGATCCGATGGTCTAACAATCTTCAAAACGTATTTACAGAAAAAAAACTTTAAACTACTGAACGTATTTACAAAAAACTTCTAAACTTCAAACATATTTACAAAGGTGTCTGGTCTGTGCCATCATCTGGATCAGTCCTGAAGAAAGGAAGCAGCAGAGCTGCACTCAGCTGGCAGCACTGGGCCCAGCAGGGTTGGGTGCTGGGCCCCAGGGGCTGGGACGGGCTGGCAGGGCTGGCGTGGCCCCAGGCAAGCGCAGGGGCAGGCCGGGCTGGTGCTTGTGCCACCCCAATCCAGGCCCCCCCTGCGGGCACCGTGTCCCTGAGCGGGGCCATCCAGCCCAGCCCCAGCCTGGCCTCAGGGGACCCACTGTGTCTGTGGGCAGGGCGGGGCAGCATCTGCCTGTCTTACCTGTGGGGCTGCACCTTCATCCAAGGACCATGGGCCCTCCTCATCCTCCTCATCCATCTCCATCTCCTCGATTTCATCCCCCTGATCCACCTCCATGTCCTCGATGTTATCCTCCTCCTTCCACTTCCATGTCCTCAACAGGGAGGACATGGAAGCAGAGGGGAGTCCACCTCCATCATTTCTTCTTCATTCAGCCCATGGTCCACTTCCATTGCCTCCACATTGTCTCTGTCAGTCTGCAAGGGGGCAGCACAATCTCCCAGTGGGCTTCCTGTCCCACACCATCCATTCCCACATGGCTGCAGCCTGCCCAAGCCGGGTGCCCCTGCCTGGAATGGCACTGTACCTCCATTGGCACAGCAGTGCACATCCTGCTGGGATTGGCGCCCAGAGCCAGTGGCAGGAAAAGCCCAGGCAGCAGCAACTGCTCAGCACTGTGAGTCAGAGCACAGAGCGAGCAGCAACTGACCCTGGGCAGCCGCTGAAGTGTCTGCTCTGCTCGTTTCCAGGCCCTGGACGTTCCACCTGAACCCTCTGGGAGCTGTGATGTCACTGAAATTTCAGGGCCCCCGCGCAGTGGGGGATGGGGATGGCAGAATGATCAAATCCTTGAGTGGTTTGGCTTGAAGGGACCCTAAAGATGATCTGGTTCCACGCTGAGCAACCTCCCAGCACAGCAGGTTGGCTGCGGCCCCTGTCCCACCTGGCCGTGGATGTTCCTGGGGATGGGGCATCCACAGGCTCTCTGCACTGGTCCCTGTGTCAGGGACAAGTACCCTGACAGTAAAGAACTTCTTCCCATCATCAAATCTCTTCCGACTCTTGCAGTTTGATCCCATTCCTGTGTGTCCTGTCACTGCAGTTCCTGACAAAGAGAACTGTACACTTCCCTGTGGGTCAGGCTGTTCCTGCAGGGTCACACGTGTGGCTGAACCTGCAGACAGGAGAGAGAGAAGCCAAGCTCCCAGTCAGAGACAATGGGGAAAGTGGCATGGGAGATGAGAGAAGAGGGAAAAAGTAGAGACATGCAAGGCTTTGGGTTGGATGGGCTGCAGGATTCATGCCTTTTATTAGAGGCCAGGTTCCCTGGTGCACACAATTCCTGCGTCTTCCTGAGACTTCATTGCTGGCTGAGGAGCTCAGCGGTGCTGAAAGCAGAGGCCTGTCCTTTGTGTTCCCTTTGGGATGGCAGTGGAAGGATCCTGAGTGCACATTCAGAGGCCCCTTCATGGCATTTCATGCAACGACACCAAAACTGCTTCCACAGAGCCTGTGGAGTTCTCACAGAGTCTTTGGGGTGTCCTTGATTTGTGGTGTTTGGAGTGTGATGGTTCTCCCAAGGTTTTTAGGCCGAGATGCTTCCAGGGGCCGTCTTTTTGACTTTATCTGCTGCAATCTCAAAACCTTTCTCCTGTACCGCAGGGATGACATCTGGTACTGCAACGTCCAAAATGATTTGAGCGTCTGCACAAACTAATGTGACCTTAGCTAGGCTGGCATCATGGTGTAGGGATGCCCTAATGGTGCATGCCTGGGCCATTTGTGCAATGATGGGTTTTGGGGAAAGTGACATGAGGGATGAGAGAATAAGGAAAAGTAGAGACATGCAAGGCATTGGGTTGGGTGGCCTGTGGGATTCATGCCTTTTATGAGAGGCCAGGTTTGCAGGTGCGCCAATTCCTGCATCTTCCCGAGATTTCATTGCTGGGTGAGGAGCTCAGCAGTGCTGGAAAGCAGAGGCCTGTCCTTTGTGTTCCCTTTGGGATGGCAGTGGAAGTGCACTGAGTGCACATTCAGAGGCCCCTTCCTTCATGGCTTCTCACGCCACGACACCAAAACGAAATGTGCAAGGTGGCTTTGAATGACATTTATTCCTTTGAAATCTCTGCAGCAAGTGGTCTGAAACTGCTTTCTGAGGCAGCTCCTTGGGATCGGCTGTGAGGGGCTGAGGGCTGGCCTGAGCCCGGTGCTGTGTCCCACTGGGAGCAGCCCCCACAGCCTCACCTGCAGAGCAGGCACTGCCAGAGGCCCTGAGATCTCACCTGCCCTGCAGCCACCTTTGTAAAGGTGTTGCAAACATCAGCTGGCGCTGACTTTCCCTTGGAGCCCTTGGTTTAGTTACTGTGGGAATTTTGCTGAAGCGCCAGGTCGGATTTCCCCAGCCAGCTGTGATGGGGATGCCTCGGGAGTGGGGGCTCTGGGGGCAGCTGCCCGGGCAGGGGCTGAGCTCAGGGCCCTGTTGGGCCCATGGCCCCAGCAGCAGCAGCAGCAGCAGCAGCAGGCACAGGGCCCAAAGCCCCGTGCCCCTGCCCAGCACAGGCTGCCCTGTCCCCAGCTGTCACCCGAGTGGGGGCCCAGGGGCCAGTGGCCGCTGCCAGCAGCAGGAATGCGGGCAGGGTGAGGATGGCCTGGCTTGGCTTTTTGTCTCTTGAACAATGCGGGCTCAGGGCAGTGCAGAGCAGGCTGGGAAGCAGAGGCCTGAGCCATTGAGGCTGTGCCTTAAACATCAGCCCCTGCAGCAGCCCAGATCCAGGTGCCCCAGCTGCACAGGCTGTGGTGGCCTTCAGAGCGTGCAGGTGGATTTTGCATGGCTGTGGCCTGATGCTGGCTCTGGGCCCAGGAGTCCCTGTGGCTCCAGCAGGAAGGGTGGCTGAAGGTTTGCTGCCTGCTTTGGTGGCATGGCTGCAGGGGCCAGTGCTGTGAGAGCGCCTGTGTGAGAGCTGGTGACAGCTGAGCGCTTGGGGACAGCGCTGTGCCCCAGGCCAGGAAGGGCAGCAGTGCCCAGTGCCAGGAGTGGTGTCAGTGGGAGCCCCTGTGCACAGGGACCCCAGCCCCGGGTGGCTGTGCCAGCACCCCCAGGGACCCCCAGCCCTGGGAACCCGGAAAAAGTGGAACCCACAAGTGTGCAAAGGCTGCCTGTGCCCAAAGGAATGGC
Source organism: Emberiza elegans (assembly GCA_024865655.1). Taxonomy (NCBI): domain Eukaryota; kingdom Metazoa; phylum Chordata; class Aves; order Passeriformes; family Fringillidae; genus Emberiza; species Emberiza elegans. Next base: position 2,861 of record JALJVW010001608.1, on the reverse strand, counting down.
AAGGGAAGTCAGGTTTTAAAAAGAAATAGTATTTATTTGCCAAGATCGGCAAAAGCATGGATTTACAGAAAATGTTTCATTATAACAATGCTTATAACAACAAAACAACAATGTACAGAACATATTTACATGGGATCCGATGGTCTAACAATCTTCAAAACGTATTTACAGAAAAAACCTACAAACTACTAAACTACTGAACATCAAACGACAAAAACTTCCAAACTTTGAAACATATTTACAAAGGTGTCTGGTCTGTGCCATCATCTGGATCAGTCCTGAAGAAAGGAAGGAGCAGAGCTGCACTCAGCTGGCAGCACTGGGCCCAGCAGGGCTGGGTGCTGGGCCCCAGGGGCTGGGACGGGCTGGCAGGGCTGGCGTGGCCCCAGGCAAGCGCAGGGCAGGCCGGGCTGGTGCTTGTGCCACCCCAATCCAGGCCCCCTGCGGGCACCGTGTCCCTGAGCGGGGCATCCAGCCCAGCCCCAGCCTGGCCTCAGGGGACCCACTGTGTCTGTGGGCAGGGCGGGCAGCATCTGCCTGTCTTACCTGTGGGCTGCACCTTCATCCAAGGACCATGGGCCCTCCTCATCCTCCTCATCCACCTCCATATCCTCGATGACGCCCCCCCTGATCCACTTCCATGTCCTCGATGTTCTCCTCTCCTCTACTTCCATGTCCTCAACAGGGGAGGACATGGAAGCAGAGGGGAGTCCACCTCATCATTTCTTTCTCATTCAGCCCATGGTCCACTTCCATGGCCTCCACATTGTCTCTGTCAGTCTGCAAGGGCAGCACAATCTCCCAGTGGGCTTCCTGTCCCACACCATCCATTCCCACATGGCTGCAGCCTGCCCAAGCCGGGTGCCCCTGCCTGAAATGGCACTGTACCTCCATTGGCACAGCAGCGCACATCCTGCTGGGATTGAGCCCAGAGCTGGCGGCAGGAAAAGCCCAGGCAGCAGCTGCAGCTCACCACTGTTGGTCAGAGCTCAGAGCGAGCAGCAACTGACCCTGGGCAGCCGGGTGAAGTGTCTGCTCTGCTCGTTTCCAGGCCCTGGCTGTTCCACCTGAACCCTCTGGGAGCTGTGATGTCACTGAAATTTCAGGGCCCCCAAGTGCAGTGGGGGATGGGGATGGCAGAATGATCAAATCCTTGAGTGGTTTGGCTTGGAAGGACCCTAAAGATGATCTGTTCCACGCTGAGCAACCTCCCAGCACAGCAGGTGGCTGCGCCCTGTCCCACCTGGCCGTGGATGTTCCTGGGGATGGGGCATCCACAGGCTCTCTGCACTGGTCCCTGTGTCAGGGACAAGTACCCTGACAGTAAAGAACTTCTTCCCATCATCAAATCTCTTCCGACTCTTGCAGTTTGATCCCATTCCTGTGTGTCCTGTCACTGCAGTTCCTGTCAAAGAGAACTGTACACTTCCCCTGTGGGTCAGGCTGTTCCTGCAGGGTCACACGTGTGGCTGAACCTGCAGACAGGAGAGAGAGAAGCCAAGCTCCCAGTCAGAGACAATGGGGAAAGTGGCATGGGAGATGAGAGAAGAGGGAAAAAGTAGAGACATGCAAGGCTTTGGGTTGATGGGCTTTCAGATTCATGCCTTTTATTAGAGGCCAGGTTCCTGGTGCACACAATTCCCAAGCGTCTTCCTGAGACTTCATTGCTGGCTGAGGAGCTCAGCGGTGCTGAAAGCAGAGGCCTGTCCTTTGTGTTCCCTTTGGGATGGCAGTGAAGGATCCTGAGTGCACATTCAGAGGCCCTTCATGGCATTTCATGCAACGACACCAAAACTGCTTCCACAGAGCCTGTGGAGTTCTCACAGAGTCTTTGGGGTGTCCTTGATTTGTGGTGTTTGGAGTGTGATGGTTCTCCCTAAGGTTTTTAGGCCGAGATGCTTCCAGGGGCCGCTTTTGACTTTATCTGCTGCAATCTCAAAACCTTTCTCCTGTACCGCAGGGATGACATCTGGTACTGCAACGTCCAAAATGATTTGAGCGCCTGCACAAACTAATGTGACCTTAGCTAGGCTGGCATCATGGTGTAGGGATGCCCTAATGGTGCATGCCTGGGCCATTTGTGCAATGATGGGTTTTGGGAAAGTGACATGAGGGATGAGAGAATAAGGAAAAGTAGAGACATGCAAGGCATTGGGTTGGGTGGCCTGTGGGATTCATGCCTTTATGAGAGGCCAGGTTTGCAGGTGCGCCAATTCCTGCATCTTCCCGAGATTTCATTGTTGGGTGAGGAGCTCAGCAGTGCTGAAAGCAGAGGCCTGTCCTTTGTGTTCCCTTTGGGATGGCAGTGGAAGTGCCCTGAGTGCACATTCAGAGGCCCCTTCATGGCTTCTCACGCCACGACACCAAAACGAAATGTGCAAGGTGGCTTTTGAATGACATTTATTCCTTTGAAATCTCTGCAGCAAGTGGTCTGAAACTGCTTTCTGAGGCAGCTCCTTGGGATCGGGCTGTGAGGGGCTGAGGGCTGGCCTGAGCCTGGTGCTGTGTCCCACTGGGAGCAGCCCCACAGCCTCACCTGCAGAGCAGGCACTGCCAGAGGCCCTGAGATCTCACCTGCCCTGCAGCCACCTTTTGTAAAGGTGTTGCAAACATCAGCTGGTGCTGACTTTCCCTTGGACCCCTTGGTTTAGTTACTGTGGGGAATTTCTTTGCTGAAGCGCTGGGATTTCCCCCAGCCAGCTGTGATGGGGATGCTCGGGAGTGGGGCTCTGGGGCAGCTGCCCGGCAGGGGCTGAGCCGGGCCCTGTTGGGCCCATGGCCCCAGCAGCAGCAGCAGCAGCAGCAGCACAGGGCCCAGTTCCCCGTGCCCCTGCCCAGCGCAGGCTGCCCTGTCCCCGCAG
>JALJVW010001606.1:0-26168 GCA_024865655.1 Emberiza elegans | reverse complement strand
CCCCAGTGCTCCAGGGGCTGATGAGCAGCAGCCCTCGACATGCCAGGGTCAGCTGGACCTGTCAGGTGGCCCCAGGTGGCCCAGCCAGCCAGGCCTTGATGCCTTGAGAGGCTGCCTAGAACAAAGGCTGGACAGTGTTACAGGAATAAAGTAGGGATTTATTAAAAGGCCTTCAGAGGATACACCTGGGGCAGTACAAGAGCCCAGCTGAGGGTACACCCAAGATGGACAATGGGTCATGTATTTTCACATTTTTATAAGTTTTGGTCCATTTCCATATTGGGGTTAATTGTCCAATTACAGCTTCAGGTTATGAAGTCCCATCCTCCCAGTCTGCTCTCATCAATTCACTGTTTGCACTTTTTGGGCCTGAAGCTGCCACAGTGTCCTTGGCTCTTCTAGGTTTCTAGGTTTCCTACTCCAGTTATGGAGAAATATTTCAAAGAGCTTCTAAAAAATATACACTCCTATTTTAAAGGGTGTATTTTATTACTGCTCTCTTTGGAGCAGAGACAATTGCAGCATTCTGTGATTGATATTGACCCAGGGTCTCTCCTCAGCAGCTCTGGCCTGCTCACAGAAGCTGTGCCTTGAGCTCTGACCCAGTGTGGACAACCTTGCTCCACATTGCCCAGCCCCATCCTGTCTGTCCTCACTCCCCTGGGCCCTGCTGTGCTTGGAGAGCTGGCTGCACTCAGCCTAAGAGGGGTTTTCCCTTTTTGGGGTTTTTTGAAGCAATCTGAAACTCCTGAGTTTCCCCACTGCAAACATACACACTCCTCAGGTGTGTGCCAAGACCAAGCTGTCACCAATAATGTTCCCCTCACCCAAGGCAGAACTGTGCAGGAAATGTTTTAGACCTTTGGACTCCATGGTTCCATGAGGCCCTGCTCTGTGGCAATGGACTTTTGGTTCCATGAGGTTCTGTACTCAACAGTGGTATCCTTAGTTCCAAGTGTCACCATGGCCCCTTGGTTCCATGGGGCCCCGCTGTGTCACAATGGGCTCCATGATTCCATGATTAATGCAAAAGCTTTGCATAAACAATGAGCAACACCATGGTCTCCTTGGATCCGCATTGTCACAATGAACAATGGGTTCCACGAGATCCCAAACTGTCACAATGGATATTTGGCTCCATGTGGCCCCTCTGTGTCACAAAGGACCCTTGGTTCCATCAGGCCCCACAGTGTCACAGGGGTTTCCTTGGTTCTGTTATAAATGATCAATTGAAAGCCAAATTATCAAAAATGCAAAAATATTTATTTATCTTTTTCCGTGACCAAAATACGGTCCTCAAAACCACCACAGCCAAAGAGACAGCATCGAGCCCGGGAGCGGTGCTGGGTGAACCTGGATCCGATTTCTATCGCATCAGACCCTCCCCTGTTCACGAGAGCCACTTCTAGCGGGGATGTTTTATACAGTTTATTATGCCTGAGGCAGAGGAGTCCTAGTTTCTTTTGTAACTCTGCATATTCATAGTTGGTTCTTCCGCTGTGCAGAGCTGGACAATTGCCATTTCCTGGTTGATAGCCAGCGCTGATCGAATCTGGGGAAGTCACGTATTCACATGTATCTTTCTGACGACTTCGGCTCTCTTGATTGATGTTATCAACAGGGCAATGATTGCTCTTAGGCGTCTTCCGATGATTTGGGATGGCGGTGATCATCACGTTGGGTGCATCTATTCATAAGCTGACTGCCGATTGTTCTCCTGCCACCTTCAGGAATTTCAGAGTTTGAATACACGTCCACCTCTCAGGCTGCTTGTGGTCAGAGACTCGTTTGGATTTCACAATCTTTATAAAATACATTCTTTGATAGCATGAGTTATTTCCCAACATATATTACAATCCCTCCCCTTCAATATAAACACATTAATTCATGCTCCCTCTACAACCCAAATAACTATCATCTATTTAATTTCTACATCTACCCTCCACCTCTAAGGATCTCCTACAAAGAGAAGGCTTTATTAAATTCTCATCATGCCCTGCTCTCCTTGCGGGACCCCTTGATAGCCATTATAATTGTTGTCATTGCATTTGACCTGTTTCTCAAATTTTGCCAGAACTTCAGCAGCACTGCTCGTCCACTTCCCTTCTCCCAGGCTCATGATTTTGGACACACTCTTTCCGGAAGCCAGCTCCAGGTCCACGGGCACTACTGCTATCTGCATGCCCTGTACCACAGAGTGTATCAGTCTAATAAAACAAGGTATTAGACAAGGGAGGAATATGACTCCTGCTACTGAAAAAAGTACAAAAAGCATTATTTTGTTCCACCAGGCCCTGTCAAATAATCTGTCCCACCAAGATGACTGCAAAATTGAATTTCACTTGTGAACTGGGACATGGGCCACCTTTTTCATTTTGGCTGCTAAACCTCTTATGGTCTCCCCATTATCATCAATTTCAATGCAACACTCCGATTTGTTGAATTTCCCACACACTCCCCCTTCTTTGGCCAGCAAATAGTCTAAAGCGATTTGATTCTGGTACACAAAAGCCTGCACCTGAGTGTGCTGCCAACTTAATAAGTCCAGGGCCTCTGAGGTGTGATTCGACACAATTTCCACCACTGCCTGCAGCCTGATCAATTGGTTCAGCAGATAGATTGGAGTCCTATATCCATAACTTCTGTCCTGAGCCCACGTGGCTGGCCCATAATAATCAATTATCCTTGCCACCGGCCATTCTTCCTCCCCGCAAGTTTGCCTGCCACTTATGACAGGTATCATTTTCTTCAAGCTTCTCCTCTCCCTGCTCAGGGTCTCATACAATGGGGCCCCTAGCATGCTACTTTTTATTTGGGGAAGAGCGAAGAATACTGGTCGGATCATGACCAAAGTGCATGATCCATCTGGGAGGTAACTCGCTGTACGCCTTCTTTCCATAAATCAAATAAATTCCGTCTGGGGCTTTCCATCTGATATTAGTTTTCCCTGGGTGTGCCCAATATTCTTTCAGCCCTCCCAAGGATTGGTAAGGATTGGCTCCGGGACTCTTGACCCAGCAAAGTCCCATCTGACCATTCCAATCACAATTTGTCTCATTTTTCTGACTCCAGTGACCTGTAGGAGGTTCTGGTTGCCAGACTTTGCTCCTTCTATTTGAATGTACCATCAGGGTGGTTATACACAGAGTATATCCCACCATTTCAGTATATTCCTTCCCTTCTTGACTGATGCAGATTGTTCCAATCAATCGCTGGTCCAACACTCATCCCTCAGGTCCCTGGGCCAACTTTGAGACCCTTGGATTGTCCCACTTCAAAAGTTGTTCCGGAGCTAAACCCTCACCCTTCCAGGGCCATTTCTCTGCCAATTTCAGCCCTCCACAAATCCAGCAGTTTGACAGTCCCAATTCAGTGGCAATCTCCTGAACCAAATCAATGAATAGTTTTGATCTGGGGAAGCTAATCCCCCATCAGCATATTGTTTCTCGAGCTGCTCGTACTGTTCACTCAGAGTTTTCATCCTCTCCTGTTCCACTCTTTTCTTTCTTAATTCTGACTCCCTTCTCTTCAGTTCCTGAGTAATCTCTTTCATTTTTCCCTCAGGATCTATCCCATCTTTGTTTTTCACAAAACAGACAGCCCTATCATATTGCAGGCAGACTCTATCATTGTTTGCCTGTGCTAAATCCAATATGATTGGCTCTCTATTCAGGGTGAATTTGTTATCAAAATTTATATTTCTTCCCACCCAGTACATTTTCCCATTCATCACACACATTCCCAACTTTGAATTGGTGTAACACAATGGATTCACTTGATGATACACTACAAAAATCGATTCTGTCTTTCCCCCGACCCACATTGTCCGGTTACATTGACTGCAAACCGGGATCGACATTGGCTCTACATTTCTCTTCAGCACTCAGTGTTTGTGCTTGTCTGACTGCCTGTTCTGTGTCCCAGCCTTCAGATCTAAACACAGGCTCTCTTTGCCCAATCTGCACAATTTCACCCGTGTGCCATTTATCAAACAATACCTGCCAGGCTCCCTGATGCATTCCTCCAGGGCTTGGTATGCTGAGATCCCCCTTTCCCTTTGTTTGATTGGGACAATCTGAGTGCATTCACTGCACTCATCCACAGAGCTCTGGTTTCCGTCATGGATCGGGGTCTCAGTGTGCAGACTCAGCGTCCCACACATGGCTAGGCTCAGGCCAATCAGGATTCCCACCAGGCGTACTCCTCTGCCTTTGCCTCTGCCCCCTGAGGTGCCACCAGTGGCAAGGAAGACCATCTTCGCAGCAGCAGGAGTACTCTTCAGGGAATACATTCTCAGACCTTGCCGCATACCTCCTCTTAAAGGCACCCCACCTTGAGATCTTAACAACATCTGAGCTGCACGGTACCTTGATTGACTTCTGACACTCCACATCCAATATCTCTGCCTTAGATTTGAGTTTTCCACACACCCCATTCTGGAAAATGTGGAACCACTCTTGTGAATCTAATTCAATAATTCCTAAATTTGTAGCTAGGGTTATAATGTGGTCAGTCAGCTCAAGCTCCTCCTCCAAACACTGGGTGCACAATGCCTTTGGCCTCTGCCCCTTCTACAATGTACAACAAAAACCCATTGACAATATTCACACTTGAAGTGTACAAGCAGATAGCATACACAATCTGACAGTGTACAACCTATCCAGTCACTGTTGGTCATTTATGTGGATGACAAAGCTTGATCTTTAGGTTGCCTGCAGAAGAGGTGATTCTCCACTCAGGAGCCTCCTCCTGATGCTCAACCTTTTTCACTCTGGACGTGCATGTCCAACCTTTCTCCGCCGGTGAATGGCCATGTCTGTTGTCAGAAGGACAAGAAAGGGACCTTCCCAGTGAGGGGAGAGGGGTATGTCTTTCCACACTTTCACAAGCACTCTGTCACCTGGTTTAATTTTGTGGATAGTAAATCTCAGAGGGGCACTCTGAGATACTATCCCCTGTTTTCTCAATTCTTGTAGGTTTTTGTTTATCGCTATTAAATACAGTTGAATCTGGCTGTCCTCCAGTCTGGGGTGTCCCACTGGCATCCCGTGCTTATGTGGCATTCCATATAGCATTTCGAAGGGTGAGAGCCCCATCTCTGCATTGTCCTGATATTAAGCAAGGCAAGAGGGGGGCATTTCAGCCAGGACATCTGAGTTTCTAAAATTAATTTAGACAACTGCCCTTTCAAAGTCTGAGTCATCCTTTCAACTTGTCCCAAGCTCTGGGGATGCCATGGGGTGTGGTATTCCCATCAAATGCCTAGCACCTCTGCCATCTATTTAATAATCTTCGAAGTAAAATGCGTCCCTTGATCTGAGTCTATGTAATTTACCACCCCATATCAGGGCACAATTTCTTCCAGCAATTTCCTGGACACTGTATGAGCCATTGCCCTTGGGCTGGGGAAAGCTTCCACCCAGTGAGTCAATTTGTCCACTATTACAAGCACAAATTTGAACCTTCCCACCTTGGGCAATTCAGTAAAATTGACTTGAATTCTTTCAAAAGGTCGGTACGCAAGAGGGCAACTCCCCAGGATTGCCTGTCTTGCCTTAGTTTTGTTAACCTTCTGGCAGATCAGGCATCCTTGTACCTCTTGTTTGGCCAATTCATAAATTCCTCTGCATACGAAAAATTTCAAAAACTGTTCAGCCAGTGCCTGAGCCCCCCAGTGTGTTCACTGGTGCAGACTCCTCAAAATTCTTCTGGTAAAGCCTTTAGAGACTAGTTCTCTCCCATCTGGTAATTTCCACTTACCTTCTTCCAATTTTCCCCCAATTTTCTCATAACTTTCAATCTCCTTTTGGGGAGGGCTGAGGAGGGTCGTTGGGGACCTCGATCCCTTCAATCTCTGGGGTACTTACCGTCATCAGTGCCGCGGTCTTGGCCTCCTGGTCTGCCAGGTTGTTTCCCTGGGTCCGGAACTGCATCCCTGCCTGATGTCCCTTCACATGGACCACCGAAATTTCCTCCGGCCCCCTTATTGCTTCCAAAATTTGCCGGATCAGTTCTCCATGCATCAGTCCCCATCCCCGTGTTTTGATCAACCCCCTCTCTTCCCAAATTTTCCCAAAGGTGTGAACCACCCTAAAGGCATACCTAGAGTCTGTAAAAATTGTTCCCTTCTTTCCCTTCAGTCCTTTCAAGGCTCTCAGAACTGCGTACAATTTGCAAGCCTGTGCTGACCAACCCGTGTTCAGGGGGCCAGCCTCCATCACTTTCCCTGTTCACATGTCCACAATTGCATATCCTGACTTCCTTTTCCCATCGATCACCCTGCTTGAACCATCTACAAATAATTTTTCCCCTTCATCTAATTCCCCTTCTTCCAAATTCTCCCTACTCTTTGTCTGCAATTTGACCGCCTCCACACAATCATGGACGAGCTTTTCTGAAGCTTCCCCAAACAAAAACTGAGCTGGGTATTGCGCGGTTGTTGTCCACAATTCCAAATCCTATGAATGAATCAAAATGGTTTCATACTTCACCAATCTAGCATCCATGAGCCATTTATCTGCCTTCTGTTCCAGTATACCCTGCACATTTTGCAGTGCAGATATTACCAAAGGTGCCCCAAAGGTTACTTTCTTAGCTTCTTCCATCAACAATGCTACAGCTACGATCTCTTGCAGGCACGTGGGCCAGCCCCTGCTGACCATGTCCAAAAGCCTAGACAAGTAACCCACCAGTTTCCTGACTCCTGCCCAGTCCTGTGTCAGCACACCATGTGCCGTGTGATCGCTCACATCCACGAACAACTGGAATGGCCATCTCACATCAGGGAGGCTCAGCACTGGTGCTGCTGTGAGCGTTTCTTTGACTCCCCTGAATTCATCCTTGTTTTTTTCTGTCCATTTGACTCTGTCTGTGGTGAGTTTTCCATACAAAAATTTCACCTTCTCACTGTATCCCTCGATCCACTGCCGGCAATACCCCAACAACCCCAGAAGTTGCCTAACTTCTCTTTTTGTCTGTGGGGGTGGTAAGGCAATAATCCCTGCCACCCTTTCAGGATCTAACTTCTTTTTCCCTCTAGTTAACCAATGTCCCAAGTACCTGACCTCGGGCTCTGTGAATTTCAGCTTTGACTTTGACACCTTCAATCGTTCCTCCCCTAAAAAGCTCAAAAGTTCAATGGTACTCGTCCTCACATCCTCCTCCCTTGGACCTGCAATCAACAAATCATCTACATATTGTAGCAATTTTGTTCCCTCCATTGGTACAAAGTGACTCAGCACCTGTTCAAGTGCATGCCCGAACAGGTTTGGGGAATCAACAAAGCCCTGAGGCAACGATGTCCCTCTGAGCTGCTGCTTTCTGTTCGTCTCTGGGTCTTCCCACTGAAATGGAAAGTAATCTCTGCTGTCCTCTGCTAAAGGACAGGTCCAAAAAGCATCTTTCAAATCAATCACGCTGTACCACGTGCCCTCGAGAGAGATGTTATTCAGCAGGGTGTAAGGATTTGAGACTGTGGGGAACAAAATCTTAGTTCTCTGATTCACAGCCCTTAAATCTTGCACTAGCCTGTAGCTACCGTCTATCTTTTTCACAGCCAGAACTGGGGTGTTGTGCTGGGACATGCACAGCTCCAATGTTCCTTTCTTTATTAATTCATCAATCACTGGTTTCAGTCCCTTCCTCCCTTCCATGGGGATGGGGTACTGTTTGACCCAAATGGGGTCCCCTGGCCTTTCAATTTCAATGTGGATTGGCTCGATGTCCAGCCTCCTGGCCTCCCCTTGGACATACCAAACCTTTGGATCAATTTTCTCTTCATCCTGGGTGGTGAGTTTATACAACCTCACCTTGAGCTGGGAATTTTCTACTGCTAAACTGATTTCCAATGCCACCATCAAGTCCCGTCCCAGCAAGTTAAAGTCTGCATCTTTTATTAACATATTTCCTATACACCTTTTAGTTTCTGTCTATATTTCGACATCCTTTATAATCGGAACCTTAAAAGGTTCCCCCTTTGCCCCAGTTACCATCATTGTATCATCACTCAGAGAGCACCCTCACGATAGCATCTGCACCGTGGTCCGTTCTGCCCCGGAATCTACTAAAAACCAAATTTCTGGCCTGTGGGGTCCCACTCTCAATTTTATCAAAGGCTCCCTCAGTGTTCCAGGACCCCAAACTGAAAAGCCCCTGACACCCCTAATCTTCCTGAAACATTGTTTGATCCTTGACCTTGTTGGGACAACTCTTCCGAATGTGCCCCTTTTGCTTGCAGTAGTAGCACTTGATGTCCTTCTTCTGGTTGTTGGAGCCCTTTTCCTGGGAAGGATTTTGTTTCTTTGCCGGCACCTTTTTCTCCAAGTCTCTGACCTTTTTCTGTGCTTCTCTTACTGCAGCCACCAGCACTTTCACCTGAATCTTTTGTTTTTCTTCATCTCTTCTCATGTAGATTTTCTGGGCTTCTCGGAGCAATTCCTGCAGTTCCCTGTCCTGCCATCCATCTATCTTTTCCAATTTCTTCCTTATGCCTTCCCATGATTTTGCCACAAATTGGGTTTTCAGCAAGACTGCCCCAATTGGAGAGTCGGGGTCCATCCCAGAATACATTCTCAGGCCCTTTCAGAGCCTTTCCAGCCAGTCCGTGGGGGTTTCGTCTTTTCCCTGACATTCCCTGAGTACTTTGCTCATGTTTTGCCCCTTCGGCACCACCTCCCTGATACCTTGTATTATCATATTTCTCAAATGTATCATTTTCTGCCTCCCTTCCTCTGTCTGGGTGTTCCAAGATGGCTTTTGGTCTGGCCACCTCTGATCTCCCCAGTGGCCCTGGGGATTCCTGTTCTCTCAATCTCTGATCGTGGCTTGTCAGGTCATTTTTCCCTGCTCGTTGTTGAAGAGCGACCTCAGGATTGCATTGAGATCCTCGTACGTGTAGGTGCTGGTTCCTAGAAATCCATCTAGTCTTTCTGCCACTCCCAAAGGATCGTCCATCAATTTCCCCATTTCTTTCTTGAAAGCCCTGACGTCCCTGGTGTCGATCGGCATGTGTATGAAGCCGATAATTCCCAGAGTCGTCGGTACCTCCCGTAAAGGGAAGAGACTGGGCTTTCCTCCTCATCATCACTATCTCCAGTGATTGCCCTCCTTGTCCTCTGCCCTGTTCAATGGGCCGGAGGAGAGTTTGCTTTCTTTGGGGAAATTACCTGTTTCTTCTCGATTTTGGGAAGGGTTGGTGGCTGGGGCTGCTCGCATGGGAGTGGAGGTGCTGATGCCTGCTCACATGGGAGGGAAGGCGCCACAGCCAGCTCCGGTGGGAGCGGTGGTGCTGAAGCCTGTCCCTGCAGGATCGATGCCTTGGGAGGCAACACAGGCACCTGAGGTACCTGGGCTGGCACAGGCCGGAGGGGAGGTACAAGGTAGGGCAGTGGAAGGTTTTCCAGTGGTTCCCACTCCTTGTCCCGGTTTGCCGAGCGTTTGAGAGCTCTGATCGGGTATAACCCCGAACACGCGTATTTCCACATCTCAGTGTACTCAATTTCCTCAAAATCCTGCGGGTGGTGATCGACTACATGGTCAAACAGGGATTCCCACCTCCATATCTTGAAAGTGCCGAACAGTGGCCAAACCATATATTTTGCAATCTCCTTTCCCCCGCCACTTTTCCATACAAAAATGGATCATCTTTTCCTTGGATTTTCCCACCCTCCTGGGGCTGTCATCCCAATGTTCCAACACCCACCCCAACAGGCTTCCCCTTAGGATTTCTGACAAAAACCTTTTTGGGAACCTGGGGAGGGTTTCCCTGGGGCTTTCTCTGGCACTTGCTCTTTTTCAGTCCTATCTTTCAAAAAACCCCTTTCGCTATTTCTCTTACCTCAAGTCCTTTTTGGCTGGGATTATCTGCATGAATCCCAAATCTTTTGATGCTTGACATCTGTTTCAACCTACCAGCTTACTTAGCCTCACAGAGAACCATGGGCTTTTTAGCTGTTAATGAGCTCTCTTACCTGAACTCTGGACCAGAAGGTTTACCAGCTCCCAAACCCTTTGGGAACGTCCCTTCCCTTCTGATCCAAACCTGTGATCAAACCCCTGAACTCCCTGTGAGTTTCAGGCTTCACGTGTGTGATGAGCCAAGGTGTCCACTTCCCCCGTGACCAACCACTTCCCTCGCAGGAGAGTGGAACTGCGATTGTGGGGTGCACACTCGCTTCGTGATAGAATCACGTCTCACTCACACACGCTCGATCACACCCCACTCAACCACACGGTACTAACAGTTCCTTTTCCCATGTGGATTCTTCATGCATGTAGACATTTCCAAGTGAGAAAGCACCGCAGCCCCGGAGATCCCTCTCTGGATTGCTCCAAGCTCCCAAGAGCTTTGGGCCTGTTTTTATCCTCTCTTTGGCTGTGGTTCTGGCTTTTGTTCGGTAGCTGATTGGTTCCACTGGTTCCCAATCCTGTCAGGCTGCTGAAATCAGCAGGGTGCCTCCTGACTGGAGAGGGGGTCCCCAGACCCCCAAATTCAGATCACATCGCGGTCACCAGAATTGTTATAAATGATCAACAAGAAAGCCAAATTAATGAATGCGAAAGATTTTATTTTCGTGACCAAAATACGGTCCTCAAAAACCACAGCCAAAGATTGGCGCTGGGTGAACACAGATCCGACATCTATCGCATCGGATCTCCCTCTGTTCATGAATGCCATTTCCAGCGGGGCTGTTTTATATAGCTTTTATGCCTGAGGCCGAGGTGCCCCAATTTCTTTTGTAACCCCACATATGTATGAAGGTTTCTTTCACTGTGCAAGGCTGGATCATTGATGTTTCCTGAATAGTGGCAGGCGCTGATCATGTCAGGGGAAGTCGCGTATTCAGATGTATAGTCCCTTGGTGACTTCAGTTATCTTGATTGATGATATCTATCAAGTGATTATCATCCTTGGGTGTTCCCTGATGGCTCTGGGGGAAGCCCATCTCCGCGCCGCCCACGTTATTTTATTAGTAAATGAGGCATTGTTCTCCTGCTGCCACTAGGAGTTTCATAATTCCAATGCAGTAATCTGTCTCCAGATTGCTCGTGGTCAGAGGCTCATTGGATATTAGATTCCTTTTCTAATTTTTATTTCAGATATTTTCCCCTTAAGCATGAATTACTTTAAAATATATATTACAGGATCTCTCAGGAAATGTCACTGCAAGAGCAGTGTTGATCAGCCCGGTGCTTCCTTTGTGCTGTGCCTTACACTGCTGTTTTGTTTTGTTCTGCTTTTAGAGCCTGCCTGTGAAGAGAAGCCCCCAAGGAGAGCGGAGGCTGCTGAAACATCCGACATCCTCATCCTAAGCAAGGGACGGAACAGCACAGACTGCTGAAAAGATTCCAGCTGGTCTCAGGGCACAGAGAAAGCCAAAGCTGTTTAACTTAGTATTTGGTTGTCCATGTCTGTATAAAAGAATCCTCTAAAATGTCAGCTTTCAAGAAAATGTCCTAGGTTGATGTTTCCTGTGCTGGTGGGAGTCTTTTAAACCCAGCCTTCTCCTGACTTCTCTGCTGTTGCAGTTCCATTGACAGAGGTTGTTGTCTTTTACCCCTTCCCATGGGCAGGCCGTTGTTCAGCCATCTCCAGGACAGCAGGGCCCCATCCCACATCACTGTGACCTGGGAAGGCAAAATCCATCACTCCAAATGTCCCCCTTTGCTCCTTCTTGCCAGGCATCTGACCCTGGCACTGGGGTTTGCTGCTGGTTGCTGCAGGAAAAGGGAAAACCCTGTGACATTTTGGGACACATGGAATCAAGGAAACCCCTGTGACACTGTGGGGCCTGATGGAACCAAGGGTCCTTTGTGACACAGAGGGGCCACATGGAGCCAAACATCCATTGTGACAGTTTGGGATCTCATGGAACCCATTGTTCGTTGCAACAATGCGGATCCAAGGAGACCATGGTGTTGCTCGTTGTTAATGCAAAGCTTTTGCACTAATCATGGAATCATGGAGCCCATTGTGACACAGCGGGGCCCTGTGGAACCAAGGGGCCATGGTGACACTTAGAACCAAGGATACCACTGTTGAGTACAGAACCTCATGGAACCAAAAGTCCATTGCCACAGAGCAAGGCCTCATGGAAACATGGAGTCCAAAGGTCTAAAACATTTCCTGCACAGTTCTGCCTTGGGTCAGGGGAACGTTATTGGTGACAGCTTGGTCTTGACACACACCTGAGTAGACACACACTCCCTACATCCAATGAGCTGTGTGTCTGTTTCCAGTGGGGAAACTCAGGAGTTTCAGATTGCTTCAAGAAATACAAAAAGGGAAAACCCCTCTTAGGCTGAGTGCAGCCAGCTCTCCAAGCACAGCAGGGCCCAGGGGAGTGAGGACAGACAGGATGGGGCTGGGCAATGTGGAGCAAGGTTGTCCACCCTGGGTCAGAGCTTAAGGCACAGCTTCTGTGAGCAGGCCAGAGCTGCTGAGGAGAGACCCTGGGTCAATATCAATCACAGAATGCTGCAATTGTCTCTGCTCCAAAGAGAGCAGTAATAAAATTCACCCTTTAAAATAGGACTGCATATTTTTAGAAGCTCTTTGAAATATTTCTCCATAACTGGAGTAGGAGACTTAGAAACCTCGGAGAGCCAAGGACACTTGGCAGCTTCAGGCCCAAAAAGTGCAAACAGTGAATTGAGGAGAGCAGACTGGGAGGATGGGACTTCATAACCTGAAGCTGTAATTGGACAATTAACCCAAATATGGAAATGGACCAAAACCTATAAAAGTGTGAAAATGTGTGCCCTATCATCCATCTTGGGTGTACCCTCAGTGGGGCCCTTGTACTGCCCCAGGTGTATCCTCTGAAGGCCTTTTAATAAATCCCTACTTTATTCCTGTAACACTGTCCAGCCTTTGTTCTAGGCAGCCTCTCAAGGCATCAAGGCCTGGCTGGCTGGGCCACCTGGGGCCACCTGACAGGTCCAGCTGACCCTGGCATGTCGAGGGCTGCTGCTCATCAGCCCCTGGAGCACTGGGGCTCTGGGCTCTCCTTCCTGTGGAAAGAACTGTCCTTCTCCTCCAGGTGCCCGTGGCCAAAATCAGGATTCCTCCTCCAGATTTCCATCTATGCAAAGATTGTTCCCAGATGAAATCTGCCAGGACAGACAGATCTGGCTGGCTTGGCCACCCAGGGGCCACCTCTCATCTGCCTTTGAAACACTGGGACCATGTGCTTTTCTTTCCTTTGGGAAAAAAGCACCTTTCCCATCCAGGCACCCATGGTCAAAGTTGGGAATCCACCTCCGGAATTCCCTGTATCTAGGGATTTCTTCCAGACAAAAACTGCCAGGAGAGACAGGTCTGGCTGGCCTTGGCTTCTTGAGGGGTGGCTCTCATCTGCCTTTGAAACACTGGGGCTCTGTGCTTTCCATCCTAATGAAAAGAACTCTCCTTCCTGGCCAGGTGCCCACAGCCAAAACTGACATTCCACTTGGCAAATTCCCTACTTCCAATGATTCCCCCAGATGAAAGGTGCCAGGAGAGACAGATCAGGCTCTCTTGGCCCATCGGTGGTCACCTCTTGTGTTCTTCCAAAACACTTCGGCTTCTCATTTTTCTTTCTTATGGAAAAACCATCCATCTTGACCAGGTGCCCATGGTCAAAACTGAGATTCCACCTCCCAAATTCTGTATATGCAAGGATTCCTCCATGATGAAAGCTGCCAGGACAAACAGGTCTGGCTGGCTTGGCCTCTCAGGAGCCTTCTCTCTCTACTTCTTCCCCTGGAACCCTTGAGCTCTGTGCTTTCCTTCCAATGGAAAACTGCCCTCATTATCAATGCTGAATTGGCCAAAATTCTGATTGCACTAACAAAATTTCCTATATCCAAGGGCTGCTTTCAGACAAAAGCTGCCAGGACAGAGAGCTCTGGCTGGCCTTGACCTCTGATGGCCACCTTTCATCTGGCTCTCAAACACCAGTGTTCCATGCTTTCCTTCCTATGGAAAAGAACCGTCCTTCACCTCCAGGCATCAATGTCCAAAACTGGTATTCTGCCTCTAAAACTCCCTGTATCCAAGGATGGCTGCCAGACAAAATCTGCCAGCACCGTCTAATCTGGCTGCCCTTGGCCTCTCGTGGCTGCACCTCATCTGCCCCTGGAACCCTGGGGCTCAGCTGTTTCCTTCCTATGGAGACCACTGCGACACAGTGAGGACCTGGTGGAACCATGAAGACCATTGTGACACTTTAGGATACCATGGTGACACCTTGGGGCTTCATGGAACCAAGGAGACCATTAGGACCCTTCAGGGCCTCGTGTCACCAAGGGGCCACTGTGACAACTCAGGGCCTCATGGAATCAAGGAACCACTGGGACATTGTGGGGCCCCATGGAATGAGAGGAACATGGAACACATCTGGCTGATTTGGCCTTCCAGGGGTGACCTGACAGGTCTGGCTGATCTTGGAATGTCAAGGGCTGCCTCTCATCTGCCCATGAACCACTGGGGATCCGTGCTTTCCTTCCTATGGAAAAGAACTGTCTCTCTTTTCAGACACCCATGGACAAAATTAGTACTCACCCTAAAAATTTCCTGTATGCAAGGGAAAGATACCCAGAAAAAAGCTGCCAGCTCTGCCTGGCCTTGGCCTCTGGTGGTCACATCTCATCTGCCTTGGAAGCACCAGGGCTCTGTGCCTTCCTTCCTATGAAAAAGAACTGCCCCTCTTGTCCAGGGGCCATGGCAGTAATTGGAAATTGGTTGCCAAAATTCCATCTATCCCAGGATTGCTCCCAGACAAAAGCTGCCAGGACAGACACCTCTGCCTGGCCTTGACCTCTGGGGATATTCTTAGACTATGAGAATTATGTTTTCATCTGAAAACACCTGGGAGAGGGCCAAGAGATATCCCAGGCTGGGGTTTGCAGGCCTCAAGAACATAACCCACATATGGAGGCTGAGGATGCAGGGCTCAGTTGTGAAGAGACTGAGGACAGAACAGGAGTGGCCTGGCAGAGCTGGAAGGGCGGATTCAGAAATGGTGGAGCTTTTTGTCCATAGTGGGAAAGAGGCAGATATGATAGCACAAATACAGAAGGGGAGGCCCAGACTGGACACAAGGAGAAAGGAATTTCCCCTCCCAGGGCAGGGCTGTGGTGTAACACATTCCCCAGAAGGAGCCTGGGTCAGCCCAAGGCTCTGTGTGGGCAGGCAGAGGCAGGCAGGAGGCAGAGCTGTCAGCAAAGGAAGGGCCCAGCCAGGTGGGGCAGCCGGGGGATGCCAACAGCCTGCAGGGACAGAGGCGCAGGGCAGGGACACCGTAGGACAGCCTGGGCTGCACAGGGCACAGGCATGTGCAGCAGCTGCAAGACAGCCCTGCCAGAGCCAACTTGGGCAGCACTTTGGCCATGGCTGCTGGGCCTGGGCCTGAGCCAGGAGCAGGAGACAAGTGACCCTTGCAGGCCTGGGGCCTCATTGCCTCCTTGGCCCTGCTCAGCAGCCTGGCAGGGGCCGCCCCATGCTCCTGCCCTTGGCATTGCACATCCCCACATGCCAGTGCCCATCCCGGGAAGAGCCCTGAGCAAGGAGGGAGGGACAGCATCTGCCTGGCCAGGGGCTGGGGCTCAGGCCTTGGCCCTTGGCATTCCTCAAACACATCCAGCTTTGCTCAGCACCAGACACCTTTGCCTTGTTTGTCCCCAGCTGTCATCACTGCCTCCAGTGTTCTGCTCTAACTGGAACCTGGGGACACTTTCTCAGTCATGTCCCTCAGTGGGATCCATTAAAACTTCAAGAAACTTTGGAGTTTAAATTTAACTTTGAGTTGTTGAGAAGTTTTTGAACACCTCTCAGGGACTGAGTCTGATGTAAACAACACCAAATCCCCAAGAGGCTCATTAAAGTCCTTGTGCTGTGTCTGTGCTGCTGAGCTTTAAAGGAACAGCTCTTCCCAGGACCAGCTCCTCTCCCAGCCCAGCAGGGCTGAGGGCTCTCTGCCTGCAGGCACTGAGGGGACAGGAGCCAGGCAGAGACAGGCTGAAGGCAATCAGGATTGGGAAGACATTGAGCTGAGACTTCACTTGGGGAAAGATCTTCACAGCCCTCTGCATGGTGAGTGTGTGGGTGCAGGGCAATGTCCCCTGTGCTCCTGGAGGGATCTCCTGAAGCCAGCACACCCCACAGCCTGGGGGATGTGTCAGGAGGACTCTCCCAGTTTCTCTGTGGCACAGGAGGAGGAGGAGGAGGAGGATGTGCTGCAGAGCGGGGCTGCCCTGGGCACCGTCAGAGGGACAGGGCAGGACGGCTCCTGCTGCCAGGGACGGCTGCAGGGGCTGAAGCTGGGGCTGCAGCCAGGGCTGCCCAGGGCTGTCCTGCAGAGCAGCTCCTGCAGCCCTCAGGGCTCTTGGCCAGCCCAGGGCATGTGCCACCTGCCAGGGGCAGCTCTCAGCCTGCCTGGCAGCTCCCCATGGACGCTGCAGGGCAGAAGTTGGAGGTGGAAGGAGCCACCCCCATCAGGGCAGATTCCTCCTGCTGTGGAGATGGTGCTGCATGGCCAGGGCTGCTCTCAGCTTTCTCCTAAAGGGAAGGGAAAGGGGCTGTCAGCTTTGGCTGTGTCACTGAGACTCCTGCACTGTCAGCCTGGGCATCAGCAGATGGGCCTCAGATCTCCCTCAGAAAGTGCCTCCTCAGCCTCCTCTCCCTACAGACAGCAGCAGCAGCACCTTGGCTTGCAGCATCTCTGTTTGTCTGCCCTGCCCTTAAGGCCCTGCTGCCAGGGAGATGCCCCTGGGCAGTGCCCTGTGCTGGGAGGGCTCTGCAGGGCAGAGCTGAGCCCCCAGGGCTGGGCTGGGCTCTGGCAGCACTGGCAGGGACAGGGCTTGGATAGAGAGAAACAGCTCCCAGTAGGCACAACTCCAGGCAGCAGAGAGCCAGACCAACCCTTGGCATCCCATCCTGTCCAGCTGCACAGGGAAAGAGAGAAGAGTTGGAGAGATTGATTTTGAAACTGGAGCCTTTAAAAAATTCCACTTTTTTTTCAAGCACATTTTAAATTTGAATCCCCCTGAACTAGAGGGAGGTGTAATGAGCAAAAGGGGCACCTGTGTGGGGACCAGCAGGTCTGACTGCATGGGGGGCACAGGGAGCCCTGTTTTGTTTTTCCCTCTGGGCTCCCCCAGTGTTCAGGCTGAGAGCAAGAGCAATGCTGAAGAAAAGGCAGGAACTCAGCAGGAAAAACCCAAACTCAAAAAAAAAAAAAAATGTTTTGAATTTCCCCAAAAGAGAGAAAGTAATTTTGATGGCATTTTAGTGAAAAAAGAAAATATGAGAATAGGATTGACCCAAAGAGATTGTCCCCAGCTTGTCAGTATCTTCTTTGAACAGCTCACAATGTCCAGAATGAAGAAATGTCCAACAGCAGCTCCATCAGGCACTTCCTCCTGCTGGCACTGGCAGACACGCGGCAGCTGCAGCTCCTGCACTTCTGCCTCTTGCTGGGCATCTCCCTGGCTGCCCTCCTGGGCAACGGCCTCATCATCAGCGCCATAGCCTGCGGCCACCACCTGCACACGCCCATGTTCTTCTTCCTGCTCAACCTGGCCCTCAGCGACCTGGGCTCCATCTGCACCACTGTCCCCAAAGCCATGCACAATTCCCTGGGACACCAGCACCATCTCCTACTCAGGATGTGCTGCTCAGGTTTTCTTCTTTCTTTCTTTTATTTCAGCAGAGTTTTCCTCCTGACCGTCATGTGCTACGACCGCTACGTGTCCATCTGCAAACCCCTGCACTACGGGACCCTCCTGGGCAGCAGAGCTTGTGCCCACATGGCAGCAGCTGCCTGGGCCAGTGCCTTTCTCAATGCTCTGCTGCACACAGCCAATACATTTTCCCTGCCCTTGTGCCATGGCAATGCCCTGGGTCAGTTCTTCTGTGAGGTGCCCCAGATCCTCAAGCTCTCCTGCTCCAAATCCTACCTCAGGGAACTTGGGGTTTCTTTTTTCACTACCTTCTTAGCTTTTGGCTGTTTTGTGTTCATTGTTTTCTCCTATGTGCAGATCTTCAGGGCTGTGCTGAGGATCCCCTCTGAGCAGGGACGGCACAAAGCCTTTTCCACCTGCCTCCCTCACCTGGCCGTGGTCTCCCTGTTTGTCAGCACCTCATTTTTTGCCTACATGAAGCCCCCGTCCATCTCTTCCCCATCCCTGGACCTGGCAGTGTCAGTTCTGTACTCGGTGGTGCCTCCGGCCCTGAACCCCTTCATCTATAGCCTGAGGAACCAGGAGCTCAAGGCTGCAGTGTTGAGACTGATCACTGGACAATTTCAGAGACATTAATCTGCTGGCCAGTTCCAGCAAGTCATTTGTAATAAAAATCATCTTTGATTCTTCCTGTTGGTTTGGTTGTGGGTTTTTTCCCCCTTGTGTTTTAGTTTTTTAATATTGTCCCTAAACAAAAGTAAATTCCTTGTTCCAATTCTTATTTTCTTTCTCTCTACTTTTGCTCTGGCCCCAGACTCTGTCAATGAGGAGCTGCACTCTCAGTGGCTTTAAATGAACTAAAGGATCTCCCAGCAGATCCTCCTTTTGTTACCTCCTCTGGAGCTGCAGCAGCAATGTCTGTGTGCAGAGCTGGGGGCTGCACTGAAGCCCTGCTCCTGCTGGCCACACCATTCCTGATCCAGGCCAGGAGCCATTGGCCTTCTTGCCCACCTGGGCACACTGCTGCCTCATGTCCAGCCTGCTGTCCATCAGTGCCCCCAGGTCCCTTTCTGCCTGGCCGCTGTCCAGCCACTCTATCCCCAGCCTGTAGCACTGAAGGGGTTGTTATGGCCAAAGTGCAGGACCCAGCACTTGGTCTTGTTCAACCTCACCTTGTTGGATTTGGGCCCTGGATCCAGCCTGTCCAGGTCCCTCTGCAGAGCCCTCCTACCCTCCAGCAGATCCACACTCATGCCCAACTTTGCATCTCCCTTGTTTCATGGAGGCCCTGGAGTGTCACAATGGTCTCCATGATTCCAGGAGGCTCCACAGAGTCACAATGGCCTCTTGGTTCTATAGGGCCCCTTGGTTTCACAGTGTCCTCTGTTCTACCTGGGCCCCGCAGTGTCACAATGGCCTCTTGGTCCCAAGGTGCACCACGGTGTCAAAACTGTTTCCTTCATTCCATGAGTGCCCTCAGTGCAAAAATGGCCCCTTGGTTCCATGGGGCCCTGCACTGTCAGAATGGCCCCATTGTCACACAAGGCTGCACAGTGTCACAACAGTCTCCTCATTTCCACAAAGCCACACAGTGTTACAACAGCTGCCTGGATTCGCTGAGGTCCCAGAGCCTCAAAATGGACTCCTTGGTTCAATTTAGCCCCGCACTGTGAGAAGAGACCCATGGTTTTATGATGCCCCACAGTGTCACAATCATCACAGAATCACAGAATGAACCAGATTGGAAAAGACCTTGGAGATCAGCAAGTCCAACCTGTGACCCAACACCACCCACTTTGTCACCCAGACCATGGCACTGAGTGCCACATCCAATCATTCCTTAAACACCTCCAGGGATGGTGACTGCACCACCTCCCTGGGCAGCCCATTCCAGTGCCCAATGACCCTTTCTGTGAAGAACCTATTCTGAATGTCCAGCCTAACCCTCCCTTGGCACATCTTAAGCTGTGTCCTCTTGTCCTGTCACTGTTCCCTGTAAGAAGAGCCCGACCCCCCCCCCTGGCTGCACCCTCCTGTCAGGGAGTTGCAGAGAGTGATGAGGTCTCCCCTGAGCCTCCTCTTCTCCAGGATAAACAACCCCAGCTCCATCAGCCACTCCTCACAGGACTTGTGTTCCAAACCCCTCACCAGCCTTGTTGCCCCAGGTCTGGACACGCCTCCAGCCCCTCCATGGCCTTCCCTTCTTGGGGGGGCAAAACTGGACACAGGAATCGAGGTGGGGCCTCACCAGTGCTGAGCCAGCAGGATGGTAAATCACTGCCCTGCTCCTGCTGGCCACACCATTCCTGATCCAGGCCAGGAGCCATTAGCCTTCTCACCTGGCTCAGCAGGTCCCCAGCTGCTTCCATCTGGATTACAGGGGGGCTGTTCTGCTCCCTGTGCCCATCCACCAGCTCAGGAGAACACTTGTCCTGAGGACAACCTGTCCTAATGTTGAAAACTGGGGCAAAGAACGTGCTAATCAGCTCAGCTTTTCCTTATCCTTTGTTACTCTATTCCTCACTGCATCCAACAAACAGTAGAGGTTCTCCTTACACTTCCTTTTGCTTTTATTTTGGTTTTTTTTTTAAAAACATTTTTTTATTTTTTTCACCAAAGTGGCCAGGTTTAAACTGACCTTTCATATCTCTTTTTCCTTCTCCATGGCCTAACAACATTCTAAAACACTTCCTGAGTTGCCTGACCTTCTTTCCAATGGTGATGCACCCTCTTTTTCTTTCAGTTCCCACAAAAGCTCCATGTCCAGCCAGGACAGTAATTTTCCTTGCCTGCTCATCTTTTTTGCACAGAGGGACAGGCTGCTCCTTCCCCCTTAAGATTCCTTTCTTTAAGTGTGTCCATCCTTCCTGGACACCTTTGTTTTTAAGGGCTGTTTCCCTTTAAAAAATCAGTACCTGATTCAGTACTCTCCAAATCTGCATCCTGAACAGGCCAAGGTCTGCCCTCCGTAATTCCAGGGTAGAAGTTTTGTTGATGCCCTCCTTCTTTCACAGGATATTGAAAAACTCCATTATTTTTATGGTCACTGTACCCCAGGCAGCCTCCGACCACCCCATCTCCCACCAGCCCTTCTCTGTTTGTGACCAGCAGCAGACAGAGCTTTCCTTGGGATTGGGAGTGTTACCAAAAATTCAGCAAAATAATAAAACTCCATAACCCCAATGTAGCATTAAGAAGCAGCATTCTTTATTTGGCCAGATGCACAGGGGGAGAGCTCCTCCCAAAGCCGTGCATGCTGAATGCAGGAAAGTTTCTGTTTATATTCTGTATTTTGCATACATATTCATTGATTGTCCTGGACTAAACACACAAATGATAATCATTTCTCCAAAATCATTAACCTATTTCCCTCCCCTTTTGCATTTGTTCTTCTGTCCTGGGGGTCTCTCTGGTGGTCCCTGGTGCCCTGGTGCTCATGGACCCCAATGTTCCAGTGGGCCTGGCTGAGCTGGCAGGACACTGAGGCTGGTGAATTTCAGTTCCCCTTCTCACACAATGGGCATTGTTTTGGTGGTTTCCATAGGCCTGGGGTTTTGGAGAACCAGCATTGTGTGTGCTCACCTGGTGTAGACAATTTATCATCTGGTAACATGAGGTCACAGAGTGGGCTATGACATCACAGAGTGGGTTATGTGAGGTCACTGAGCAACTACAGCATCATAGACTGTCTCTGTGACATCACAGAGCCAGGTGTGACATCACAGTGCAGTGACATCACAGAGCAGACTATGACATCACAGAGTTGGCTGTGACATTGAGATCAGCTGTGTGACATTTGAGAAAGGGCTGTGACATCACAGGGGGCTTTGTGACATCACTTGTGCTGCTGTTGGGGATACAAGTGACAACAAAGAAGGCTTCAAGTATCAGCCCTTTATTGTTCTTCAGTAAAACCTTTTATACCCATACATGCATGGCACCTGTGTGCCCTCTGTACCCTTTTTGGGTTGGTCAGTACACCTCAGCACTCCATGTCTCATTACCTTTAATACTGTTCACCTGCCCTGCATGGTTGTAGCCCCTTAGGGATGAGGCTCAGCCACAGCCCCACTCCCAATTACCACAAACTGTGTGCCTACAGTCACTGGGTTTTTCTTTTAAATAAATGCCATGTCTACCATCCTCTACAGGGCCCCCCCAGAAGTCCAAACATGTTCATGCCCAGCAGGGTCCCCTAACCCTGGAATGCATCCATGTCCACCTTGATTTATTCCCCAAACTTACCCATTATCTTCATCAAAAATCAACCCCCAGAGCCTGACACAGGGACACCAATAGTTGTACAACTTTATAAGTGAACCACAAGGCATCAAGGACGTGGATTATCCAAAATCACTGGGGCCTGGTTTTATCAATCCCAGGACAGGAAAGATGTCTGGCAGCTGGAGCAGGGTCTGGGAAGGGCCTCAAGGTTGGGCTGTGTGGGAAATGGATTTGTGGAGCATTCTCAGGGTCTGACAGAAGGTCCACATGGTTCATATCTGTATGCAAATTTTGAGATAAGAAATGCTGACTTAGAAATGCCATGGAATAGGACAGATGCATGTTGAATAGAGAACTTTTAATGGAGATGAAAAAAAGTTTCAGAGGATGACCTTTCACAAATAAGACTAAATACTTTGGAGAAAACAGAACTATGAAAGAGAGCATTGTCCCCAGACCCACTGAGGGGTTTTTTAGATGATTGGCTTTAAGGCATTATATTAATTGGTCACAACATGGACTGTCCTGCTAAATCTGAGAGGCCAAGAAACCCTTATAATGTAATTCCATGTGGAGAAAATAGCTGGCTTCTTGATTGTGATGGCATGAATTACAACATCTGTTTGTCTCACACTTCTCATGAGATTGAAAATGGAATGAAAGTTTTTTAAACGTCTCAGTTGCCCCCTTCCCATCTCTGGGTCAGGAAAAGGGTATTGTCCAAAAGCACTGGAGCCCTTGGGCTGTGAGCAGAGGCTGAGGGAGCTGGGCTTGTCCAGCCCAGAGCAGGGAAGGCTGAGGGATGAAATCCTCATCCCATTCCTGGCAGTGCCAGCCAGGAGGGGATGGAGAACACAAGCCAGGCTCTTCACCAGGGGCCTGGGGGAGACAAAAAAACCAATGGGTGGAAGGGGAAAGAGGGAGATCAGCCAGGACAGGAGGAGATGAAATGAGTCAGGCTGGTTTCAGCATTTCCTCAACACCAAAATCAGCCTGAGCCCATTCTCCATCCACCACTGACAGCTTTTGTTCCAGGAATTGTTCAGGCTGTTTTGCCCCCATTCCAGGATGGGCATCCTGATACAAGAGTTTAAGTGTGTTTATTTCTATCACAGAACCATATTTTTCTAAAATTATTTTAGTATGGAAATCATTTGTGGATGGTGGACATGTCAGACGCTGCTGGGACATTGCACATGGCTCAGGGAAGAGCGTGGTTGTTATTAAATTGTGTCCTGTTCAACTGTGGTCTGTTGGCCATGAAGAGAAACTTCCTGTGCCTCTGAGTGCCACCAGTTCCTGACCCCAAAGGACACAAACCTGATGAGTTCTGGTTCCCACTCCAGTGGTGGCACTTGCACCTCCCTCCATAGCCAGAGCAGAGCTCCCTTGTCCCAGAGAGTCCCTGGCAATGCAGGGATGAAGGAAACAGGACAGGCTGTGGGGATCAGGGGCAGATCCAGCACAGCCAGGGATTTGGGGTGGTTGTGAGCCCAGGGCAGGACCCAGCCCTTGGCCTTGGTGAACCTCATCCCATTGTCCTGGGCCCCTGGCTCCAGCCTGGCCAGATCCCTCTGCAGAGCTGCCCTGCCCTCCAGCACACACACTGCCACCCAGCTGGGCTCACCTGGGAAACTGACTGAGGCTGCCCTCGATCAGCCCTTTATTGATCATCAATAAAGAGATTTCATGACCTGGCCATCTCCTGAGCCCTGCACCCCTGGATGTGACTCCATTCCTCAGCTGCTCTGAGTGCCAGGGGCTGATGAGGGTTCATGGTGGGCATGGGGAGGGACAAAGTGGGATTGACTGTCAGCCATGAAGGGTCCCAATTTTCACATCTGTTCAGACAGTCACTGGGAGGGGTCTGCCCCAGCTTCCCTCACAGATTCCCCCAGAAGTCCAAAGCTGTTCATGCCCAGCAGGGTCCCTGTCCCCGGTATCCCCCTGGTCCACCTGGAGCCACAGCCTCCCCAGGATGTTCCACAAATCAACCCCCAGAGCCTGACACGGGGACAAGGGGCTGGGCTGTGTGACCAGGGCATCAAGGACATGGATTATCCAGGTCACTGTGGCCTGGTTTGGGTTCCCAGGGCAGGAAAGATGTCTGGCAGCTGGAGCAGGGTCTGGGAAGGGCCTCCAAGGTGGGGCTGTGTGGGGTCAATGGATTTGTAGAGCGTTCTCAGGGTCTGACAGAAGGTCCACACAGTACACATCCATATGCAAATTTTGAGATAAGAAATGCTGACTAGAAATGCCATGGAATAGGACAGATGTTGTTGAGAGAGAAATGGAGATAGAAAAAAGTTTCAGAGGATGACCTTGCAAATAAGACTAGACACTTTGGAGAAATAGAACTATGAAAGATGCATTGTAGTGGGACCCAGGAGGGGTAGTTTTAGATGATTGGCTTTAAGGCATCGGCAACATGGACTGGCTAAAGCTGAGAGGCCAAGAAACCCTTATAATGTATTGCAATTAGGAAAAAGCTGGCTTCTGATTGTGATGGCATGAATTACAACATCTGTATTGTCTCACACTTCTCATGAGATTGAAAATGGAATGAAAGTTTTTTAAACGCCTCTCAGTTGCCCCATCTTTGGGTCAGGAAAAGGGTATTGTCCAACAGCACTGGAGCCCTTGGGCTGTGAGCAGAGGCTGAGGGAGCTGGGCTTGTCCAGCCCGGAGCAGGGAAGGCTGAGGGGCTCCTCATCCCAGCCTGGCAGTGCCAGCCAGGAGGAGGGATGGAGAACACAGAGCCAGGCTCTTCACTGGGGCCTGGGGGGAGACAAAAGCCAATGGGTGGAAGGGGAAAGAGGGGAGATCAGCCAGGACAGGAGGAGATGAAATGAGTCAGGCTGGTTTCAGCATTTCCTCAATACCAAAATCAGCCTGAGCCCATTCTCCATCCACCACTGACAGCTTAAAAAATTGGGAATTATTCAGGCTGTTTTATCCCACTTCACCCAGAGCATCCTGATACAGCAACTTAACTGTGTTTATATCTGTCACAGAATCATCTTTGTCTAAAATTGGGTTTGTACAAAAATCCCTTGTGAATGGTGGACAAGTCAGATGTTGCTGGGATGTCTCACATTGCTGAGAGAAGAGTTTCAATGTGTCTTAAATTGCATCATGTTTACATTTGTTATGTTGGCCATGAAGAGAAACTTCCTGTGCCTCTGAGTGCCACCAGTTCCTGACCCCAGTGGTGGCACTGCCCTCCCTCCATAGCCAGAGAGAGTCCCTGGCAATGCAGGGGATGAAGGAAACAGGACAGGCTGTGGGGATCAGGGCAGGGCACAGCCAGGGATTTGGGGTGGTTGTGAGCCCAGGGCAGGACATGGCCCTTGGCCTTGGTGAACCTCATCCCATTGTCCTGGGCCCATGGCTCCAGCCTGGCCAGATCCTCTGCAGAGCCTTCCTGCCCTCCAGCACAGCCACACTGCCACCCAGCTTGGGCTCACCTGGGAACTGACTGAGGCTTGCCCTCGATGGCCTCGTCCAGATCAGCAATAAAGAGATTTCACTGAGCTGGCCCCAGTCCTGAGCCATGGGGACACCCCTGGATGTGACTCCATTCCTCAGCTGCTTTGAGTGCCAGGGGCTGGATAGAAATGGTGGGGAGGGTGAGGACAAGGTGGGATTGATTGTCATGAAGGGTCTTGATTGCTATCCATTCAAGTAATGAGGAGGATTGACTTGGATTCAGAGGTCAGTTGGAGATTGCATTATCCAAGGCCAGGAAGAAAACCAGACAGGGGTCAAAAAATATTATCCTGGAGGCTTGTCTTCTTCTGTTCTTAATGTACCCTGGTAAATTAACCACAAAGGATTTGGAATAAATTAAATCAAAAAATTAAATCAAATTATTCCCGGAGGCTTGGCTTGTTAAGGTGTTCTCAAATGTTAATGAGCCCTGGGACACTGAATTCCTGCACTGAAGAGCTGAAGGCTGAACAAGCCTGAGCAGGAAAATTCAGCAGCAGCCTCCAAGTTGCTGAGGATGTCAGCAGACCCCACTGAGGCCATCCCCTGCCCAGAGACCATGGGGCAATGGGCAGACAAGGAGAACGTCCCTGGGGCTGGGGCAGCACAACTCAGAGGTACCAGGGCTCCAGCTGGTCAATGGAGTGTGGAATGGCTGTGGGAAAGCCTTGCACTCTGGGCTGTGCCAAGCAGGACAGACAAGCCCTGACTTCCATCCCCAAAACAAATTCTCCACGCGACATCTGGAAAGGAATTACCATTATTTGTGTGCTCTGAGTTGGAATCACTGGAGA